>JBBPBO010000003.1:43512443-43908513 GCA_037974295.1 Cicer cuneatum | reverse complement strand
GGGGGGGGTGAATTAGGTGTTTAGAAATTTTTTGGTTTCTAGAGACTTAGTGGATTATTTTTCTGATTATGATTGTGTATAGTAAAATGTAACTGGCAGAAAAATAAAGAACGCAAAGAATTTAACCTAGTTCCCCTTATAACCAAGGGTACATCCAGTCATCTTGCACACCACAAGAGATTTTCCACTAATGTTAGAATAAGTACAAATATAACTCTAAGACTTATATTACAAACTTCCAATACTCCCCCTAAGATAGCACACCACTTTCTTCAGTAATAACTTGAATGATTTTACAACAATGATTTTGATTGAACTTAAGTGAATATACAGTTTGTTGGAACCAAGTTGGTTCTAAGTACTTAGGATTTTGATGTTTACAAAAGCACCAGAAGATGAAGTTTAATCTTATTTTGTAACTTGAATTATTATAATAAATGCCACCAGAAGATGAAGTTACTAAAGGCAGAAGATGAAGTCACCAGAGGCAGAAGATGAATTACCAGAGGATAAAATCAGACCAGAAGATACACCTCCAGAAGACACCAAATAATGCATCCAGAAGGTACCAGATGATGCATCCTGAAAGCACCAGAGGATACACCAGGATGTCAAAACACCATCAGAGGATATCTTTCCTGGCCCAAATCAGAAGGAAGCAGAGTCCAGAAGGAGACCTAGACCAGACCAGAAGGAAGCTTGCCAGAGGGAGACTTGTTCCAGACCAGAAGGATTCATAAGTCAGACTTGGTCCAAAAGTTATTATGACCAGAAGATAGCTTGGCAGTGAAATGATAATCAGTCCAGACTTGATCCAGACTTAACCAAAGCTTTAGATAATTGGTCCAAAACAAGTGACTTGGTCCAGATTTGGCCCAGACCAGAAGATAACATGGTTCAAAGTATGAAACTAAGTCTAGACCAAAAGAAATGATGTCCAAATTTAATCCAGAATTGATCCAGACTTAATTAAAATATCCTTTGTCCAGACTTAATTTCAGTTCAATCCAGACCCATTCCAGAATTGGTCCAGATCAGAGGGAAGATGTTCAGATCAATGGTCCAGATTTATGCATCATGGACCAGTATTGGCTGAGATCAGAAGATCAGACCATATGGCCCAGTATTAGCCGAGATCAGAAGATCACAGCAGATCAGATTGCAAGTCTAGAGTGGTCGAGATCAGAAGATCAAAAAGTGTGGTCCAGTGTTGGCCGAAATCAGAGGATCACAGTAGATCACTTAGTATGGTCTAGATGTGGACGAGAGCAGAAGATCAAGCGGTCCATATTGAATCATGATTAGTGTAGTTGTGATTATATTTAATCAAAGTATTAAACAGATTCGATACAAAAATAAAGTGAAGTCTTGTGGAATTCAGAAGCTATTGGCGGGAAGAAAGATTTGTTCCAGAATTAATTAAAGTCAGGATTGGTCAAAGTTATTTTCGAACGAAATCTGGAGCAGAAAAAGATATTTTTTATTTAAGAGAAACCCGATTGGACAAGTTATTTTGCAAGAGAATCCAGCAAGATACAGCTCGAATTTAAGCCTGGAAGAGACCCTAATTCTTCATCTATAAAAGGAGGCTCAAGGCAGAATACTCAGCATCGAAAAATCACAGAAGAGTCATACACTTCCAGAAGAAAACACTCAAGTTTTCAATGAGGTTAATTGTGAGTTCCAGCTTTCTAGAAGCAAGCACTCGTGTTTTTCTTTCCCTTGTGTTAGATCTAAGTTGTTGAAGTAGAGTCTAGAATCTGAGGGAGTTAGAAGGGGTAGCAGATTACTTAGCAATTAGATTCAAGGCGTTGTAATTCCTTCCACAATCTGGGGTTGTCAGATTGGTAGGAGAAGACTTGACTTGAGAAGTCAAGGTGTTGTATTCCTCAAAAGTCTAGGATTGTTAGCCTATTTGAGAAGACTGACTTGGAGGGTCAGTAGTATTGTTGAAATTCAAGGTTTTGAATTAGTGAAATCCTTCAAAGTGAAGGGACTGGACATAGCCTCGTTAACGGTGAACCAGTATAAAATTCTGCAATTTTATTTTTACTTTATATCCACTGCTAACTCTGTTTGATTCATACATCAGGTTTTGTTATAAAACTGCAAAAATAGAAAAAGTATTCAAGTTAGTCAAACACAATTCAACCCCCCTTTTCGTGTTTGCACCTTCACAGTTAATATGCTTTCTTTGCATAATGATAACAATCCAATACTATTGTACTTCAAGTGCAGCAAAGAACCTTTGCAATGATATGACAATGTAACAATATGCACTTCAAATATGAAAGTATGACTTTTAATGGATGTTTAAATTTTTCAAAGAAAGCTATGAAGTTGTTATGAAATTTTAAGTTAAACTTGAGCCTAGGGGGTATTTATACTCCTAAGACATCACTTCAGATCAGTGGGAATCTTCCCAAGAAGTTTGAAGAATGTATGCAATGATTCAGAATCAATCAGACCTAAAAAATTGCATTGATTTGAGTTGTATTTGGCTACAGCCTATGTGTAGTCGAATACAATTCTATAACGTTCAGATTTTTCAAACAATTTGTGCTTTGTATTCGAATACGAATCCTTGTAGTCGAATACATATGAGTGAATTTTGCCACTGACTTGATTTTGTATTCGACTACAACATGCAGTAGTCGAATACAAAAATGCTATTTTAGCTACTGACTTGGTATTTGTATTCGGCTACGACATCTTGTAGTCGAATACATATATGAAGTTTTTTGCTACTGACTTGAGTTTGTATTGGGCTACAACATGCTGTAGTCAAATACAAATGTGCAGTTTTTGCTATTGACTTCATCTGTATTCGGCTACACATATATGTAGTCGAATACACACTTGACTTTGTTTAAAAATTGATTTTCCAAACATTTGTTCATGCATTTTAAAACTTCTTTTTGATGCATATGTAAAAGTATCAGGTCGTCATGTGCATTTGAAATATAACAATATTAGATTGCATCATATACCTTAAACTCTAAGTCTTCTAGCATATTTGACAATAGTTGACTTGATTGTTGACTTCATCTTGATCATTTGGCTTGGTCTTTGTCTTCATAAAAAAAAGATAAGTATTCTAGCATATTTACATAACCGTCTCAATAGGCTTAACATAATGGTCCATTCAACAACAAAAGTCCGACACATAATTTAGTGCTTAATACTAATTAGCCATAATTTAATCAATAATAATTGATTATTGTCAATTCATAATTAAATAATTAAACATAGTCCTCATACTCTACTATGTGTGAAGGCACTACAAGAAGAAAAAAAACATTTTTCGACGGTTAAAAAGAGTGTTTGCGGCAGTTTTAAATGCCGCAATATGGCATCTATGACGCTTTCCCAATTGTTGTAAAGTTCTTTGTTACGAACCTTGTTTGTGACGATTCAGAAAACCGTTGTTCCAACCGTCTCAAAGAGTACACTGTAACAGTAAAACTGTCATCAACCATGTCTCGTTTTTTTTAGGGGTTACCACGGTAGTTAATAACCGCTCCTATGTAGTTTTTGTGACGGTTTGAACCGTCTCAAACTGTTGTATTTATTTATTTTTTATATTTGTTTTTTACTTTTTTGTATTAATTTTAATTGGATAACTTGTCGAATAATAAGTAATCTTATATTAAAATGAAAAAGTTTCGTACACATCATTCATATAATTCAAATACACAAATATTTAATTATATATGACTAAATGTGATTCATATACTATATCCAAAAGTAATATCATTCATACATCAAACTTAAAACGTATATAAAGTAATTTAGACATTCAAAAATTAAAACATTAGTGAAGTGCATTAAACATTCAAAACAACTACATCAAACTTAGAAGTTCAAAAACACATTTAAATAGTCCTTAATAATGTTGCTCAATGATTCTCAGGTTAGTGAATCTAAGTATGTTGCCTAAAAAAACATATACGTATATATATTAAACTAAAATTCAACCACTTTTTAACACATACTCAAGACTTTAGTATTGACATCAAGCACACAAAATCAAAAGATACAAGCATATCAAACTAATTCACTGATACGATAGTAGTAATAAACAACTCAAGCCCAAGATAAAAAAGGAGAACTATGATTGATTATGGAATAGATACAAGCATATATATAATTGATTATGGAATAGATACAAGTATCATATCAAACTCAAGTCTTTGGAAATAGGTAATTGGGTCAAGAAAACAATTTTACCTGTTTTCATTGAATTTTGCATTTGCATTAAGAGTGCAAATTGCTCCTTCATGATATCTAATTTGCCACAGAGGAAGATGTCGATCTTGTATAGTGAGAAGTAGATCTAGTGATTTGAGATGATGTTATCTCAAGTCCCATACAACGATCATATCCGAGATGTTATTTTACAAATACATTCTCAAATGCTTCATATTCAGCTTGCAATTGTTTCTATATATTCAAATGAATTTTATTTCGATCTCTCCAATAAAAAAAATATACACGACTATGTAGAATATGAGAATTAGGCAATTAGACAATTGGGTAGACTTAGTTCATCAAGAACCCGGAAACAAATAAATCCATTAAAGCATTACTTTCACACAAAACATTAGGCCTATTCACAATTCATAAAAAAACCAAATCAAGATAATATATTTAAAGTTTTGTCATTTATCTTTCTTACCCTTTCAATTTCATTCATATACAAGAATTTTCTCCACTTTCAAAATCAAAATGTTGCTTTCTTGAACAAATGGCAATCCAAATTTCTTTGGACACATTTATGTGTCATGTATCATCAAATTGTTGATTGAGAATGAAGTAACAGATTCAAAAATTTTATAGATAAAGAGAAAACAATCGTGTTTTAATGAAATAGAACCTTTCTTCATTCATAAGTGGAATGAGAGAAGAGAGAGAGAAAATGAACCAAAATCAATGCTACTTGTGGTGCAAATACTAAATCCCAAATCTTATATTTATTTGTACGTGCATTGATGCAAACACCAAAGTATGGCAAAAGAAATTCGACGAAGTCAAAACTATTAAATCTCACAAAATGTTCTTGAGATACTAAAATACCAAATTACAGCTAATGGATACTATGCATCTCACTAACCAAAACATATTTCATTTCTGCCATTCACAACATTTGGATATCCATGGAATGGAAACACATCAACAAATCTAGATAAAGGAACTACATGTAACCATTGCTTAATAAAGTAGACACTAATTGGATTAGAATTGCACATACATCTTATTCATTGTCCTCTTCATTGACAAATGACCCATCAAATTTTTTATAACAAATTGAATACATATCTTCTTTTCTGTATTTTCGACCATCTTTTAATTCCTTCAAGTAAGCACATATAATAAATATTTGTGCAATTAAGTGTACTATCAATAATAAATTGAGTGAATCATACCAACTCATTCCTCTTCTATACAAACGACTTAGATCCTAGTGTATGAGAGACCGTTAGCCTTTCTCAAATTGCTGCATTTTTTCCCGCATTCTCCTGCATTGATAACAAATGAAATGATAATTAATAATTGTGATACATGCTGAAGTAATGCAGAAAAGGTAAACATAACGGATCGATAATGCAGAAAATGTAACCTAGGGTACCTAGACCTTATAGACATATTATTCCTAGACCTAGATGGATGTTCTGAGACCATTATGAAATTGTGAATCCATTGGCAGAAATGCTAACCACATACTTATATCCATCAGTAGTGTAACTCGTATTGTAAGGCTAAAATGTACTGATAGGCATATTATTGTTGGGTTAGTGACAATTTATTATAGCATTGTCCAATGTTTGGGTCATTCTAAAGTCATCATTATTTTTTCTTGTCTAAGTGCTGAGAAATATTTTTTTTGAGAATACAATATTGTAAACACCCTTTCGTGAGAGTTATTTAGAAAACCCTTAAACATTTCTTTTGTAACCTAGCCCAATAGAGGCTGCATCCCACAAAACTTGACTGTACTATGCTAGAAGGTTGAGAAGACTTATACACAGTTAGTTTGACTAGTGGGTGTTTAGTGGAAGTGTAATTCAGTTGGCGAATTTGTGGATTAAATCCTTCAAGTTGAAGGGGCTGGACGAAACTACCAAGTTGGTGGTGAACTAGGATAAATCAGATGTGTCACTCGTTTTATTTGATCTTTGTTTTATTTTATTAAATGTTCTCTATTAAAACCATTTTTATAATAAACACAATTGAAACCCCCTTTCTGTTGTTTCCTATTCTACAATTGCCATCAGAGCTTAGTCTGAAAAATAAGCACTTGACCATGTTTGAGTAAAAATCTATGTTATTATGACTAACTCTTGTGACAAAGTTAAATGTGAAACTTTTTACACGCCTCCTGTGTTTGATGGCGAGAGATTTGAGTACTGGCATGACAGGCTCAAAAGTTTCTACATCTCTCATAATCCTGAACTTTGGGACAAAGTCGAAAATGGTTGTCAGACTCCAAAAGACGCTGCTGGTATTGCAATATCTATAATTAACTCTGAAGAGATTGTGGAATCATAAATTCAAAGGTCACAATCCACTTATGAAAATGGTGCAACACACTTCAAATATTGCCACTAATTCTAAGTCATGCGATTATGCCTCTGATTATCATTATTCACGAAACACATCATCTCACTCCAACAAGAAAGTCAATGCCTCTGATGGAAAGTCAACAGGTAAAGTGGAAATAATTAAGTATGAAATGAAGACTTATCTGAATCAAAAACTTGTGAAGATCCAAGAACAATCTGAATCCATTCTAGCTCAAATCAAGCAAATGTATGAAACAAGATTCGTGTTTGGGAAGACAATCTAAAATTAGATTTTATTTAGATTTATAATTAAGGAAAAACATTGACCAAGTTGAAAAAAATATATGGATAAGATTTGTTTGGAAGAAGATATGATCAAGATCTTATCAACAAGAAGATACGAATTATTTACAAGAAGATTTGATCATAATTTATCGCAAGAAGATATGAAATATTGACGAGATGATTTGATCAAGATTTATCACTAGAAGATATGAATTATTTTTAAAAGAAGAGTTGATCAAGATTTATCTACAAGAGGATATGAATTATTTACAAGAAAATTTGATCATGATTTATCACAAGAAGATTTGATCAAGATTTATCTACAAGAATATATGAATTATTTACAAGAAGATTTGATCAAGAATTTTTTACAAGAAGAAACACTCACAAGAAGATACATTTATTATTTGCAAAGATATGATTCAGATTTTGCAAGGACAAAGGAGAAACCATAACCTACTTTATAAATGGATACTCAAGGCTAATGAAGAAAGTAAAAGAACTTATAAACACAAAATTAAGGTCTAGAGAAACACTTGCTCGAAATAAATACTTTCTAAGTGTTTTCTAGTGTGAGAGTCATTGTTACAATCAACTTATTAAAAGCAAACCAATTGTTTCCAAACTCTTGTAACCCAACCCAATAATGGCTTTCGTGTTCATCAAGCAATCTGTAGGTTTTTAGGTTGTGTTGAGAAGACTTGGCTTGTTGAGTCAAGGTGTTTGTGTTCCTTTTAAAGTCTCTAGGTGTCAGGTTGTTTTAGAGAAGACTGGCTAGTAGGTCAGGTGATGTGTAATTCAAGTTTTGAATTAGTGGAATATATCCTTCTGAGTGAGTGGTGGTGAACCAAGATTAATTCTTGTGTCACTTTAATTATGTAATTCTTCTTTTACAATTGCCTCTGATCACTTAACTTGATTGCTACTACTTTTATTTTAAGTAAGTCACCACACCTGAATCAGTTTTAATTAAATTAGCAAAAAGAAACAAACTTAGTGAAACGAAATTCAACCCCCTTCTCGTTATTGCACATTCAATTGAAAACAGGAGTCCCATTTCAAAAATGAGTACTTTTTAGTGTTTGAACAAAGATCCATGAATTCAACAATGTTAGGATTTGGTGAAGAAGCTAGTGGAGAAAACATCAACAGACCACTTTTGTTTGATGGTGAATGATTTGAGAACTATAATGACAGGCTGAGGAGTTTCTTTATGTCACAAGATCCTAAAATTTGGGATTGAGTGGAAGATGGCTACACTACTCCAACAGAAGAAGATGTACATGATGCATCACAAGTCTAGAACCTTCATTAATGCAATCACCTTCAAGGAATTTGATAAGTGCAATGACAAAGAAACATCAAAAAGCATTTATGACAATTTAGTTTTAATTTATGAAGGAAGCAATGATGTTCAAGAAATAAAGGCCAACCTCCTAGTTAGAAACTATGAGTTGTTCACGACGAAAGAAGATGAAGAAATTGAAAAAATGTTTTCCAGATTCCAGACACTGGTCTTAAGTATAAAGGTACTTGAGAAGAGTTATACTACTACTGATCATGTGAAGAAAATTCTTAGGAGTCTGCCAAGCAAGTAGAGACCTAAAGATACAACTATTAAAGAATCTAAGGACCTCAATACTTTTAAATTTAAAGAATTGATTAGATCCTTGAAATCACATGAAATTGAGCTTGCAGAGGATGAGGCCAAGAAGAAGCGACCAACTTTGGCCTTGAAATCCAAGTAGAAGAAGGTTTTGAAGGCAACAACACAATCAGAGGATAATGATTCAAATGATCGGAATATGAACTCAGAGGATGAGGAACTGGCTTTCATATCCAAAAAAATTAAAAAGTTACGACACAACAGAAAGAAGCAATTTCCTCAAAGATATTACAGGCAGTCTAGTAGAGGAATGGTTGAAAAATCTGATAAGAAAAGCATCATAGGATATGGATGCAATGAACCCAGACATGTCAAGTCTAAATGTCCAAATTTGGAAAAAGGGAAACATCGAAGAAAAGATTACAAACGAAAGAAGAAGGTTCTAATGGCTACATGGGATTATTCTGATAAATCCTATGATGATGAAGAGCATACAGATTTTGCTCTGATGGCTCATACCAACTATGCCTTTGGATCCAACACAGACACTGATTCTGACTTGAAAATGAATTAGTTGATGAAGAAATTGAGGTATTTTCTAACATAACCCGATCTGATTAAATTAATGTTGTAAATGATTTCTTAAATAAAAACCACAAGTTTTCTCTAAAACTAAAATCACTGAGGAAATTAAATGCAAACTTAATTAAAGAAGTCAATGTTTTAAAAACTGACAGTGTAAAGGTTAAAATGAAAATAAAACCTTTAAAGATATTCTTGTTTCAAAACCTTTAGAAAATTTCACATGTAATTGTAATAAATATGAAGAAGTATTCTAAGACTTTTTAGCTAACATTATGGAAGGAAACAAGTATGCTTATATGATTTATAGAGTTAGTTGAAATGATAAAGTAGCTATAGGAGTTGAAGAAACAGTGACTAAACCTAAACTTATTCCCTCTAATATTTTGTGTACTGTTTTCTCTAAGAAAGGTCACCCTAAATTATCTTGTCCCATGTTAAATACAAGGAAAGACAAGAAACCTTTCAAGACTAATAAACCAGGACCTAACCAAATTTGGGTACCTAATTATCAAATTATAGCCAAGTTAAAACACCAGTCATGGTACCTAGACTGTGGATGGTTGCGACATATGCTGAGAGAAAAGTCTATGTTCCAAGACCTAACATTGATCAAAGGAGGCACAATAACTTTTGGAGGAAAATAAGAAGGCTAGATCATGGGGCAAGACATTGTTGGTAATGGCACCTCTCCTTCTATTAAAGATTTTTTTTTTTGTAAAAGTTCTTAAACTTAATTTATTAAGTATTAGTCAGTTAAGTGATAATAATTATGATATTATATTTAATCAAAAAACATGTAGGGCAATTAGTCAAAGGGATGGTCCTGTACTCTTTACAAGTGAGAGGCAAAATAACATATATAAGATAAATTTGTTTAGTCTAGAGAAAAAAAGATGTAAGTATCTAATGTCAGTAAATAGAGATAAATTAATTAGAGACAAAAGGTTAGGTCATGCAAAACATGGATAAATCTCAAAATTGAATAAACTTCAACTAGTTAAAGGTCTACCTAAGCTTAACAACAAAACTAACATTATGCATGAAGCTTGTCAAAAATGAATAAAAAACAAAGAACTCCTTTACCCCTAATAACTTAGTCTCTACCTCAAAACCCCTTGTGGTCTTACATGTAGATCTCTTTGGGTCCCTGAAGATGAATGTCACAAAGTGTTTATTGCATTTTGCAAACAAGTAATAAACGAAAAGGATCTTAAGAGTGTAACAATTAAAAATGACCATGGAGGAGAATTAGAAAACACATTCTTTGATAGTTTTTGTGATAAGAATGGAATCAGTCACAATTTCCACTCTCCTAGAACACCACAACCAAATGGAGTTTTAGAAAGAAAGAATAGATTCCTTCAAGAAATAGCCAGAACCATATGAATTATGGAAGGGTAAAAAGCCTAACATCTCCTACTTTAAACAATTTGGTTGTACTTGTTATATGTTCAACACTAAAGACAGCCTTGGCAAGTTTTATTTCAGATCACAAAAGTGCACCTTCATTGGATACTCTAAAAGATCTAAAGCTTGTAGAGTGTTTAATTGGGAAACTCAAATTGTGGAAGAGTCAATACATGTTAAATTTGATGAAAAACAACTTGACCTTAAAAAGTCAAAGCAAGTTAACCAAAAGAACTTGAAAAATCGAGGATACAAGTAAATCAGAAGAAGATGAAAAATCATCAGACGACGAATCTAACCAAGTCTAAAGCAGTCAAGATAAGTCTGAAAGGAGATCTGGTTGGAAGTACAACTCATCCCATCCTGAACCTCTAATAATTGGAAATGCAAATGATTCTTTGAAGATCGGATCATCACTAAAAGACAACTTTGTTTGTTCTAGTATCATCAATTGAATATACATCTATTGATGAAGCACTGGCAGATGATGGATGGATCCTTGCAACGCAAGAAGAGTTAAACAAATTTAAAAGAAATGATGTTTGGGATCTAGTACCTAGACCAAAGAAAAACATTATTTGAACCAAGTAGATTTCCAAAAACATGCTAAATGGAGAAGTGGTAAAAAACAAGGCAAGACTTGTTGCATAAGGCTATAGTAAGCAAGAAGGCATTGATTACACTGAGACATTTTCTCTATTAACTAGGTTAGAACCTATGTGTATCCTACTCTCTTTTGCTGCTTATAATAACATTATATTATTTAAAATGGATGTCAAAAGTGCATCCCTAAATGGGTATATAAGTGAAGAAGTCTATATTTAATGAACCTCAGGTTTTGAAAGTTCTAAATTTCAAGACCATGTAATTAAACTTAGGAAATCACTGTATGTTCTAAAACAAACACCTAGTAATGGTATGATAGTCTAAATAACTCCTTGCTTAAAAACAATTTTGAAAGTGGACAAGTAGACAACACCCAGTTTAGAAAATCAATAGGAGAGGACATTCTTATCATTCAAATTTCTGTTGATGACACTTTTTTTTGGATCTACTAATGGCACTCTGTGTTAATAATATGCTAAGTTGATGCAGCTTGAATTTCAAATGAGAATGATTGAAGAGATTATCAAATTCAGCAAAGTAAAAAAGGCCTATCATTCATGAAACCAAATATACAAAAGAGATTATAAAGAAGTTTAAAATGACTGATTGTCAACCTATGACTACACCAATGCACAATATCTATTCATGTGAAAAGGATGAATTAGGCTAGAAGGTTGACCAAAAAACATATATAAAGATGATTGGATCACTGCTTTATCTTACTGCCTCCAAACTTGATATTAAGTTTATTGTTTTGCGTGCAAGATTTCTTGCTTATCCAAGGGAATCTAATCTAACTATTTTTAAGAGGATACTTGGATACTTAAAAGGTACCACAAACTAAGCTTGTTCAATATGAAATCTACTAAGTACAAATTAAGTGGCTATTGTGATGCTGAATATGATGGAGACAAACTTGAGGGAAAAAACACAAATGGAAATTGCACATTTTTTGGTGAAAACATAATCTCAGGGTCAAGTAAGAGACAAATCACAATTGCAATGTTAACAGCAGAGGCTAAGTACATTTTAGCAGTTGGTTGTAGTTCTCAACTGCTACAGATGAAACATCGACTAGAAGATTACAAGATTATTAAGAATAACGTTCTCATATTATGTGATAACACTTCTGGCATTTGCCTAACCAAGAACCCGATCCTACATTCTAGAGCCAAACATATAGAAATCAAACATCAGTTTTATTAGGGACTTTGTTCAAAAAAGGAGTACCAAATATCTAGTTTGTAGACATTGAACAATAATGGGCTGACATATTTAGCAAACCACTTGCTGAAGATAGATTTGATTTCATTAGGAAAAATCTAAACCTTACCTTTATACCTGAATGATGTTGTGCCAAGATTAGAGTAGTTTAGATTCATACTAGGATCAATTTTATGTTTTGTTTATATTAGGCTATGTTTTATCTTTTGTTCATTCTATTAAAAAAAAGGGAAATACATACAAAAAGGTGCAAATATATAAAAAAAAAAGTTTCACTTTCAAGTATTTTTGTCTGATGACAAAAGGGTGAGAAAGATATTTGAGAACAATAATGTGGGGACATAAATAAAATATTACTTGGACTTAAGGGGAGCTTTAAGTTAGGGGGAGTCATGTAATAGCTAAAAAATTGTTATAAAAAATACAGTTATAGTTTTGTTGGAACCAAAGGGAGAGATTGTTGGAACCAAGTTGGTTTTCCACTTATAGTTTTGATGTTAATAAAGGTATTTTATAAGAACAATAAATTTGGATTGATGGCTTCATTAAGTATGCAAAAATTTTAAGAAGAAAATAAGAGGAAGGTACTAGAGGAAGAAAATTAGAGGAAGCTACCAGAGGAAAACAAATACAAGAAGTCACCAGAGGATGAGATCAAAGGAATACAAAGTATACACATCTCTACCTTTGAACATATGCTTCTAAAAGTAACGTGCTTTTGAAGGTTACGAAGATTACCTCTCATGTCTGTGTTTAAAGTCGTGGTTTCATGTGTTCGAACCAAGTTGGTTCTTTTAATTAAAGTTTTGATGTTAGCAAAAGTATTTTATGAAAATCACATCTTGACTTAGAAGAAGAATGAAAAATCAGAGGAAGTGAAAAACCAGAGGATACACTAGAGGATGACGTCAGCAGAAGATACCTCCAGAAGATACAACGAGAAGATACAACCAGAAGATATCAACATTAGTAGAAGATGTCATCAGAGGATGATGTCACCAGAAAATATAAATGTCACCAGAAGATACGGCCAGAAGATATCACCAGAGGATGTCATCAGAGGATACAAGAGGATGTGACCAAAGGATACCTCCAGAGGATACCACTAGATATCACCAGAGGATACTAGAAGATACCTCAAGAAGAAACCTCCAGAGGATATCACCAGAGGATCCCATTAGAAACAAGAATCAGAAGATGTCATCAAAGGCAAACATCAGATGATATCATCAATTAGAGGATATCATCACAGGGAAGAAACAATGACATTAGCAGAGGATGTCATTTGTGGCCTAGATCAGAAGGAGACTTGGTCCAGACCAAAAGGAAACATTGTCCAAAAGGAGACTTGGTCCAGACTAGAAGTTAGCATTGTCCAGAAACAAACATGGTCCAGAAGGAGACTTGGTTCAGATAAGAAGAATAGTAGGTCTAGAAGGAGACATGGTCCAGACCAAAAGGAAACATTATCCCTAAGATAACATGGTCTAGATCAGAAGATAACTTTGTCTAGAACAGAAGACATGGTCCAGACCAGAAGATAGCATGGTCATGAATAGAAGAATTGGTCCAGAACAGAAGATCACATAGTCCAAACCAGAAGCTCACACTATCTAGATCAGGAAACAGAATGGTACAGATCAGATCACATGGTCCAAACTTGGTCCAGATCAGCAGATCATACGGTCTAGATTTCAAATCATGATGCATATCAAGTGAAGACTTGATTAAAATTAAAATAGGACTTGACTGAATTTTGAAAGAGATTTGATCGTAGGCTTAAGAAAATTTGATTCAAAATTCAAAGAAGACCTAAAAGAAATACGAAGGAAATCTGAGCAAAGAAGATATGGTTCGAAATTAAAGAGAAACAGGATTTGCCAATAGAATTTTCAAAGGAAATCTGAGCAAGATTTACATCAAAATTAAGCTTGGACAAAGCCCTAATTGCAACTATAAAAGGAGGCATCATGCAGCAGTAATATGCATCTCAAAGTAAAAGAACTCAAGCATAAAATCCAGATTCATCATAGAGTTCAAAGAGATCGAAAAATACAAGAACTCAAGCCGAAATTCAAAGTTATTCGAGATTTCAAAAGATAGGAACACAAGTGTGCAAGAGCAATATTTTCTAAGTGTTTTTGAGAGAGAAATTCAGTGTAGGAATCAGCTTTCCAGAAGCAACATTGCAGAGTTCCAAACCCTTGTAATAAAACCCGATAGAGGCGTAGGTTCTTTCTTCAATCTGGGGTTGTTAGATTGGTAGGAGAAGACTTGACTTGTAGGGTCAAGGTGTGGAAGTTCATTCTTCAATCAGGGATTGTTAGTTTGGTTGGAGAAAACTTGACTTGTAGGGTCAAGGTGTTGTTATTGTTCCTAAAAAGTCTGGGGTTGTCAGGCTATTTGGGAAGACTGACTTGGAGGATTAGATGCTATATTTCAAAGTATTGAATTAGTGGATTAAAGTCTTCGGAATAAAGGGACTAGATGTAGCCAAGTTAATGGTGAACCAGGATAAATCTCTGTGTTCTTATGTTGTTATTATCCGCTGCTTAATCTGATTCTTTATTCATCAAGTAATTCACATCCATATTAATCAAAACAACAAAAAGAATTCGAGTTTTGCAAACACAATTCAGCTCATCTTCTCGTGTTTGCACCTTGTATTGGCATCAGAGCTCGGTCTCAAGGCTGAGCACTTTACAGTGTTCGAGGAAAGATCCAAGGGTTTAACATGTCTAGATTCAATGAAGAAGCTACTGGAGGAAACATCAACAGGCCACCTTTGTTTGATGGGGAACGGTTCGAGTACTGGAAGGACAGGCTGAGGAGTTTCTATATTTCACAAGATCCTAAACTTTGGGAGTTGGTGGAAGATGGCTATACTGCTCCAGAAGATGCTGATGGTGTTGAAATTCCCATAAAAGATATAGGTGTTGACCAGAAGAAGATTTACATGATGCATCACAAATCTAGAACGTTCATGATCAATGTAACCACATTCAAGGAATTCGACAAATGCACCAACAAAGAGACGGCAAAGAGTATCTATGATAGTATGACTCTAACTTACGAAGGCAACAAGTAGGTTCAAGAAGCTAAGGCAACCATCCTAGTCAAGAAATACGAGCTGTTCAAGATGGAAGAAAATGAAAATATTGAAACCATGTTTTCCAGATTGCAGATTCTGGTTTCGGGATTAAGGGTTCTCAAAAAGAGCTACACCACTACTAACCATGTGAAGAAAATTCTTAGAAGTCTGCCAACTAAGTGGAGACCAAAGATCACTGCCATATAGGAAGCTAAGGACCTGAACACTCTAAAGCTGGAAGAATTAATCAGCTCCCTCAAGTCACATGAAATTGAGCTAGAAGAAGATGAGCCCAAGAAGAAGAACAAGACCCTAGCTTTGAAATCCAAATAGAAGAAAGCTCTAAACCAGAAGAAGAAGAAATTGCCTTCATAACCAGGAAGATTATGAAGATGTGGCAGAATAGAAAGAAGAAGTTTCCCCAGAGGTATTCCAAGCATTCCAACTGAGGAAAGGGTGAACATGACAAGAAGAGCATTATCTGATATGGATGCAATGAACCTGGGCACATCAAGTCATAATGCACAAACCTGAAGAAAGGAAAACACAAGAAGAAAGACGCCAGACCCAAGAAGAAAAATCTGATGGCAACATGAGATGATTTTGATGAATCTTCTGATGAATCTTATGATGATGAAGTAGTAGAATTAGCCATGATGGCTCACATCAATTCCGCCTTTGGATTCCACATAGAATCTGACTCTAGAAGTGAATCTGAAGAAACAGAATTGGATCTGACGACTCGCACTCATTCTGCCTCTGGATCCAACTCTGGTAGTGAATCAGACGAAGAAGAATTGGCTCTGATGGCTCACATTCATTCTGCCTCTGGATCCAACTCTGGAAGTGAATCAGAAGAAGCATAATTGGCTCTGATGGCTCACATTCATTCTTCTCTGGATCCGACACAGATGCTGACTATGGAAGAGAATCAGAAGATGAAGAAGCATAATTGGCTTTGATGGCTCACTCCAATACTGCCTCTGGATCCGATACAGACTCTGATTCTGGAAGTGAATCATCATCAGAAGAAAAAGAGGTATTTTCTGAATTCACTCGATCTGATTTAATTACTGCAATGAATGATATTTTAAATGTCAATAATAAACTGTCTTAAAAACTAAAAACACTTAGGGAAGAAAATAAAATTATAACCAAAGAAATTGATGTTTTAAATAATCAAAATGCATAATGTAAAACAGAAAATGCAACTCTTAAAACTGATATTGCTGAGCTTAAGTATGAAAACCTAACTCTAAAAAGTAATCTTTGTTCAACATCAAGTAAAAATATTGTATGTAATTTTGGTATGCATGAACAAGTTTTACAAGATTTTATTGTTAATGGTATGGAAAGAAGAAAATATGCTTCTATGATCTATGGAGTTAGTAACAATGGTAAATGAGGCTTAGGATTTGATGAATCAATAACTATAATTAAACCTATTCCCTCTAATGTTTTGTGTGTTGTTTGTGCTAAGGTCACTCAAAATTGTCTTGTCCCATGATAAAATCAAGGAAAGACAAGAAACCTTTAAAGACTAACAAACTCGTACCCAACCAGATTTGGGTACCAAAAGATAAAATTGTTTATGTTGCAGATGTTCAGAGCAACCAAAGTGAAACACAAGTCGTGGTGCCCGGTCAATGTATGCTAGCGACATATAAAGGGAAAAAGGTCTATGTTCCAACATCTGCCAAACAGAAACAAACTGACTTTGGTGGAAGAAGAACTGGTCAACACAATACCTATCCGAACTAGAACCATATGAAATACCAGAAATATCAAAACAGACACAAATATCACATATATCAAAATAGACAGAGAAACCACAAATATCAACAAAATAGGAACTGCCAGAAGTATAAGAATTATCATCAGTTCCAGAACTATCAGAGGAACCTGATATATCAGCAGAAAGAGAAGTGTTAGAATCTTGAGACTTCTTCGACCACTCCAGTGAAATTCATCAAGACTACAAATCTGGAAGGGAATGCAAAGCGCTTCATCCAGACCCTCTAATCACATAATTTGCAGATTCAGAATCTGAAAATCAGAAACAAGAGGATTTTCAGAATGAAACTGAAGCTGTGACATATAGGTTATATCTATCTTTAAATATTATTATTGTTTGATATTTATGGTTACTGTGATAACAAGAAGCTTGATCTTAAAAATCAAAGCTAGATAAGTATTTTTGTAGGTTCTCAAACTTTCAGAGGAACCAAGCGATCCACGTGATGTGAACACTTCAGCAGAAACATTATTCTGGTGGTTTCAAAAACAAGCAGAACCCATCAGAAGCAGAACAAATGTACTGGTTGTATTAATTTCACTCTTAAATTATATGATTTTTATTATGACAAATAGCTTGACCTTGAAAAGTCAAAGCTAGATGATAACAGTGCAGGTTTATTAGAACCAGAGGAAGCTGATGCAGGTTTACCGTAACCATAAGCTGATGTAGATTTACTAGAACCAGAAGCTGATGCAGATTTACCAGAACCAGAAGTTGATGCAGATTCACCAGAACCAGAAGCTGATGCAGATTTACTAGAACCAGAAGCTAATGCAGGCAAAATAACTTGAAAAAGCAAAAGATACTACCAAGCATTCGACAAGTCTTCAAAGGATAAATCTGAAGATAAGTTAAAAGAAAGATATAGATGAATCCGAGCAATGCAAGGAAAGTTATAAGAATGATGTTTGGGATCTAGTACCAAGACTAGAAAGGAACATTATAGGAACCAAGTGGGTTTTCAAGAACAAGCTAAATGAAAAAGGAGAAGTTGTCAGAAATAAGGCACGACTTGTTGGACAAGGATACAGTCAGCAAGAAGGTATTGACTACACTGAGACTTTTGCTCCAGTGGCCAGGTTAGAAGCTATTCGTATCCTACTTTCCTTTGCTGCTAATAATAACATTTCATTATTTCAAATAGATGTTAAAAGTTCATTTTTAAATGGTTATATAAGTCAAGAAGTCTATGTTAAACAACCCGAGGTTTTGAAAGTTCTGAATTTCTAACAAATGTTTTTAAAACTTAAAAAATATTTGTATGGTTTAAAGCAAGCACCTAAGGCATGGTATGATAGACTTTGAAAGAGGACAAGTAGACAATACACTTTTTAGAAAATCAATAAAAGACGATATTTGCAACACCCCGAGTGTATTTTTTTTTCCAACCAAAATCAAATAAATAAAAGAATTCTCGAATTAATTCAAGATAATTAAAATAAAATTTTCATTAAGCCATTTTCTTAAAATAAACGTCGTAAATTCAAACGACAAAAGTAATTAATTAATTATACCATGATTATAACCAAGTAAGATAATTTTGGGAATTTGATCTTCAAAATATACCAAAATAATAATACATCGAAAAATGTATCCTGGACCCACCAAAATATTATCAGAGTGCGGAAAAATATACAATTATCCCAAAATAAATAATTACATCCACTGAGCTCAAGACCCTATACAACAAGTCTAAACTGATCATGCACTAAAGCTATAGTAGCACGGTTTCCACCGCATCCTCTACAAGTCTCGTCGACAATAATGATGAAGTATGCTTACTTATGAAACGTATACATTAACATCTTCGCGAAATAGCCAATTTACATATTAATTATATTGCAAGTACAACAAAACCAGCAATCACAAACACCTATTCGGCACTCAAATTTCAATGGATACTTGCCACCCTCGGTTTCAACTCATCAAATCATATTAAAACATGACTCACAGTCAACCACCCCGATGCAATATGTAAATGCCAATGTACACAACTCTTGGAATTTCCAAGGTGCAGTCTCTCACGAACCAGCACTCGCGCAGTCTCTCACGGACCAGCACGATTTTACAAATGGAATGGACCGTCAAATACACGCGGAACCATTTCGTAGCCCAGATAGAATATACCGTTTAATACACGTGGAACTACTCTAAACCCAGATAGAATAGACCGTCTAATACACGCGGAACTATTCTACAACCCATCATGGTTACTACATTGACGTGTATTAACCTCTCACAGGCCAAATACACAGAAGTTAAATCCTCGCACGGATAGAATGGACTGTCTAATACACGCGGAACCACTCCGTAGTCCAAGTAGAATAGACCGTCTAATACACGCGGAACTACTCTGACCCTGGATAGAATAGACCGTCTAATACACGCGGAACTATTCTATTACCCATGGTTACTACTTAACTTCGCGGCCCATCACGGTCACCGCATCAGCTCTGTGGTCCATCGCGGTCACCAGAGGATATCATTAGAGGGAAGAAACAATGACATTAACAGAGGATATCATTCGTGGCACAGATTAGAAGGAGACTTGGTCTAGACTAGAAGTAAACATTGTCAGAAGGAGACTTGGTCCAGACAAGAAGATAGCATTTTCCAAAAGCAAACATGGTCCAGAAGGAGACTTGCTTCAGATAAGAAGAATAGTTGGTCCAGACCAGAAGGGAACATTATCCAGAAGATAACATGGTCCAGATCAGAAAATAACTTGGTCCAGAATAGAAGACATGGTCCAGAGCAAAAGATAGCATGGTCCAGAACTGAAGAATTGGTCCAGATCAGAAAATCACATAGTGGAGATCAGAAGATCACACTGTCTAGATCAGGAAACAGAATGGTACAGATTAAATCACATGGTCCACACTTGGTCCAGATCAGCAGATTATACGGTCTAGATTTTAAATCGTGATGCAGATCAAGTGAAGACTTGATTAAAATGAAAAGAGGACTTGACTGAATTTTGAAAGAGATCTGATCGTAGGCTTAAGAAGATTTGATTCAAAAATCAAAGAAGACCTAAAGGAAATCTGAGCAAAGAAGATATGGTTCAAAATTAAAAAGAAAGAGGATTGGTCAATAGAATTTTCAAAGGAAATCTGAGCAAGATTCATCTCGAAATTAAGCTTGGACAAAGCCCTAATAACAGCTATAAAAGGAGGCTTCAGGCAGTTGTAATATACATCTTAAAGTAGAAGAACTCAAGCATAAAATCCAGATTCATCTTAGAGTTCAAAGAGATCGAATAACCCAAGAACTCAAGCTTCAATTCAAGGTTATCCAAGAGTTCAAAAGAGAAAAAAACAAGCGTGCAAGAGCAATATTTTCTAAGTGTTTTTGAGAGAGAAATTCAGTGCAGCAATCAGCTTTCCAGAAGCAACATTTCAGAGTTCCAAAAGCTTTTAATTAAACCCGATAGAGGTGTAGGTTCCTTCTTCAATCTGGGGTTGTCAGATTGGTAGGAAAAGACTTGACTTGTAGGGTCAAGGTGTTGTTATTATTCCTCAAAAGTCTTGGGTTGTCAGGCTGTTTGGGAAGACTGACTTGGAGGGTCAGGTGCTATAATTCAAAGGTTTTGAATTAGTGGATTAAAGCCTTTGGAATGAAGGAACTGGATGTAGCCAAGTTAATGGTGAACCAAGATAAATCTCTGTGTTCTTATGCTGTTATTATCCACTGCTTAATCTGATTCTTTATTCATCAAGTAACTCACATCAATATTCATCAAAGTAGAAAAAAGAATTCGAGTTTTGCAAACACAATTCAATCTCTCCTCTCATGTTTGCACCTTCACCATGTTTAGGTTTGATAAATTGGTTTGAAGAATAGCTCTGAAACTGAGTTTGAAGATTGCCACTGAAGCCTTTGCTTGCCTCTGATGTGCACAAACTCAACATGCCTCTGAAGAGTTCATATCGACGTATAATTAACTCTAAAGAGATTGTTCAAATCATAAATTTAAAGCCCACAATCCGCTGATCAAAGTTGTGCAACAGACTCCAAACGCTGCATGTGATATGCATCCTCTAATATTTCACTAACTCTGATGTTTCAACAAGGTGATTTTCCCAATGCCACTAATTCTAAGTCATGCAATTCTTCCTTTTCCTATCATTATTCAAGAAACACAACATCTCACTCGAACAAGAAAGTCAATGCCTCTGATGGAAAGTCAACAACTTAAATTGAATGAATTAAGTATGAAAAGAAAACGTAGCCGAATGAAAACTTGTGAAGATCCAAGAACAACCAAAATCTATTCTAGCTCAAATCAAGCAAGAATATGAAAGAAGATGCAATTTTAAATAAATTAGCGAAAGAATTCAACTTAGTCAAACACAATTCTACCCCATTCTTGTGTTTTCACCTTTACTCCATTACGTCTATTTTAATGTTTTATCAGTTAAGGGACTAACACTTAACCTACTGAGCATAAGTCAATTAAGTCACAATGGTTATAATGTAGTCTTTAATCAAAAGTCATGCAAGGCAAAAAGTCTGTCTGATGGGTCTGCATTCTTTATTGGCCATAGGCAAGATAATATTTATAAAATAAACCTTTCTAACATAGAATAACAAGAGGTTAAACGTTTTATGTTTGTGAACCATGAACAATTGATTGGGTACAAAAGATTGGGCCATGCCAATTTGAGGTTAATCTCAAAATTAAACAAATTCAAACTTGTTAGAGGCTTGCCAAAGTTAAAATACATAACAAAAGTTCTTTGTAAGGCTTGTCAAAAAGGAAAACAAACAAAAACTTCTTTTTCTCCTAAAATCATTGTTTCCACAAATAGGCAAACCTCTTGAGCTTTTACACATTGATCTTATTGGCATAGTCAAATTGCCTCTGTAAGTCGTAAAAAATATCGACTTGTCATTGTTGATGATTATTCACGTTGGACATGGGTTATGTTCCTTAAACACAAGGATGAGTCACATAAGGCCTTTACTTCCTTCTGCAAACTAGTGCAAAATGAAAAATCTTTTGCAATAGTAACTATTTGTAGTGATCATGGAGGCGAGTTTGAAAATAAATTTTTTGAAAACTTCTATGAAGAGAATCATATTTTACACAATTTCTCCTCTCCTAGAATACCTCAACAAAATGGTGTTGTAGAAAGCAAAAATCATACTCTTCAAGAAATGGCTCGCACCATGATGCATGAAATGAATGTTTCTAAACACTTTTGGGTTGAGGCAGTAAATACTACATGTTACATTCAAAATAGAGTTTATATCAGAGCTATTCTAAATAAGACTTCTTATGAATCGTGGAAAGGTAAAGCTTATAGATTGTAGAGAAGTCGATACATGTTAAGTTTGATGACAAAAAGCTTGACCTTAAAAAGTGTAAGCTAGATGAAGTTCTTGCAGGTTCTGAAAATCTGGAGGAAACAGGAAAAACCAGGGGAAGCAGAAACACTAAAGGAAATAGATAAACCAAAAGGAATCAGAAAAAATAGTCGAATTGAATAAAATTGAAAGGATAAGAGTGATGCAAGAATAAGTCAAGATCCTCCAAAGTGGAGAACATGATAGAAATTTGTCTCATCAAGACTCTCTAATTATTGAGAACACCAATGATCCTTTAAAGACCAGATCAGCTCTCAAGGGCACTTCCCTATTTGGTCTGCTTTCACTAATTGAACCTTCCTCTGTTGATGAAGCCTTGGGAGATGAAGGTTGGATTCCCGAGGTTAAGATACCCATTGGAACTAAGTGGGTATTTGGGAACAAGCTAAATGAAAATGGAGAAGTTCTTAGGAACAAAGCATGCCTAGTTGCACAAGGTTACAATGATCAAGAAGGTTTTGATTACTCTGAGAAGATTTCTTCGGTGGCCAGGTTCGAGGCAATACGTATTTTACTTTCCTTCGGTGCTTTAAATAATATCACTCTATGTCAAATGGATGTGAAAAGTGCATTTCTTAATGGTTACATAAATGAGAAAGTGTATGTAAAACAACCTCCTAGTTTTTAAAATGCTGAGTTTCCATATCATGTTTTTAAACTTAAAAAATATCTTTATAGTCTGAAATGAGTTTCAAGAGCTTGGTATGATAGACTAAGCAATTTTTTTAGTTAAAACTAATTTTGAAAGAAGGGGGATTAACACTACCTTATTTAGCTAAAAATCCAATTATGCAATCTAGGGCAAAGCATATAGAAATCAAACATCATTGTATTAGTGATTTTTTCCAAATGGGTATTTTAAATATTCAATTTGTTGACACTGATCATCCGTGGGTTGAGATTTTTACAAAACCCCTTGCTGAGGATAAATTTGATTTTATCATGAAAAATCCAAACTTGGTTTTTATTTTTGAATGAAGTTCTAGTTTATGTATGCATTGTCTCGGGTAGCATAGAATTAGTAGTTAAACTTATATATGCTCTGCTATGATACATTGAATCTGTACTGGCTTTCTAGTCACTTGCAATTCAATGTTGCTATTTGTGTACGATATATGTCGAATGCTCTTATTGCTAGTCGTTCACTCTTTTTGTTTGATGACAATACGGAGAGATGAAGTTTTGCGAACAATCTTCAGACAAATTGTATATACTCTGATTTAAAACATTTAAAAATAGGGAGTATATACATTGAAAAACTTCCAAAATGTTTCTTACGACTTTTACATTTAATTACATGCTTAGAGTTGGGGGAAGCTTTGCTCATTGCTATTGTTTTACTTTGTTTTTATTATTAAATAAATTGTTCACAAAAATTATTTCTTTATCATCATCAAAAAGAGGGGAGATTTTTGGAACTAGATTGGTTCTAGGAACAATCCGTTCATCTTATTTTGATGATAACAAAGGTGTTTTGTGAGAATAATTAATTGCACTAATGATTTCATTGAGTGTGCAGTAAATATATCAAGTAAACGGAGGAAATGATATCAGAGGAAGTCAAGATGTCAGAGGAAATGAAGATGTTAGAGGAAATGAAGACTTTAGAGTCAAGTGAAATCAAAGGAAATCAACGCAACATTCATACTCTGGTTATGTGCGTGCCTTTGAAGTTTGAAGCATGCTCTGAAGTTTGAAGCATGCCCTGAAGCACCTACTACAATAACTCTGAAGCTTCGATTCAAATTGCCTATGAAGCTCAGGTTCTGCTTGCTTTGAAGATTGCAACTTGCTCCATGATGCTACCTTTGATACGCAACATGCTCTGAAGATGCAACGTGGTGACCTTTCCCAAGCCACGATATCTAAGTCATGCAATCATGCCTCTACCCTTGACTATATGAACCAAGCGACACAACATATAACTTCGATGATCAAGTTATATTTTGACGAAGAACATCAATTGCTTTGATAGAAAGTCAACACTCTGATGAAGACTGAGTTGTTTCATGATTCTTATGGTCCAAGAATAGATTCTAATTTGTTCCCACTGCTCTAAAACAAACATATGAAAGAAGATTCAAGGTGAATTATTTTCAAGCACTATTTGGACATTTTCTCACAAAATCATTCTTGAAGATTTGGTTGAACGGTCATATTCCCAAACCGTACCTATCAAGGTTTATTTTTTGTGAAGATCTCTGTTGATCTCGCGCAAGAAAGATACACTTAGAATTTGTTTGTGACAGTATTGAAACCCATTCTTATCATGTTAAGGGATTAATTCTAAAGAAGAATATACAATACACAACACAACAACTTAGAAAACCTTACGAACTCAAAATTGTATAAGTATTCAGAATTCAAGATTTCAGTTTTACAAAAGGCCCTCGTTCAAGTTTATATTACTTCGAGCTTAGTGCTCTGTTTTCATGTGAAGTTTATTGTAATCAATCCGCTGAAAGAAGTAAAACAAAACCCAGTTTCACCTCTTGGTAAGCTAGTCCAGTAGTGGCTATTTTGCCTCAACGACTTGTAGGATCAAGGTGTTGTAGTGCCTAAACGGTCTGTAGGTTTCAGGTTGGAATTTGAAAAGACCGACTTGTAGGGCCAGGTGTTGTAGTTCAGGATTGAATTAGTGGATAAATACTTCATTGTGACGGGATAGGACGTAGCTACCAAGTTGGAAGTGAACCAGTATAAATCCTGGTGTTTCTCCCTCTGCCCTTTTACTTTGTTTTATTGCTGCGTTTGATCTATTTATCTGTTCTAAGTATCCTGAATCTGAATTTTGAGAAGATGCTTTTAATAAGGCAACACAAAATTCAACCCCTTTTCTCATGTGTTTTGAACTTTAAAATTGGAACCAAGTTTTTTTTCAAGAACAAACTAAATAAGAATGGTGAAGTGGTCAGAAACAAAGCTAGACTTGTAGCTCAAGGATATAGTCAACAGGAAGGTAATGATTATACTAAAACTTTCGCTTAAGTGGCAAGGTTATAGGCTTTTAGAATTTTACTTTGGATTTTAATAAAATCATCTTATATCAAATGGATTTCAAAAGTGCCTTCTTAAAGGTTACATAACTGAAGAAGTGTATGTCAAAAAACCTCCTGGGTTTGAAGATAACGAATTTCCATATTATGTTTTGAAATTAAATTGATCCATGTATGGTCTAAAACACGCCCAAGTGCTTGGTATGATATAGTTAGTACTTCTTATTGAAGAATGATTTGGAAGAGGCCAGGTTGACCTACTTTGTTTGGAAAATCATCTAACAATGATCTTCTCATTGTCCAAATATATGTTGATGATATCATTTTTGGCTCTACTAATGACAAGCTCTACCAAGTGTTCTCTAAGTTATTCCAGAATGAATTTGAGATGAGCATGATGGGAGAATTAAAATTATTCCTTGGAATCCAAATTCATCAAAGCTCAAATGGTGTACTCATTCATCAGATAAAATTACACAAGAGAATTACTTAAGATATTTAATAATGAATGAATGTAAGTATATGTCTACATGTATGCATCCAACATACTTCTAGACATGATATTCTGTTTAGTGTGTGTGCACGAGATTTTAGTATGATCCTAAAGAATCCCACTTAACAGCTATTAAGAGCATCTTTAGATTTATGAAAGACACTACTAACCTTGGTATGTGTTATAAGCAATACTCTGAGTATAGGATAATAGTTTGTTGTGATGTTAATTATGCTGGAGACAAGTTAGAAAAGAAAAGTATCAGCGGACCCTGTACATTCCTTGGTGAAAATCTAATCTCTTGCTTTATCAAAAGACACTAGACTATTGCTTTTTTCCATAACAGAAGCAGAATACATCTCAACATCTAGTTGTAGCACTCAGTTGTTATGGATGACATGTCAATGAGAAGATTTCAAAATTAATGAGAGTAACATCCCTATCTGCTGTGATAATACTTCAATATATGTTTACCCAAAATCTATTTTACATTCATGAGCAAAACATATAGAGATTAAAAATCATGTTATGAGGGATTCTATCTAGAAGGGTAATTTAGACATTAAATTTGTTGACATTGAGAATTAGTGGGCTGATATTTTCACAAAACCTTTGTCGAAGACATATTCAATTTTATAAAGGTCATGTCTCATCATGTCTCATGAAATCATGTCTCATCAATTTTAGGTTAGGGAAGATAAGGACAATTCCCTACCCTAGACTCACCACAACACTACTAATGAGAACTCCTCTAGTTTATGCTCTAGAGGAAGTAGGAGGCAATATACAAGAAGAACACATGGTTAGTTCGTCTGCACCTTTGGTGAATATATCCAACGTCATCAAGATCAGATCGATCTCTCCTAATGAGTGAATTCGACCAAGTGGTGATACTAGAAGGAGTTTTGGTTAATCTAGTGGATCTCCGGACATTACATCTATAGATGAAGACTCTTATACTCCTCTATTTGAGGAAGACAATAAATAAGTGGTTATGGAATACCTAAGGATCGGCTAGTCCAATCAAGAGATGTCTCTTGTTTGCCTTCCTTTGCCCAAAGATGCTCAAGTTTTTGAGAAGAGGCACAAAAGTGTTGCCAATATATTTTGGGTCGAAAAGGATGAGGAAGAAGCAACAAACACCAATGAGGACAAAGAAAACCTCATTCTAAGAAAGAAACAGAAGGTAACCTACAATTTTGAGCAAACTACTCCATGTGCTATTTTTTGTAATACAAGTAGTAATGAGTAACCAGAACCTCTCACTCTTTCTACCCAAAATAAAAACTTAGTTGTCCATCCTTCAGATCCCACACCTTCTACTTTAGCTGACTCTAACTCCAACACCTCAAATGATATGTTTGAGACAACCTTAGTCAAACACTTTGCCACCCTTCGATATAGAACCCACCCCTCCCTCTCAAGACCACCACTCAAAACCCAACACCACCCTTGAAGCTAACACTCCACAAAGACCTCCCAACTCTAACATTCCACAAATACCTACCCTCCACCCTTGCATCTAACGCTACCTAGCATCACCAAGAAGATGAGGCAACAACTCAAGTATTCATTAACCTAGTCTTTAATATACCATCAAAAGACTCCTCTACTCTTCCATCTACCCCTTTTCACTTTGAAGCTGCCACCTCCACCATTTCTCTAGACATCATTCCCCTCACCCATTTCATTCCCCCTGGCTTTCCAAACTTGGACGAATTCATTACTTCTCTTATTGCCAAAATCACTTCAGCACACAATCGAAATGCTCAATGTTTAGACGTTAATAATGTTTCCAACCAGTGGAACAAGGTCCTCTAATTTGTCACCAACTAGATAAGGGACAACATGGATCATTGTGAAGGTGCAAACATGTGAAATGGGTTGAATTATGTTTGTTTAAGATAGATTTTTTTTAATTATTTGTTCAAGAACTGGTTTGGGTTTGATGATTTTAACTAAAATAGAGACAGTAGCAATCATGATTAAGTAATCAGAGGCAACAATATAGTAAAGAGTGCAGAACTAAAGTGACACAAGTAGATTTATTCTTGTTCACAACCAACTTGGTAGCTACATCTAGTTTCTTCAATTATAAGGATTTAAATAGTAATTCAAATCCTTGACTTACACAACATTTGACCCTATAGGTCAGTCTTCTCAAAACATCCTAAAACCTACAAAAATTTTGAGCCAAACAAACACCTTGACCCTACAAGTCAAGTCTTCTCAACACAACCTGAAAACCACAAATTGTTGAAGGCAACTACACCTTGACCCTCAAATCAAGTCTTCTCAACACAACCTAAAAACCACATATTCCTTGAGTAACACTAAAGCCACTATCGGGTTGCGTTACATAAGTTTTGAACCGATTGTGTTTTGCTTCTACTAAGCACATTGTTACAATTGATTTCTCACAATAAAACAATTAGAAAATATTTCTTTGTGAAAATGCTCCTCTAGAACTTAAACTTTTCAACTTTGAATACTTAGGAAATTTGAACTCTCAAAAGTTTTTTTGAATTGTATGGATTTTTGAGTTGATGAGTTCGTGCTTTCTTCTTCCTCCTAGAATATATGTTTATGGAATAGATTAGTGTTTCACTTTTTGTCCTGGTAAAATCTGGATCATATCTTTCTTGTTAACAAATTCTGAATGTATCTTCTTGTGAACAAATTATGAGCGTATCTTCTTGTCAATAATTCTGAGTGTTTTTTCTTGTAAATAATTCTGAGTGTATCTTATTATGAATAATTCTGAGTGTATCTTTTTTAGAACAAATTATGAGCATATCTTCTTTTTTGCAAATTATGAGCTTATCTTCTTGTGAACAATGTTTTGACCATATGTTCTTGTGAACAACATTTTGATCATATCTTCTTATCAACAATATTTTGACCATATCTTCTTGTGAACAATATTTTTACCATAACTTCTTGTGACTAATATTTTAACAATATCTTCTTGTGAACAATATTTTTACCATATCTTCTTGTGAAAAATATTTTGACCATATCTTGTGAACAATATTTTGATCATATCTTCTTTTCACCTTAATGAAAGATTTCCTCCAATCATAATTCTGAATCATATCTAATTTTAGATTGTATTCAAAAACTTACTCATGCAAATCTTCCTTCGTACTCTTGATTGATTGGAGCGGAAATGGATTTTGGCTTGTACTTGAATATTTAGATATTCTGATTCGGCTATGTCTTTCCTTCATAATGAATTCTTTCAATCAAAGACGTTGACGTTCCATTAGAGCCATTGATTTTCTTGGATAATAAAATCAGAAGCAGAATTGCGTGACTTAGAATTAATGGCTTTGGGAAAATCATATTGTTGAATCATCAGAGTAAATGCAACATTAGAGGCTGCAAATCTGAGGCAACATTATCAAAATATGAGCTTTGAATTTTTGGCTTGAGCAACCTTTTCAGAATTAATGATAACTTGATATAAACTCTTCAATGGCATGTTGAGTTTGTGCATATCGGAGGCACGCAAGGGCTTTAGAGGCTAGGTCAAAATAAACTCTTCAAATTCACTCTTCAGACCCAATTTTAGATGCCAGTCTTCAAACCCAATTATTAAAGGCAGTCTTCAGACCTAAACTTTAGAGCCAGTCTTCAGATCTAAACTTCAGAGGTAAGTGCACATGTTTTTGTGTTCCTCCGATCTCATCCTCTTGTGACTTCTGTTGGTGACTTCCTTAGGTCACTTGCTCTAGTCGCTTCCTCTAGTACCTTGCTCTTATTTTCTTGTTCTAATTCCTGCACACTTAACGAAGCCATTAGTCCAAACAAATTGTTCTCATAAAATACCTTTGTTAACACCAAAATCACAAGAGGAAAAACAACTTGGTTCCCACAATCTCTTCCCTTTGGATGATAACAAA
Organism: Cicer cuneatum; assembly: GCA_037974295.1. Classification (NCBI taxonomy): domain Eukaryota; kingdom Viridiplantae; phylum Streptophyta; class Magnoliopsida; order Fabales; family Fabaceae; genus Cicer; species Cicer cuneatum. Next base: position 43,878,584 of record JBBPBO010000003.1, on the reverse strand, counting down.
ACGGTAATTTTTTATAACAATTTATTGGCTTTTATTACTTGACTCTCCCTAACTTAAGGCCTCCCCTAAGTTTAAGTAGTTTTAAAGTTCTTTTCTCTCCACACGAAAACACTTTCTTCCCATTTGTCTTTAGATAAAATAACTTGAAAGTTTTTTTAAGAGAATAGACAAAACATAAAATACATGCTAGTATGAATCTAAACTAATCTAGGCATAGTTCATCATTAATCATATGTAAAGGTAAGGTTCTTATTTGTCTTAACTAATTCAAATATGTCTTCAGCGAATGGTTTGGTTTATACGTCAACTTATTGGTGTTCAGTGCATATGAACATGATATTTAATACTCGTTTTTGAACAAAGTCACTAATAAATTGATGTTTCATTTCTATGTGTTTAGCCATAGAATGTAGGCTTTAGTTTATTGTTAGGCAAATAGCAGAAGTATTATAATAGAATTTGGGTATGCTACTCTCAAGGATTTTGTAATCTTCCAGTTGGTGTTTCATCCATAGCAGTTGAGAGCTGTAGCCAACTGCTGGAATGTACTCTACCTCTGTTTTTGACATTGCAATTGTGTTTTATCTCTTACATGACAAGGAGATTATGTTTTCAATAAGAAATGTGAAATTTCCACTGGTGTTTTTTCTTTCAAGTTTGTCTCCATCATAGTTAGCTTCACAATAGCCACTAAATCTGTACATAGTAGACTTCTTATAGAACAAGCCAATGATGGAAGTACCTTTCAAGTATGTAAGGATCCTCTTAATAGTCGTTAAGTGAGATTCCCTTGGATCAGGCTAAAATTTTCCACACCCGCAAACTAAACAAAATATCAGGTATGGAAGCAGTAAGGTACATAAGTGATCTAATCATTCCTCTGTATGTTTTCTGGTCATCCTTTAGACCTGCTTCATCTTTTTCTACTGTGCAAGTAGGGTGCATTAGTGTAGCCATAGGTTTGCAATCATTCATTTAAACTTCTTGAGAAGCTATTTGTATACTTGGTTTAATGTATGTATATGATGTCGAAACCAAGTTAGTATTATACTTAGAGTTTGGAATTTAAAAAAGTATTTTGTGAGAACAAAATATTTGACTTCATGGGGTATGAAAGAAGCTCCGTGTTTTTGAAGACAATCTAAAATAAGATTTGATTCACATTTATAATTGACGAAAATCTTTGACCAGGTTGAAAAAAGATATGGTCAAGATTTGAAGAAGATAAGTTCAACAACTTATCAATGAGTTTGACAAGTGCACCAACAAATAAAAAACAAAGAGTATTTATGATAGTTTGATTTTGGCCTATGAAGGAAGCAAGCAAGCTCAAGAAGCAAAGGCCAATGTCCTAGTAACAAAGCATGAGTTGTTCAAGATGGAAGAAGATTAAAGCATGAGTTGTCCATCTGAGGAAAGATTCCAGTCATAAGAAGAAAAGTATGATGACTACATGAGATGATTATGATGAATGCTACGATGTTAAAGAGCAACCAGATTTGGCTCTCGTGGCTCCTTCCAACTCCGCCTTTGGATCCAACACAAATCTTGACTATTGAAGTGAATTAGTTGATGAAAAAATTGAGGTATTTTCTAACTTAATTCGATCTAATTTAATTACTGTTATAAATGACTTCTTAAACAAGAATCAAAAATTGTCTTTAAAAGTAAAAACACTTAGGAAAGAAAATGCAAACTTAACTGAAGAAATTAATGTTCTAAAGAATCAAACTGCTGAAGTTAAAAAAAAATACAACTATCAAAACTAATATTGTTGAACTTAAGGCTAAAAATGTAACTCTAAAAAGTAATCATAGTTCAACATAAATTGAAAAGAAGTATTTCATGATTTTCTTGCTAATGGTATGGAAATAAGCAAATATGCTTCTATGATTTATGGAGTTCGTAGAAATGGTAAAAGAAGTCTAGGATTCGAAGAAACTATAACTAAACCTAAACCTGTTCCCTCTAATATCTTGTGTACTATTTGATCTAAGAAATATCACTCCAAATTATCTTGTCCCATGCTAAATACAAGAAAATATAAGAAACCTTTCAAGACTAACAAACCAAGATCCAACAAAATTTGGGTACCTAAGAACAAAATTGTCTATGTTGCAAATGTACTCAACAATCAAGTTAAAACACCAATTACGGTACCTAGACAGTGGATTCTCGCGACACATGACGAGAGAAAAGTCTATGTTCCAAGAAATAACGTTGAGCAAATGAGGCATAGTGACTTTTGGAGGAAAGATGGAAATGGTACTTCCCCTTCTATTAAAGATGGAAATCTGTTTAGTCTAGAAAAATATGTTTAGTCTAGAAAAACAAAGAGGTTAAGTGTCTTATTTCAGCAAGTGAAGAGAAACTAATTTGTCACAAAAGACTAGATCATGCAAAACTAATTTTAATTTCAAAAACTGAATAAACTTCAACTAGTCAAAAGGGACATCAAACAAATAACTCCTTTACTCCTAAGAACTCATTTTCTACCTCACAGCACCTTGAGTTCTTACATATAGATCTCTTTGGGCCAATGAAAATAGCCTCTCTAAGTGGAAAGAAATATGGCTTTGTTATGGTACATGATTACACTAGGTGGACATGGGTAATATTCTTAAAAAGTAAGGATGAATTCCACAGTATTTGTCACATTTTACAAACAAGTAACGAATCAGAAAGGTCTTAAGATTGTAACGATTAGAAGTGATGATGGAGGAAAATTTCCAAACAAGTTCTTTGAATGTTTTTGTGATGAGAATTGAATCTCTCACAACTTCTCCTCACCTAGAACACCACAACAAAATGGAGTTGTAAAAAGAAAGAATAGATCACTCCAAAAAATGGCCAGAACCATGTTGAATGAGATGAATGTTGCGAAATAGTTTTGGGCTAAAGCAATTAACGTTGCATGTTATTTTCAAAATAGTGTATTAATTAGGTGCATATTAAATAAAACACCATATTTATTGTGGAAAGGTAAAAATCATAACATCTCCTTCTTTAAACAATTTGGTTGTACTTGTTATACGTTGAACATTAAAGATAACCTTGGTAACTTTGATTCTAGATCTCAATAGTGTACCTTCATTGGATACTCTAAAAGATCTAAGGCTTATTGAGTGTTTAATAGGGAATCTGACGAACAGAATGACCTTGAAAAGTCAAAGCCAGATGATGATAGTTGAGGTTTACTGAATTAGAAGCAGACAAAGCAGAAAAACCAAAAAAATCAGAGGATACTAGAAAATTAGAAGAATATTATAAATCTTTAGAGGATGAATATAATCAAGTTAGAAACAGTCAAGGTAAGTCAGAAGGAAGATCTAGATGGAAGTACAAGTCATCTCATCCTGAAACTCTAATCTTTGGAAGTGCAAGTGATCCTTTGAGGACCAAATCATCATTAAGAGATACCACTTTGTTTAGCTTACTCTCATTAATGGAGACTACCTCTGCTGATGAAGCATTGGTAGATGATGGATGGTTTCTTGCAATACAAGAAGAGTTTAATGAATTTAAGAGGAATGATGTTTGGGATGTAATACCTAGACCAAATAAGAAGATTATTGGAACCAAGTGGGTTTTCGGAAACATGCTAAATGAAAAAGGTGAAGTGATAAAAAACAAGACAAGACTTGTCGCACAAGGAAACCGTCAGCATGAGGGCATTGATTCCACTAAAAAATTTGCTCCAACGGCCAGGTTAGAAGCTATTTGAATCCTAGCTTCTTTTGCCACAAATAATAAGATTACATTATTAAAGTGCTTTTCAAATGGATGTTAAAAGTGCTTTTCTAAATGGATGTTAAAAGTGCTTTTCTAAATGGTTATATAAGCAAAGAAGTCTATGTTAAACAACCCCCAGGTTTTTAAAGTTCCGAATTTCCAAATCATGTTTTTAAACTTAAGAAATCTTTGTATGGTCTAAAATAAGCACCTAGGGCATGGTATGATAGACTTAGTAACTTCTTGCTTAAAAATAACTTTGAAAAAGGACAAGTAGATAATATTTTAGAAAGTCAATAGGAGATGACATTCTTATTATTCAAATTTATATTGATTGCATTATTTTTGTATCTACTAATGCCACTCTTTGTCAAGAATTTTCTAAATTGATGCAACTTGAATTTGAAATGAGTACGATGGGAGAACATAAGTTCTTCTTAGGGATACAAACTCAGCAAAGTGAAAAAGGTATATACATTTATCAAACTAAATATACAAAAGAGCTTTTCATGAAGTTTAAGATAAGTGATTGCAAACCTATGGCCACACCAATGCACCCTACTTGTTCACTTGAAAAAGATGAATCAATCCAAAAACTGGACCAGAAAACCTATAGAGGAGTGACATCACGTCTAGTGTATGTGCGTGTGCAAGATTTCAGGCTGACCCTAGGGAATCACATTTATTTGTTGTTAATAGAATCCTTAGATACCTAAAACTCACTACCAGCATTACCTTGTTCTACAAGAAATCTTCTGAGTACTAACTATGTGGGTATTGTGATTCGTATAATGTTGGAGATAAACTTGAGAGAAAAAGCACAAGTGGAAGCTTCACATTTCTAGGTGACAACTTAATCTCTTGGTCAAGTAAGAGACAAAGCACAATTCTCATGTCAACAACAGAAGCTAAGAACATTTTAACAACTGGATGTAGCTCTCAACTAATTTGGATGAAACATCAACTAGAAGAATACAAAATCCTAGAAACCAACATTCCCATTTATTGTACAACACGTCTATCATTTGCCTAACCAAATACCCTATACTTAATTCTAGAGCTAAAGACTTAGAAATCACACACCATTTCATTCGGGACTTTGTTCGAAAAGGTGTGCTTCATATCCAGTTTGTAGACACCAAATAACAATGGGCTGGCATACTCACCAAACCACTAGCTAAAGATAGGTTTGACTTCATCAAGAAAAACCTAAACCTATTCTTTTACCTAATTGATGTTGTGCCAACCTTAAAGTAGTTTAGTTTCATACTTCGGATAAATTTTATGTTTTATGTTTATGTCATTTTCATTTTATTAAAAAAAGGGCTAATCAAAAAAAAAAAAAAAGAAGGCAAGTTTCACTTTCAAATCTTTTGTCTAATGAAAAACTGGGGAGAAACATGTTTGATAATGTGGGGAGAAAAAATTCTTAGACAAATACTTAAACGTAGGGGGAGCATTAAGTAAGGGGGAGTCAAAATATTTAAAAGAAAAGTTGTTATAAAAAATATAGATTTTTCATTAACAAAAAAGGGGAGATTGTTGGAACCATATTGGTTTTATACTTAGTGTTGTAATGTTAACAAAATTATTTTATAAGAAAAATATATTTGACTTCACAGAGTATGAAAGAAGATTTGTGTTTTTAAAGACAATCTAAAATAAGATTTGATTCATATTTATAATTGAAGTAAATCTGCCATGTTGAACCCCTTGGACCTTTCCTCAAACACTGTTAAGTGCTCAGCCTTGAGACCGAGCTCTGATGCGAATTGAAGGTGCAAACACGAGAAGGGGGGTTGAATTGTGTTTGAATAACTTGAATACTTTTCCTGTTTTTACACTTTTAAAACAAAACTTGATGTATGAATAAAAATAGAGTTAGCTGCGGATATAAAGTAAAAGTAAAACACATAATTTTTATACTGGTTCACCGTTCACGAGGCTACGTCCAGTCCTTTCACCTTCAAGGATTTCACTAATTCAAACTTTGAATTACAGCAGTTCTACTGATCCTCCAAGTCAGTCTTCTCAAACAGTCTAACAATCCTAGACTCTTGAGGAATACAGCACCTTGACTTCCTAAGTCAAGTCTTCTCCTGCCAATCTAACAACCCCAGATTGTAGAAGGAATTACAACGCCTTGAATCTAATTGCCAATAATCTGCTACCCCTTATGACTCCCTCAGATTGTACACTCTACTTCAACAACTTAGATCTAACATAAGGGAAAGAAAATAACACGAGTGCTTGCTTCTTGAAAGCTGGAACTCACAATTGACCTCACTGAAAACTTGAGTGTTTGCTTTTGGAAGTGTATGACTCTTTTGGGATTTTCGATACTAAGTATTCTGCCTTGAGCCTCCTTTTATAGATGCAGTTTTGGGCTTCTTCCAAGCTTAATTTCGAGCTGAATCTTGCTGGATTCTCTTGCAAAAATAACTTGACCAATTGGGCTTTATTTAAATAAAAAACATATCTTTTATTAAGCTTCAGATTTTCTTTCAAAATAACTGGCCAATCAATCTTTAGTTGCTTCCCGCCAACAGCTCCTGAGTTCCACAATACTTCACTTTATTTTTGTAACAAATCTTTTTAATACTTTGATCAAAATAAATTAAAATCTCCACCGTTAAGCTCATGATTAAATCTAGACCATTTGATTTTCTGCGCTAATCCACATCTGGACCATACTAATTGATATGCTGTGATCCTCTGATTTCGGCCACCCTTGGACCACACTTCCTAACCTTCTGATCTTCTGATCTCGGCCATCTTGATCCAGCAAATTGATCTGCTCTAATCCTCTGATCTCGGCCACTGCTGGACCACACCTTCTGACCTTCTGATTTCGGCCAACACTAGGCCATGGTCTGATCTTCAGATCTCGGCCAACACTGGGCCAAATAATTACAACTGAACCATTGATCTAGAAATCTTCCCTCTGATCTAGACCAATTCTGGACTTGGTCTAGATTAAACTGAAATTAAATCTGGACAAGTAATATTTCTGTCTGGACATTTTACCTTTGATTTTGGATCAGGTTTGGATCAATTCTGGAAATCATTTCTTCTGATCTGGACTTAGTTTCATACCATGAACCATGCTATCTTCTGGTCTGGGTCAAATCTAGATTAATTCCTTTGTTCTAGACCAATTAATTTACCCTCTGATTAAGTTTGGATCAAGTCTGGGCTGTTTATTATTTCACTGTCAGGCAATCTTCTGGTCAGAATAACTTCTTGAATAAATCTGACATTTGATTCCTTCAGGTCTGCATCAAGTTTCCCTATGGCAGGCTTCCTTTTGGTCTGGTCCAGGTCTTCTTCTGACTTTGCTTCCTTCTGATCTGGGCCAGCAAAGATATCTTCTGGTGATGTTTTGACATCCTGGAGTATCTTCTAGTACCTTCAGGATTCAATATCTGGAACACTTTGATCTTCTGCTTCTTATTACTTCAGCTTCTCGTGACATTTGATTTAATAATTCAAGGTTCAAAATAAGATTACATGGAGTGCTTTTGTAAACATCAAAATCCTAAGTATTTAGAACCAACTTGGTTCCAACAATCTCCCAGAGGAAGTGGCCAAAGGAAAAGATCAGAGGAACACTAAAGCATACGTGACTGTCTCTAAACATATGCCTCTGAAAGCAACATGCCTCTAAAGGTTACGAAGACTACCTATGATATTTGGCTCTGAAGTTTCAATCTAAAGAATGGCTCTGAAATTGGGTCTAAAGATTGCCTCTGAAGGCTGAATTTGAAGCATACCTCCGAAGACTGAATTTGAAGAATGCCTCTGAAGGTTTCGAAGACTGCCTCTGATTTTTTGCTCTAAAGTTTGGGTCTGACGACGACCTCTTATAACTGGCTCTAAAATTGGGTCTGAAGGCTGTTTGAAGATTGAATTTGAAGCATGCCTCTAAAGCCCTAAAGCGCCTCTAATGTGCAACATGCCTATAAAGAGTTTATATTAAGCTATCATTAACTCCTAAGAAATTGATGAAGCCATGCATTCAATGCGCATATTCCGTTAATCAAGAGTTACAACAAACTCAAAATGCTGCCTCTAATATGCAACCTTTAATCTTGCACAGACTCTAATGATTCAACAATGTGATTTGCCAAGCCACTAATTTTAAGTCACGTAATTCTGCCTCTGACTTTTACTATTCAAGAAAAACAGCATCTTACTCCAACAAGAAAGTTAATGGCTCTGTTGGAAAGTCAAGAACTCTGATTGAAATAATTCATTCTGAAAAAAAAAGACTCAGCCTAGTCAGAATTTCTGAATATGGAAGAAAAAGACGAAGTACATTCCCACTCAAGTCAATCAAGACTATGAAGAAAGATTTGCGTAAATAAGTTTTGGAACACAATCTAAAATTAGATACGATTCAAAATTATAATTGAAGGAAATATTTGACCAACGTGAAAAGAAGATATTTGATCATACCTCTGTTTTAGTTAAAATCACCAAACCCGAACATATTCTTGAATAAATAACTAAAAAGAATCCAACATAGACAAACACAACTCAACCCTCCATTCTTATGTTTGCACTTTCAAGAACACATTCACTAATATACATCAATTCTAAAAACTCTCTATTGAGAGGATATTTCATTCATTTTTTCCCATTGAAGTGTTGTTTGCTTTTTTATATTATTTTTCAAAACTAATGGACTTTTCATTTTCTCTTTCACACTCTCAGGCACTTCTTAATGGATTGAGTGAGTTCTTCTTAAATACAGAAATGAAGTGTATGTTGAGAATATTACCATTGGAAATCATCAATCACTGTCTAAGGCGGATTAGTCTTTAGTATGTATCCATATATATCTCTATGAATGATTTTGTGTATCTTGGAATTTAGGATATGGAAGTAGAGGAAACTATGATTAGATCATAAGAGGATGCGTAATTACTTTATCTTCTTTGGAGCATTGACTTTCATTAGAGCGTTGACTTTTATTAGAGGATACATAGTAACTCAGAGTCAAATGATCAGACACTTCGTGTGATTAATTGAGGGAGAGGTAATCACTAACTATGAGAGGGAGAGGCAATCACTGATTATTATAGGCAGATTCAATCAATTGCTTATCACACTTACTAGAGGCTGATGAATAGGAGCTCATTAAATTCATCAGAGGCAGACGAATAGATGCTTGTTGAATTCATTAGAGGTAGATGAACAGATGCTTGTTGAATTCTTCAAAGGTAGACAAACAAATGCTTTTTGAATTCATGAGAGGTAGATAAACAAATGCTTGTTGAAATCATTAGACGTAACATAACATATATGCGTTCATTAGAGGACATTGAGACAATGTCGCTCCCATCACCAGATTCAACCAAAGTTTGCTTGCTTTTTTAGAGTCAACCGAAGCTTGCAACATCATAGGCGTGTGTCGTCAAACTTAGAACTTAGAGCAGATGCGTGGTCTTGGTTTTCTTTGTCTTAGTTTGATTATCAGAGGTTATATCTTATACAAGAACGGATACTTTTATACACTTGTCTTTTTTGTACTTCTTTTCTATATTACAACTTGCTCCATTAGTAGGCATAGTAAATTGTTTATTAGGTGATTGTATTCTGTTTTTAAGACACTCAAATTATTATCTCTAATTTACGTGTAATTTATGCTATCTTAAAATGGATAGTCATTAATATAACTCTTTGTCTTGTAATTTAATTTGAACACTCAGCACACACGTTTAGGGGATAATTTTTCTTTATTTGATTGCATTTGTTATCATCGAAACATCAAACAGAGGATCATAGCTAAAACCACTTTTGCACTACCAATCTCCCCTTTTTTATGATCACAAATAACTATACAATTAATGAACAATTATCATTCACAAAGTAATGTTTTAAAACTAACTTCCCCGTAATGTAGTACTCAAAATTTGTTTTGACTTAATGCTTGTTTGATCTTCTAAAAGAAATTTGTTTAATCCCCCAGAATTTGATATCTACGATTCTTTAAGTGTTTCAAACGTTAAGTCATTTTATTTTTGACACACATGAGAGTAAAGAGTACACAAAATATCATGAAAGGATGAAGATGCATGGTATACAATTAATTGAAGTACTATATCTTCTTCTTTTCTCCCCTTTTGTCATTATCGAAAAGGGTGAGATTATAAAGTTTATAGTAAGCCAAACAGACACAAAAATCACAAAAGGGATAAAAGAAACCATTACACAACATAAAGATGATTAGCATAAGTAAATTAAACGAAAGCTAAAAGGAAACAAAAAAGAGAAAAAGCAAAGAAAAGGGTAATTTCAATAAAAAAAACATGATTAAAAACGCCAGACATAAAGAAAAGCTAATCTTAAGCAAGTTATAGAGACATATAAGAACATGATTTAAGAGTTTAGTTGCTTCCTCCATTTGAGAGATGAGAAAGTCCAGCTTATGGTCGACTTCTTGCAGAGCAGTCCAGGCATCTAGTTCTTCAAGAAGAATGTCACTCACCATCGAGGCCACTTCAGATGGTGGGATTTCCTTCTTCTCTGGAGAGGAAGGTGACTTCCTTTTCCTACCTGAATATGAACCAGCATCCATAGAAAATAGATTGAGGAGCGAAAAAAAAGGTAACACTATAAAAGACATAAGGATGGAGAAAAGATTGAAAGGAAACCAGTAAGGGGAAAGAATTGAAGTATAAATAGTCAAATTGCTCGAGAAGGAAAACGAAAACATTTTTGGAAAGAGGAAACATAATGATGAGGGTGTGGAGGAAAACAAAGAGTGAGGCAGAGTAAGAAAATACTTTAGGACATGTGGGACAATTTTGTTGAGGCAAAATCCAAAATCAATTATTTTGAAGATAAATAAACAAGTTAATTTAATCATGATTCTGACTGTGTTGATGTTTAACTTATGTTCTTGTGTGTTTTATTCAAAGTTAGGTGATCAAATACATTCAAAAATCACACCATCATATAAATCAAAGAAACATGGTGCCTTAATTGAACTGGAAACTCATTACAAGATCATTCTAGTTTATCAAGATCATTCTGGTTAGTTCTTTTTAAGAACAGAAGTAGAACGAAACATTCCCCAAAGTTTAGATATTAAGATAAACGAATATCAAGACCACTCAAAACTATTCTCAAGCCCAAAAGTCTAGCTAAATGCCCAAAGAAGCAAAAACAACATCAAGATCAATAATCAAATCAATCTCTAGATTGATGAGTTATGAACAAATACATCTTGGACAACAAGGATTAAAGGACATTGCTGCTGCATCTTTTGCAGAAAGCTCAACATACCTATGAGACAAATAACTGACATCAGACAAATAAGCTCAATATGCCTTTGAGAAAAATAATCTCAACAACTCTCTCTTACTATATTCAAGGATCTCTCTATTGAGTTGTTGCTGATAATCAATCTCAATCAAGTGTTGGGTAGATTCTGATCCTACAACCTCTTATCATAACATCATTCGAAACTCAAGTCTATCTCTTTAGATAGTTTGAATATATTGTACAAATTCTTTTAGTGATTTAAATGTACCTTGTAAACATCCTTTCTAGACTAAAAGGTGACTGTAAAAAACATCTCAACATTAAAAGGGCGATGATGTAACTGATCAAGAAAAATTGTGTGAAAACAAGAATTTTGTTGTGTGAAGCACATTAGTGAAAAAACTCACAAATTGTGAGGACTGGACATAGCCTACCTTAGGTGAACCAAGAAACATCATTGTGTTATTTTCTTATCCATATCCTTTACAATTTCTCTTTGATTATCACAAAACGTAAATTGATCTTGAGTTAATTTTCAAAGTAAAAGCAGGAATTAACATTTGAAAAGGGGTCACAATTCAAACCCCCTTCCTTGTAATTGATATTGCTACTTCAAGTTTAAGGGCACGAGGAAAAAAGAGGGAGGTAAAGAGTTGTGGTTGAAGGAGAGGAAGAAAATAATGTTTAAAGATGAAAAAGAAGGAGAAGAGAGATTTTAATGAAAGGCAAACGGTAATTTTGAATAACAAAGGAATAGAAAAGAAAAATAGAAGTCCGCAGAAAATGGAACAGAATAGAGGATAAAAACATAAGGAAAAAGAGATGATAGCATTTATTCAATTTATAACTCACATTACACTTGTAACACATACAAATAACATTACAACTTAAATACTTGTTACAAAAGGCTAAAAAATATAAATTTACTAGGTTTGAATCACCAATTCTAATACATAAATAAACTTAAGTTCCTTTAGTAGAAGCCTTCCCTCTTTGAAATTTCATCTCATACAGTGATGACGAATTTTTCATATTTAAGAACCTACCTTCTGACTTGTCAGACGTAATCAAAGCAAAGGAGATAATATAATCTTCCGTTTTCTCTAATTATTTTTACTTGTCTGGTGAGACTTTCTATAAATATAGATTTGTAAATATAATTTTCCAAAGATAGACTTTGATATAATTGTAGGTGCTCCAATCTTTCTTCGTTATTACTTTAAGATTTCCATCCAATTAAAAAGATTAAAGCAAAATGAGGCATAAGCCTGTCAATGCTCTTTTTCTTACCTCATCCTTGTACTTAAGGAACATAGATAAAGAATGAGACACTAATTCCCAAGAGTTTCACAAAGTGAACCTTTGAATGCATTTTGTGAACCTTCATGTATAATCCATCTTGTTGGATATTTTTCACATATGTAATGAATTCAAGATTTCTGAAAATTTCACCATTCAGAATGAGCAGTTCATATTTTAAGAAAATCATGAAGTCTTTCTAAGAGTAAAGTTTAAGAAGAGAATTATTTAGGAAGACGGTGTCTTACTAAGGAAAAACATATAGAATTGGTTTTTCCTAGAGGATTTTAGGCTGACAACGTTTTAGATAAAAACGATGGTTTGGCAGAGAAAAGTTTTATCGAAAATGATGATTTTGAAAAACACTAGAGGGGAGAGAGATTTTAAATAAGCATTGACGAAGGATTAAAAACATATACTTTAACGAGAGTGAACATGGAACAATTTTCAAAAAGATCACATGAAAAAAGAACAAGGACATGACAACACAGAGCCAAACAGAAGAGACACCACAAACACACGATAGGACAGATTGGAAAACACAGGCACACAAAACAAAAACATATAAGGTAAGTCAAACAAGTGCACATAAAATAATGAAATAAAGTACAAGGTACCTGACCATGATATACGAGAGTAAAATAAGAAATTCTTTCTTTCACGTATCTTACAAGAGTTGGTTGGACTTTTCGAATGATCTTCTAACCAGAAGCAAAGTTATCTTGGTTCTGATCTTCCTTCTTAATTAGCAGATGCAATCATTAGTTCTAGCGCTTTTATTTCGTATATACGAGTCTCAAATGATGAGTCAAGCATGCAATACACCAGAGGCGAAGACCTTATCCTTTAGCATACAGAGGAAACACTTCACACCTTGTAGACAGAGGATATTTGTTGAAATGCATTATAATGTTTCCATTATTTTGCACTAACAATTGTATTGAACTCACTAATACTTCTTTCCATCAAAGAATAAAAGTCAGTATTAGTAAGTAGACTCTTCTCACTTAATAAATCACTATGCCTTAGAGAAGCATATGAACTTTGGCCAGTTTATTAGTAAAGAGTTTCAAAAAGACACAATTAGAAGACAACATCGAATGGAAGCAATTTATCAGAACATTTAAAGACAGATCTTTAAAGATGACAAACACAAGGAGTTTCATTCTAATGTTAAAGAAAACCTACCATACGATGAAATATATCCTTCGATAATTTTAACCAAAAAAAGTATCTCCCGTATAGATATGACTTCAAAATGATTACTCGATTTCAAGAGACACAATAAAAATCTTTATTCATATCTATTCTTCTCTTTGAGTGTTCACTTGTCTCAATGCAAAGATTTTGTTTTACTACTCAAAATATCATTGAAGAGTGATTTGCATAATGGAACCATTAACACGAAAGACTTTTCCCTGAAGTAGATCAAATACCCACAAAAAAAAAGCATTGGAAAGGAGATCAAATTGACATATGAGACAATAAATGTTTTGCAAGAGCGCTTTATCTATTTTTTAGATAAATGATAGTCCTTGTGAGAAGTCTTTGTCAATCCGAATTTTGAGAGAGATAAAAAAATTTAAAGAAAATTGATCAAAAGTACACATTGTTTAAGACCATTTCCCTAGTATTTCTAACATAGAAGGATCATTGCTCTTACACGGTAAATTGCTCGATAGTGAAACTGAGCCTTGATACCAATTGAAAGTGTTGGAAAACACAAGAAATAGGGGTTTTAATTATGTTTGTCGTTTCTGAAAGCTACTTCGATTTGCTTACACAAAACTATTCTTTATCAAAACATTAAACTTACTTTTAAAAGAGGTTAAGATAGAGTAAGGTTGAAATATAAAGAACTACGAAATAGAAGAGGATTAAGGAGACACATATATTTTATATTAATTCACAACAAAATGTTTCTACATCTAGTCATCCCTTATAGAGAGATTTTGCCTAAGTACAGTCAAGGACTTAATCCACTATTTCTATAAAAAGCATACAAGTATTCTTTACTCTGCATCTTCAAACTTTGAGTATTTTTCTCTAGCCTTACCAGGTTGTTGTCCTCAGAACCTTCATCAACTTTCTAGCATCCTACTGTTGAGGTTCATGAGATTTGTCGTACCTTTTTCATATATCTCCTATGGGTGAGATGGTTGTATCTATTTGACACAAAGTTCATCTATAGGATTCCAACTCTCATTGAGAGGATGTTACAGATCAAGTCCTATATTAGTACAAGGGTATGATAACACCTTGACTTATTTACACCAATTCTAACCAATCTCTATTGAGAGGATATTTCATTGATTCTTTTATGTTGATGTGTTCATAGCACATGGACTTTTTCATTTTCTTTTTCACACTCTGACGCCCTTTTTAGTGGAATGAGTGAGTTCTTCTTAAATATAGAGATGAAGTGTTCAATGAGAATATGATCATTGAAAAGATTCAACCGCCATTAAAGGTGGATACTATGATCATATATATATCCATATATATCTTCGTGAATGATTTTGTGTATCTTGATATTGAGGATAGGGAAGCAGAGGATACTATGATCAGATCATATCTTAAGAACTTTCATACAAGTAAAAGATTCAGGATGTTCATTAGAGGATGCGTAAATGCGCTGTCTTCTTTGAATGTTGACTTTCATCACAACGTTGACTTCTTCATAGCATTGACTTTCATTAGAGGATACATAGTAACTCAGAGTCAGATGAATAGATGCTTGATGTGATTAAAAGAGGTAAAGGAAATCACTTGCTTGTCACACTTATCAGATGGAGATGAACAGACACTTGTTGAATTCATCAAAGGCTGTGAACAAATACTTGTTGAAGTCATCAAAGGCAGACAGACAAATGCTTGTTGAATTCATGAGAGGTAGATGAACAAATGCTTGTTGAAATCATCAAAGGTAACATAACATATTTGCGTTCATCGGAGAAAATTGAGACACAGCGTCGCTCCCATCACCAACGTCAATGGCAGCTTGCTTGCTTTTTTAGAGTCAACCGATGCTTGCAACATCAAGGGCGCGTGTCACTAGTTAGAACTTTGAGCATATGTGAGGTCTTGGTTTTCCTTGTATTTGTCCAATTATCATAGAATATTGTTGAGGCAAAATCCCAAATCAAGTGTTTTTAGGATAAACAAACAGTTAATTAATCACGAATCATGTTTATGAATATGTTGCTATTTAACTTGTGTTTTTGAGTGATTTATTCAAAGATAGGTGATCAAATATATTCATACAAAAATGAATGATCTTACCATGAATGAAATCAGCAACATCATGTCTTACTTGAACTGGAGATTGTTCAAAAGAACATTGTGGTTATTCCCTTTTAAAAACCGAGTTAAGACAAATCATTCTCCACAGTCCAAACCTCAAGTTATAGAGTATCAAGAGTGCTCAAATCAATAGTCAAGCCCATAACTCGAGCTGATGGCCCAAAGAAGCAAAACAACCTCCAGATCAATGACCAGATTGATCTCTAGATTGATGAACTGTGAGTAAGGACATGAGTACACTTTTGCTGCATCCTTTTGCAGAAAGCTCTGCATGCTTTTGAGTCAAAAGACTGACATTTCACAGTCCATTAAATCACTCATCCATGTTCTCCATAAAATACAAATGCAAGAACTTTCTAGATTAATAAAAGAATATTTTGAACCAAATAGCACATTTGTTTATTAGACTTCCATATCAACTAACAACTTGCAGATGTTTAGTAATGGTTATATGGATCCTTTTTAATCCTCTTCTCATCTATAAAAGGAACATAAGACAAAGGCAAGAGTTTTAAAGGCAACCATTCCATATTTAAACATTCATACTCAAGCAACAAAGCTCTTCTCTTAAGAAAAACTCCAGCTCTCTCTCTCATTATATTCAAGGATCACTTTATTGAGTTCTTGCTAATAATCAATCTCAAACATGTGTTGAGTATATTTTGATCCTAAACTCTTTTATCATACCCATCATTTGTAACACAAATCTATCTTTTAAGATAGTTTGATTATGTTGTAAAAATCCCTTAAGGCATTAAAAGGTAATTGTAAGCAAGATACATCATTGGGCAAGAACGTTCTGGTGCTAAGAGAAGGAAAATCTCAAAGATTGTGCGGCTGGATGTAGCCCACCTTGGGTGAACCAGAATACATCATTGTGTGATCTTCTAATCCTTATTCTTATTTATTTTTCACTCACTAATCACATAACAAAGGTACTTTGTGAGAAATATTTATTGCACTAATGATTTCATTGAATGTGTAGTAAATAGAACTAGGAAACAAAGGAAACGATATTAGAGGAAGTGAAGATGTTAGAGAAAACAAAGACAACAAAGGAAACGAATATTTCATAGGAAAACAACACATCAAATCCAAGTGAAACATGCCTCTGAAGTTTGAAGCATGCTTCTGAAGCGCCTACTACAGTAACTCAAAAGCTTATATTCAAGTTTCCTCTAAAGCTCAAGTTCCGCTCGATCTGAACACTGCAACTTGCATAAAGATATTGCCTATAATACGTAACATGCTCAGAAGATGCAACTAAGTGACGTTGTTCGTGTCACTAACTCTAAGTCATGCGGTTCTTCCTCTGCCTCTAACTACCCAAACTAAGCAACATAGCATCTAACTCTGATTATCAAGTTATGTTCTCATGAAGAAAGTCAACGACTATGATGGAAAGTCGATGTTTTGATGAAGATTGAAAGTGAAAACACAAGAAAGGGGTTGAATTGTGTTTGACAAAGTCGATAATTTTTTGATAATTCATAAAAAATTGGTTCGATTTTGGTGACTTACTTGGAGAAGAAGCAATCGGGTTCAGAGGCAGCAAACAATGAAAGCATAAATAATTTGACACAGAGATTTATCTTGGTTCACCACTAACTTGGCTACATCCAGTCCCCTCATTTAGAAAGCATTAATCTACTAATTCAAATACCTTAAATTACAAAGCACCTGACTCTCCAAGCCAGCCTTCCAAAATAGTTTGATAACCGCAGATTGAAGAAGGAACTAAACCACTATCGGGTTAGATACAAAAGATTGGAACTTTAAGTGTTTCCTTCTAACAAAGCTGATAATAATAATAAGTCTCAAATTCTAAGAAAAGAACACTCAGAAAATATTTGTAATTTGAACAAGTGTTTCTCTCTTTGAACTGCAAGATGATCTTCATCTACTCTTTTCTGATTTTCGAGGCTCTTCTTCTTCAGCCTTGAGTAACTATTTATAGTTAAAATTTAGGCTTCAATTTAGTCCTTGTTTAATTCTGAATTGTATCTTCTTTCGATTGAGTTTATAAATTCTTCATATTGATTCTGTTCATATTTTGTTCAGATTGAGTTTGTAAATTCGTCAGATTGATTCTGTTCACATTTTATTGTAGATAAATCTTGATCAAAGCTTCTATAAATCTTCTTCAAATCTTGATCAAATTTTCTTCAAATCTTGACCATATCTCCTTTTCAGTTTGGTCAAAGATTTTCTTCAATTGTAAATTTGAATAAAATCTTATTTTAAATTTTCTTCAATTTATAAATTTGAATCAAATCATATTTTCGATTTTCTTTAAAAACACGAATCATATTTCATACTCTTTGAAGTCAAATATATTGTTCTCATAAAATATTTTTATTATCATCAAAACAATAAGTATAAAACCAACTTGGTTCCAACAGAAGATACACTCATAATTTGTATTGGACAATATTGAAACCGTAATTCATGCTAATTAAAAGCATTAATTATGTAGAAGAATAGACAACACAACCACTCAAAAAAAATTAAGAACTCAAAATTCTCTAAGTATTAAGAATTCAAGGTTTCAATTTTAGCAAAGGCACTCATACAAATTTATATTACATAGTGCTTAGTGCTTTATTTTAGTGTGAAGTTCATCGTAATAAATACACTTAGAAGAAGCAAAATAGAACCAAATCATCACTTAAAGAAACCAGTCTGTTTGGATTACTCTCATCTATTGAGCCTACCTTTGTTGATGAAGCACTGAGGGAAGATGGAAGGATTCTTGCCATGCAAGACGAGTTAAATGAATTTGAAAGGAATGATGTTTGGGATCTAGTTCCAAGACCAGAAAAAGAACATTATTGGAACCAAGTGGGTTTTCAGAAACAAGCTGAATGGAAAAGGAGTTGTCAGAAACAAGGCACGACTTGTTGCACAAGGCTACAGTCAGCAAGAAGGTATTGACTACACTGAGACTTTTGCTCCAGTGGCAAGGTTAGAAGCTATTCGCATTCTACTGTCCTTTGCTTCTCATAATAACATTTCATTATTTCAAATGGATGTTAAAAGCGCATTTTTACATGGTTATATAAGTGAAGAAGTCTATGTTAAACAACCCCCAGGTTTTGAAAGTTTTGAATTTCCAAACTATGTTTTTAAACTTAAAAAATCTTTGTATGGTTTAAAACAAGCACCTAGGCCATGGTATGACAGAGTTAGTAACTTCTTACTTAAAAATAACTTTGAAAGAGGACAAATAGACAATTCTCTTTTTAGAAAATCAATAAAAGATGATATTCTGATTATTCAAGTTTATGTTGATGATATTATCTTTGGATACAGCAAAGTCAAAAAGGTATATACATTCTTCAATCAAAATATACAAAAGAGCTTCTTAAGAAGTTTAAGATGAGTGACTGCAAACGTATGGCTACCCCAATGCACCCTACCTGCTCAATTGAAAAGAATGACTAAGGGTAAAAAGTTGATCCAAAATCCTACAGAGGTATGATATTCAGAAAAGTCAAAAAGGTATATACATTCATCAATCAAAATATACAAAAGAGCTTCTTAAGAAGTTTAAGATGAGTGACTGCAAACCTATGGCTACCCCAATGCACCCTACCTGCTCAATTGAAAAGAATGACTAAGGGAAAAAAGTTGATCCAAAATCCTACAAAGGTATAATAGGATCTCTACTCTATCTCACTGCTTCGAGACCTGATATCATGTTTAGTGTATGCGTATGTGCTAGATTTCAGTCTGACCCTAGGAAATCCCATTTAACTGATGTTAAGAGAATCCTTAGATACCTAAAAGGCACTACTAACCTCACATTGTTCTACTAGAAAACTCCTACATACAACTGAGTGGATACTGTGACTTTGATTATGCCGGAGACAAACTTGAGAGAAAGAGCACAAGTGGAAGCTACACATTCTTGGGAGATAATTTAATATCCTAGACAAGCAAGAGACAAAGAACCATTTCCATGTCAACAGTAGAATCTGAATACATTTCAGCAGTCGAAGGCAGCTCTCAACTCATTTGGATGAAACATTAGTTGGAAGACTACAAAATCATGGAACCCAACATCCCTTTATACTGTGACAACACTTCGGCCATCAATGGGCTGACATACTCACCAAACTGTTACCTGAAGATAGGTTTGACTTCATCAAGAAAAACCTAAATCTTACAATTATTCCTGACTAATTGCTTAGTAAGTTTGTATCTTATTTAATTTATTGTTATAGGTATTTTAGTAATTTCGTGTATCTTTATTATAAAATAAAGGTCAGAAGATGAAGAAAAAAAAAAGGTCAGAAGATGAAAAAAAAATCAGAGGATCTCATTTCTTCCTTTAATCCTTTTAGTATGATGACAAAGGGGGAGAAGATGTATATGATAATGTATCTGGGGCATTAGACTTAGGGGGAGAAAACTTCAAAGTAAAGCTAAGTCTTAGGGGGAGTCAAAGTCAAAAGAAAGAAAAATAGTTATCAAAAATACAAAGTCTTGTCATCATCAAAAAGGGGTAGATTTTTGGAACCAAGTTGGTTCTTGCAATTAAAGTTTTGATGTTAACAAATGTATTTATGAAAATCGTATTTTGACTTTGAAGGAAAAATCATAGGCTATGCAAAATCAAAGGATGAAACATCTAGAGGATACATCCAGATGATACTAGAGGAAACATCCAGAGGATACCAGAGGAAACATCTAGAGGATACCAGAAAGATGCATCCAGAGGATACCAAAGAATGTCACCAGAGGGTACCAGAAGATACCTCCAAAGAATACCAGAGGATATCATCAAAGGCAAACATCAGAGGATAACATCAATCAGAGGATATCATCAAAGGGAAGGAAAAATAACATCATAAGATGATATCTTTCTTGGCCCATATCAGAAGGAAGCAGAGTCTAGAAAGAGACCTGGTCCAGACTAGAAGGAAGCTTGTCAGAGGGAGACTTTGTCCAAACCAGAAGAAAACATAAGTCAGACTTAGTCCTGACCAGAAGATAGCATGGTCGTGAATATAAGACTCAGTCCAGACTTAATTCAGACTTGGTCCAGACCAGAAGATAACTGATCCAAAACAAATGACTTGGTCCAGACCAGAAGATAGCATGGTCCAGAACATAAAACTTAGTCTAGACATGGTCCAGACTTGGTCCAGATCAAAGGATAAATGTCCAGATTAAAAGATCAATGGTCTAGATCAGAAGATAAATTGTCCAAATTAAAAGATCAATGGCCCAGATTAAAACATCAATGGTCCAGATTAGAAGATCAATGGTCCAAATCAGAGGATCATAGAATGGTACAAATCAGACTTGGTCCAGAATTGGTCGAAATCAGAGGATCACAGAATTGGTACAAATCAGACATGGTCCTGAGTTGGTCGAGATCAGAGGATCACAGAATTAGTACATATCAGATTACATGGTCCAGAGTTGTCGAGATCGGAAGATCATATGGTCCAGAATTTAAATCATGATGCAAATCAGTGAAGACTTGATTAAAAATAGAAAAAGACTTGATTAAATTTTGATAGAAATTTGATAAAAGTATTAAGGGTATTTGACTCAAAAAATCACTGAAGACTTGAAGAATTCGAATGCAATCTAAAGCTTAAAAAGATATTGTTTGAAATTAAATGAATCAAGACTGGTCAACAGAATTTTCAAGTGCAATCTGAAGTTAATAAGATACGATTTTAATTTAAGTGAAATAGGATTGGCCAACAGTATTTTCGAAGGAAATATGAGCAAGATTTATTTCGAATTTAAGCTTGGACAAAGCCCTATTTGCAGCTATAAAAGGAGGCTTCAGGCAGTAGCATCATGCTCATTTGAAATTCCTATTGCATTAATTTAGAAAATTCTTGGCAGAGAGTGCCATTAGTAGATCCAAAGAAAATATCATCAACATAAACTTGAATAATTAGAATATCATCTTTTATTAATTTTCTAAAAAGATTATTGTCTACTTGTCCTCTTTCAAAGTCATTTTTAAGTAAGAAGTTACTAAGTGTATCATACCATGCCCTAGGTGGTTGTTTTAAACCATACAAAGATTTTTTATCTTTAGAAACATGGTTTGAAAATTTAGAACTTTCAAAACCTGGGGGTTGCTTAACATAGACTTCTTCACTTATATAACCATTTAAAAATGCACTTTTAACATCCATTTGAAATAATGATATGTTGTTATAAGCAGCAAAGGAAAGTAGGATACGGATAGCTTCTAACCTTGCCACTAGAGCAAAAGTCTCAGTGTATTCAATACCTTCTTGTTGACTGTATCCTTGTGCAACTCATCGTGCCTTGTTTCTGACAACTTCTCCTTTTTCATTCAGCTTGTTTCTGAAAACCCACTTGGTTCCAATAATGTTCTTTTCTAGTCTTGGAACTAGATCCAAAATCTCATTCATTTAGCTCTTCTTGCATTGGTAGACTCCATCTATATCCTTCTTCTAACTCATCTTCAGATTTATCCTTTGAAGATTTGTCGAATTCTTGCTTCTAGCTTCTTCTTTTTCAAGTTCTTTTGCCTGGATCAGCTTCTAGTTCTTGTAAATCAGCTTCTGGTTTTGGTAGATATGTATCAGCTTCTAGTTCTTGTAGATCTACATCAGCTTCTGGTTCTAGTAAACCTGCATCAGCTTCCTCTGGTTTTGGTAAACCTGCATCGGTTTCCTCTAGTTCTGGTAAACCAACATTAGTTTCCTCTAGTTCTGGTTAACCTGCATCAGCTTCTTATTGCTTTGAATTTTCAGGTCAAGCTATTTGTCATATAACATAATACAAATCAAATAATTTAAAAATGAACTCAATACAGCCAAACCATTAATTTTGCTTCTAGTGGTTTCTGCTTGGTTTTTAAACCACTGAAATATTGTTTCTGTTGAAGTGTTCACATCACGTGGATCACTTGGTTCCTCTAACAGTTTGAAAACCTGCAGAATACTTATCTAGCTTCGATTTTTAAGATAAAGCTTCTTGTTATCATAGTAAACATAAATATCAAACAATAGTAGTATTTATAGCAGGATGTAACCTCTATGTCAACAGGTTCAGTTTTAAACTGAAAATCCTCTTATTTCTGAGTTTCAGATTCTGAACCTGTATGTTATGTGATTAGATGGTTTGGATGAAGGGCTTGGAATTCCCTTCCTGGTTTGTAGTCTTGACGAATTTTACTAGAGTGTTTGAAGAACTTTCCTGATTCTGATTCTTATCTTTCTGCATATATATCAAGTTACTCTGATAATTCTAGAACTGATGATAATTCTTTTTCTTCTTGTAGTTCCAGTTTTTTTTATATGTGGGCTTCCTCTGTCTGTTTTGATATTTCTTGTTCTTCATAGAGTTTTGGTTCTGATAGGCATTGTATTTACCAGTTCTTCTTCCATCAAAGTCACTTTGCTTCTGTTTGGTAAATGTTGGAACATAGACCTTTTTCCCTTCATATGTTGCCAGCATCCATTGACCAGGCACCATGACTGGTGTTTCACTTTGGTTGCTCAGAACATCTGAAACATAAACAATTTTATCTTTTGGTACCCAAATCTGGTTGGGTCCGGGTTTGTTAGTCTTGAAAGGTTTCTTGTCTTTTTTTGTTTTTATCATGGGACAAGACAATTTTGAGTGACCTTTCTTAGCACAAACAGCAAACAAAACATCAGAGGAAATAGGTTTAGTTACAGTTACAGTTTCATCAAATCCTATGCCTATTTTACCATTGTTACTAACTCCATAGATCATAGAAGCATATTTGCTTCTTTCCATACCTTTAGCAATAAAATCTTGTAACACTTGTTCATGCATATCAGAATTACATACAGTATTTGATGTTCAACAAAGATTACATTTTAGAGTTATGTTTGCAGACTTAAGCTCAGCAATATCAGTTTTAAGAGTTGCATTTTCTGTTTTATATTCTGCATTTTGATTCATTAAAACATCAATTTATTTGGTTAGAGTTTTATTTTCTTCCCTAAGTGTTTTTAGTTTTAAAGACAGTTTGTTATTGATATTTAAAATATCATTCATTGCGGTAATTAAATCAGATCGAGTGAGTTCAGAAAATACCTCTTTTTCAACTTCTGATGATTCACTTCCAAAATCAGATTCTGTATCGCATCCAGAGGCAGAGCGTGTGTGAGCCGTCAGAGCCAGTTCTGTTTCTAATTCACTTCCAGAATCAGAGTATGGGTTGGATCTAGAGGCACAATGAATGCGAACTGTCTGAGCCAATTATGCTTCTTCTGATTCACTTCTAGAGTCAGATTTTATGTTGGATCTAGAGGTAGAATTTATGTGAGCCATCATGGCTAATTCTGCTTCTTCATCTTTAGAAGATTCATCAGAATCATCCCATGTTGCCATCAGATTCTTCTTCTTGGGTCTGGAGTCTTTCTTCTGATTTTTTCCTTTCTCCAGATTTTTGTATTCTGACTTGATGTGCTCAGGTTCATTGCATCCATAGTAGATGATACTCTTCTTGTCTTGTTCATCCTTTCCTCTTTTGGAATGCTTGGAATACCTCTGGGGAAACTTCTTCCTTCTGGGTTATGAAGGCAATGTCTTCTTCTTCTGGTTTCTGATTCTGATCCTCAGAATCACTACCTTCTGATTTCGCTTCTGCTTTTAGAACCTTCTTCTGTTTGGATTTTAAGGCTAGGGTTTTGTTCTTCTTCTTGGGCTTATCTTCTTCAAGCTCTATTTCATGTGACTTAAGGGAGCTGATTAATTCTTCAAGCTTAAGAGTGTTCAAGTCCTTTGCTTCCTGAATGGCAGTGACCTTTGGTCTCCACTTGGTTGGCAGACTTCTAAGAATTTTCTTCACATGGTCAACAGTGGTATAGCTCTTCTTGAGTACTGTAAATCGCGAAACCAGAGTCTGAAATCTGGAAAGCATTGCTTCAATATCTTCATCTTCTTCCATCTTGAACAGCTCGTACTTCTTGACTAGAATGTTGGCCTTTGCTTCTTGGACTTGCTTGCTGCCTTCGTAAGTCAGAATTAGATGCTCTTTGTTGTTTCTTTGTTAGTGCACTTGTCGAACTCCTTGAATGTGATTGCATTGATCGTGAATGTTTTGGATTTGTGATGCATCTTGAACATCTTCTTCTGGTCAGCATCCATATCTTTCTTGGGAATTTTAACACCATCAGCATCTTCTGGAGCAGTATAGCCAATTGAAGGTGCAAACACGAGAAAGGGGGGTTGAATTGTGTTTGCCAAACTTGAATTATTTTGTTGTTTCGTTGAATGTTGATGTGAGTTATTGATGAATAATTAATCAGACTCAGCAACGAATAATAACAACATAAGAACATAGAAACTTATCTTGGTTCACCATTAACTTGGTTACATCCAGTCCCTTCACTCCGAATGCTTTAATCCACTAATTCAAAACCTTTGAATTACAACACCTGACCCTCCAAGTCAGTATTCCCAAATAATCTGACAACCCCATACTTTTGAGGAACAATAACAGCATCTTGACTCTACAAGTCAAGTCTTCTCCTACCAATCTGACAACCCCATATTGAAGAAGGAATCTACACCTCTAACGGGTTTGATTACAAGGGTTTGGAAAGCTGATTGTTGCACTGAATTTCTCTCTCGAAAACACTTAGAAAATATTTCTTTTGCACTCAAGTGATTCTCTCTTTTGAACTCTCGGATTATGTTGAATATGAAGCTTAAGTTCTTGTATTTTAGATGCTTATTGTTTCTGCCTGGAGCCTTCTTTTATAGCTGAAATTTGGGCTTTGTCCAAGCTTATTTTCGAGATAAATCTTGCTCAAATTTCCTTTGAAAATTCTGTAGGCCAATCCTGTTTCTCTTAATTTCAAAGCGTATCTTTTTAGCTTCAGATTTCATTCAAATTTCCTTCAAGTCTTCAGTGATTTTTGAATCAAATCCCCTTAATACTTTGATCAAATTTCTATCAAAATTCAATCAAAAGATAAAATATTCAAGATTAAATTTTAATCACATATGACATCAAATTTATATTCTCATGGGTGCTCGAATTCAAGAATAAGTCATTTCGTTGTCCCAAACATAGAACATAGATACACGTGAATAAATGTCTCAAAATCACAATTTTCATTTTATAAACTATAAATTCGATTGGTGACATGTTATTGATAGACATTAAAACTTAAATCACGAAAAACACCATCTAATAGAAATTTTATTCCTTCTACTATAAAATTTTCCCCTTTATTAGTCATTTAAGCGTACAAATCAAACTTTACACTAAACGCATTAGAATAATCAACTTAATTATGTTATCATAATTAAAAATTAAAACTTTTAAATCAATTCTCTTAAAACTCATGTAGTAATAATAAAAATCAAAACATTGAAATTAAATAGCACAAAAATCGAAACATTAAATCAAATACATCCTAACAAACATATTACTCATGATATCATCATAAAAATCCTAATTTTATTATTAACTACAACAAAACAACAAAAAAACGCAACTTTATATTAAACATTTTCACAACAAGCATATTTATCATTTTATAATACTAAAAACAGAACTTTATAATTAGGTTCATCAATACAAACATATTACTCAAAAATATCAAAACATTATAGTTAAATTCTTTAAGACACATCAAATCAACCTTTTTCTTTTACAACATCAACACATCATATCAATATCTTACAAACCACTAATTTAATATCTAGCCTAATTTTGCATGGGGAAAAGCCCTAACCTTACGCGCTTTACTTCCTAGCAACACGTTCTAAGTCCCACAAATCGAAAAGAAGATAAAGGTTCAAACTTTACTCAACTTGGTATTAAAAGAGGAAAGAAAATTGTAATTCGACTTGGCAATAATGATGATGATAATGATGGTGTGACAAAAAGCAATGAGACTATGTTGGTTTTATATTTTCTTTGTGATGGAAAATTTGGGAATATATGAGAAAACAAAAATTGGTATGGGAATAGAATAGGAAGGTGTGTAGACGAACTTTTAATTGTCTAGAATTCATTTTATAGAGAATTAAAATAAAATTATTATCTCGGTTTACTATAGAGAGAGAGAGAGGGGCATGTGATATAAAAAAAGGAGGGGAGTCTTTTTTTTGTCCTCTCTTAAGACCCATAATTACACAAAAAATATAAGACCCATAATTAAATTTGTAACCTTCCTTTCAAAAATGAATTAAAGGTTTTAAGAACGAGGGAATGTACATTATCTCCTCTCGTAATTGGTTGAGACAAGGACATAAAGTCTACATTATGTCAAGACAACACCATGAATTGTCATAAAATCTTGTCATGAAGGAGAGTAAAAGGAATGAGGTAGTCACATTTTTATTTATACTAAAGATGGATGGACCAAAAATATTTTCAAGCAGGAACACTCATACATGATAATTGGGTCTCAATAACTCTACTATCTCCTAGACCGAATACTTATTTGGTCCAAAATAAACTAACAAACAATACAACTTCTATAAATTATAATTTAATTAAATGATTCAACTAATATTTTCATCAACTAAATAGATCAAGCAAGACAAAAATATCACTGCAGGTCACGCATAAAAAAATAAAACCAACATATCTTACACATTGATTCCATGATTATCGAAACTAATCAAATAAACAAAATACACAATAGTCTATTTAGAAAATAAGCATGCCATAAATCTTCTTCATGTAATTGTGACGCCAAAAAAATTAAATTAAAACAAAGGTTAAAATTATTCAGGTAAAGTATAGGGTCATGAAAATATTAGGGTGTTACAATGACTTTTGGAGGAAAGCAAAAAGGTCGGATCATTAAACACAGAACAATTGGTAACAACGCCCTTACTTTTATTTATATTGTTTTGTTAGTTAAGGGACTAAAACATAACCTACTAAAGCATAAGTCAATTAAGTGACAGTGGTTATGATGTAGTCTTTAATCAAAAGTCATGTAGGGCAATACGTTAGTTTGATGGGTCTGTATTGTTTACTAGCCAAAGGCAAGGTAACATTAATAAGATAAATCTTTCTAATTTAGAAAAACAAGAGGTTAAATGTTTTATGTCTGTGAATGATGAATAGCTGATTTGGAAAAAATGATTGGGCCATGCAAGTTTGACGTTAATCTTAAAATTAAACAAATTCCAACTTGTTAAAGGCTTGCCAAATCTTAAATACAAATCATAAGTTCTTTGTTAGGCTTGTCAAAAAGGAAAACAAACAAAAAATTCGTTTTTCGCCTAAAAACATTGTTTCCACAAACAGACTTCTTGAACTTCTACACATTGATCTTTTTGGCCCAGTTCAAACTGCCTTTGTTAGTGTTAAAAAAATATGACCTTGTCATTGTTTTTAATTATTCCTGTTGGACATGGGTTAACTTCCTTATACACAAGGATGAGTCACATAAGGTATTTACTACCTTATGCAAACAAGTGTAAAATGAAAATTCTTTTTCAAAAGTAACTATTCGTAGTGATCATAAGGGCGAGTTTGAAAATAAACTCCTTGGAAACTTCTGTGAAGAGAATGGTATTTTACACAATTTATCCTCTCCGATCACACCTCAACAAAATGGTGTTGTAGAAAGGAATGTTGCAAAGCCATGATGCATGAAACGAATGTTACTAAGCACTTTTGGGCAAATGCATTAAATACTACATGTTATATTGAGAAAGGTAAAATTCCCAACATTTCCTATTTTCGTTAGTTTGGTTGTGTTTGTTATATTTTGAACACTAAAGTTAGTCTTGGCAAGTTTGACCTCCAATCACAAAAGTGTACCTTCTTGAGATACTTTGAAAGATCTAAAGCTTATAGAGTATACAATAGGGAGACTCTGATCATAGAGAAGTCAATACATGTTAAGTATGATGACAAGCAGCATGACCTTAAAAACTCAAAGCTAAATGAAGTTCTTGCAAATTTTAAAAATCTAGAGGAAAACCAGAGGAAACAGAAAAACTAGAGGAAGTAGAAAAATCAGAGGAAGTAGGAAAATCAAAGGAATCGAGAAAATCAAAGGAACTGAACAAAACAACAGAGGATAAGTCTGACGTCAAAACAAGTCAAGATCCTCTAGAGTCCAAAACTGGATGGAACTACAAGTCCTCTCATCCAGAATCTCTAATTATCAAAAACTCCAATAATCATCTGAAGACCAGATCAGCTCTCAAGGACAATTCTATGTTTGGTCTACTCTCACTGACTGAGCCTTCCTCTATCGATGAAGCCTTGAAAGATGAAGGATTGATTTTTGGCTATACAAAAAAACCCTCAACAAATTCAAGAGGAATAATGTACCCATGCTAGAGGATAAGAAACCCATTGGAACCAAGTGGGTATTCTAGAGCATGCTGAATGAAAAGGAAAATATTAGACAAGAAAATAATCATCTGCTATGTTCATGAATACCCAATAGGTACCAGATGATTATTTTCTTGTCTAATAATTCACTTCCTTCTCTACTATTTTAGTATTGTCAAAAATCTCTTTTCAGGATATATTTCTTCTTGTTGTACAACGTGCGCTAGATTTTTCTTGAAATAAAAGACTCCTCCTCATCTGAGTCTTCACTCTAATCATCCAATTCACTTTTCTATGAGTCTTCAATAGCTGGTAGGGCCTTGGAGTTTTTGGGCTCATCTTTGTAGAACGGGAAAAACAAGAAATGGGGTATTTGAATTGTGTGTATTTTTAAAATCTTTTTAAAGTGGCTAAACTACCGTAAGGAAAACATAGAAGATAAACAAACAAAAAAACAGTAGCTACGTCCAGTCCTTTCAACTTTAATCCATTAGTTAACCAAAAAATTACACTTTAGTTGAACACCACTAGTCAAACTGAATGTGTTAAAGTCTTCTCATCCTTTTAGCTTAGGTTACAAGAGAATAGGTTTAAGTTTTCTGAAAAAGCTCTCACATGAGTGTTTACGAAGTTGTACTCTCATAAACTTATTTCAACACTTAGGTAAAATGAATGTTTAAAAGCAAGAGTGCAGAGGAGACTTTATTTGCTTATAGCAGTCCATTATTTTTGCCATCAAGTGAGGAACGCACGTCCTTTTATAGAGATTGTCTAGGGTTTTTTACTGTTGTCCTAATTTCAAGAAATTAGCATAAATCATGAAATTTCGCACCAAATTTTTGGAGATTGATTTTCCATATAAAATTTCCAAAGCAAATCCTTGTAATTGATTCAGCGTACCCTCGTATGAAGATAGGGAAGCAAAGGATACAATGATCCGAGCATATCTCATACATCTTCAGACAAGTAACAGATTTAGGATGTTCATTAGAGGATACACATAAGCTTTTTCTTCTTCAGAGCATTGATATTGATCAGAGCATTGACTTTTATCATAGCATACATCATAAGTCAAAGTCAGCCAATCAATTTCTTGATGCGATTATCAGAGGCAGACGATCAGATGCTTGTTTCAATCATCAAAGACAACGATTGGATACTTGTTGCATCCATCAAAGATAGACGAAACAAAGCATAGCTTGTATTACCGTCACAAGAGGCACATTTAA
Source organism: Cicer cuneatum (assembly GCA_037974295.1). Lineage (NCBI taxonomy): Eukaryota > Viridiplantae > Streptophyta > Magnoliopsida > Fabales > Fabaceae > Cicer > Cicer cuneatum. The sequence continues at coordinate 43,848,452 of JBBPBO010000003.1, read as the reverse complement.
TAGCGCGTTTGCCAAACTCAAAATACTAAATAGAGGCAGAGTCTAGGTATTCCATTATCTTAGTCCAATAATTAGGGGATATAGCATAGGATCCCATGTAATTCACTTGATGTGGGAACTTCACACTTAATCAAAACGTTAATGCTTTAAATTGATTTTGTTATCATCAAAATAAGTAAGGATCATAGTTCTAAAAACCAACTTGGTTCTAACAATCTTTAAATAGTTCAATCTCATGGGATCTAAGTGAGCTCATGAGCTCTTCCAAAGGTAGTTTGTTTAGATCCTTAGCCTCATGAATCGATGTTACCTTTGGTCTCCACTTCCTAGTAAGACTGCTGAGGATCTTCTTAATGTGGTCAGAGGTAGTGTAACTCTTTTGGACAACCTTCAATCCAAAAACTAGAGTTTGGAATCTAGAAAACATTATCTCAATGTCTTCATCGTCTTCCATCTAGAATTCCTGACAAGTAAATATGCCTTAGCTTCTTGTACCCACATATTTCCTTCGTAAGGTACTCTTAGTTGTTTCTTAGCTTCTTGAAAACTAGAGCATCAAGGTACTCTTAGTTGTTTCTTTGTTTCTCCATTTTTTGAACACTTTGAATGTGATAGCATTCATCATGAAAGTTCTAGATTTATTATGCATCTTCTATTGTTTCTTTTTTATCAGCGTTGACATCCGTTCTAGATATTTCAACACCAACAACGTCTTTTGGAGCCTCACAACCATCTTCGATTATGTCCCAGAGTTTAGGATCGTGAGAGGTGTAGAAACTTTTGTGCATGTCCTTCCAGTACTTGAATTATTCTCCATCAAATAGACAATTTCAATTAACGTTTCCACTTGTAACTTCATCGCCATAGTTATTTAGAATAACATAAATCTTTACTCAAACATGGTTAAGTGCTCAGTTTTGAGACCTAGCTCTGATGCCAATTATAGAACGATAAACATAAGAAATAGGGGTTTGAAATAAAATGATGAAAGTAAAGCAAATAAATAGAAAAACATAACGACAAAGCCAATTTATCCTTGATCACCACCAACACAATAGCTACGTCCATTCCCTTTAACTTTAAGGATCTAATCCACTAACTCACCTACTAAATTACACATCCACTAAATAATCAAACTGGTTGTGTTCAAGTCTTCTCAAAGTTCTAGCTTAGTATAGTTAAGCTATTGAGGGATGCAACCATTACTGAGCTAGGTTACACAAAAACAAGTTTAAGGGTTTTCTGAAAAACTCTCGCAATAGGGTGTTTACAATGTTGTACTCTCAAAAAATATTTTTCAGCACTTAAACAAGATATAAGATTAAGAGCAAGAGTGCAGAGACAGTTGTATTGTGCTTATTGGGGTACATTATTGGTTGTACTTTTTATAAGGGTTGCACATCCTTTTATAGATTTTTAGGGTTTCTAGTTGTTGTCCTGTTTGCAAGAAATCAACATGTATAAGGCAATTTCATATCAAATTTTTTGAGATTGAGTCGCCATTCAACCTTGTCAAAGATATCCTTGAAATTGATTCTAATATGAAGATAGAAAGAACAAAGAATATTATGATCAAAGTATGCCGCATAGACATTTAGACAAATATAGATTTGCGATGTTTAGCAAATCATTCGCAAAAGCATTGTCTTCTTCAAGGCATTGTCTTTTTAGAGTGTTGACTTTTTAGAGCATTGACTTTCATCCGAGCATAGACTATTAATAGAGTCAAACGATCAAATGCTTGATGCGATTACTAGAGACAGTCAATCACTTGCTTGTCAATGTTATCAAAGGGAGAGAGATCAGATGCTCTATGTGATCATTAGAGTCAAACTAATCAGAGCATTGATTGTATTAGACAAAGTCACCAGAGGCGCGTTTTAGAACTCTTTCACCAAACTTTGAATGCGAAGAATAGAGTGGAGTCTTGGTGTTCGTTTAACTTGGACCAAAAGATCAGAGGATGCAATGTCAACTCATATAAAATAACTTGATTTGGAAACTGCACACTAAACAGAACATTAGTGTTTTAAATTGTTCCCACAAAATAATTGTTATCATCAAAACAATTAAGGGTCTTAGTTCTCAAACCAAAATGGTTCTAAAAATTTTCAAATACATGATAAATTTAAGAATACACCACAAAGGGTATTTTTTTCTCTAACCTAGATCAAACGTATATAGAAGGGGAAATTTGTGAGGTGAATGATAGTTGGGACATTGATCAAATTCCAACAATTGAGTGTGGTAAAATTGTAAAAGAGCTAGGGTATCTAGGAAAAAAATTCCAATTTTTTTTAGATGTTATTAAAGGCTTTGGTTCTGGTCTTAAGCAATTCTAAAGTATCAAAGGTGTCATAGAGTTTATAAATACTTATAAGGGTCACGATGTTGATGAATTATTGTGAAAACCAAAAATATTCTACCAATTGCATTTGAGATTGTGCGAAAGGGTTGTGGTGGAGTAAGTCAGGAAGGTAGTGCTAAAGAAACTAGTCCTAATTTTAGAGGTAATGGTGATGAAGATACTGATGAATCTATTGAAGAGGATTTTGAAGATTTATCTGATGGTGCTGTAAAAGGTAGTGGAAGTTCATATTTTGATGGAGATTTGGATTGGACAAGTGCACTTCCAAATGAGAATGTGAATCCAACAAAAGAATTTGTTTCTAAACCTGTACGTGAAGCAATTTGTTCAAGAAACCAAACACCAACAATTGTCGAAGACTTTGAAGAAGACTTTGAAGAGGAAGAAGAAGAAGAGGATGAGGAAGAAGAAGAAGAGGAAGAAGAAGAGGAAGAAGAAGAAGAAGAAGAAGAAGAAGAAGAGGAAGAAGAAGAGGAAGAAGAAGAAGAAGAGGAAGAAGAAGAGGAGGAAGAAGAGGAGGAAGAAGAGGAGGAAGAAGAAGAGGAAGAAGAAGAAGAAGAAGAGGAAGAAGAGGAAGAAGAAGAAGAAGAAGGTATTTTGCTACTTTGTTTAATTGTTGTGTATGTATTTGGTTTTCTAATTCATTTTTAATAAGTGTGTTATTCACTTGATCCATAGGTATTGATTGATACTTTGAAGGTTGCTGGTCCAAATGTTGAACATAGGCTATATATATGTATGATAATTGGAGGAAGAAGTATCCGGGTAAATTAATGAAATACTATCTATGGATAGTTGTTTGATTTAACACAATTCCTAAATGAGAGAATGCTATGAATAATATGAAGCACTTCAATGAAGATGCATGGAAGGATATAAGTCAATTTCCTCCTTCTATGTGGAGCAGTTCAACTTTAAGTACTCACATCAACTTGACTTGCAAGTTAATAACATATGGGAAGCTTTTAACAAAGCCATATCAGAATATAGGGACAAGCCTATAATATCCCTTGTAAAGGGTTTAAAATTCTATATGACTAATAGAGTTGTTAGACTTAAGGAATTTATGGTTCGATATGAGGGGATATTTGTCCTATAATACAAAAGTGGTTGGAGAAGTCATAAAATGAAGCTGACAGTTGGACTCCAACGCGGGCTCGAGATTTAAAGTACTCCATTTTTGTGTTTCTAATGGCGTAGATCAGTATGTAGTAAATTTGAAAGACAAGACATGTGCTTATAGGCGATGGGATTAAGTGGAATTCCTTGTATTCATGCAATTTGTTGTATGAGGTTTAAAAGCACCATCCTAGAAAAATTTTATGCACACTAGTATAGGTATATTATTTTAACTCTGTAATTTTTATGTATAAGTTAGCTATTATTTTTATTTTTTATTTTTTATTTTTGGAGGAAAACAACCCTTATGGATTGCTATAATAACATGATTTTTCCTAATAGTGGGCCCAAGTTACGGCCAAATGTTCATGGGATGCCAATTCAGCCTCTATTTGATAGAAGGGCACCAGGTAGGCCAAAAAAGGCAAGAAGGAAGGCCAATGATAAGTCAAAAAACCCAAAGAGATTAAAGAGAGTTTTACGTACTGTCAAATGTAAGGGATGTGGGAAACTAGGACATAATAAAACAACTTGCAAAGGAAACGGCAGCTAATAGGATCATACCAAAGGGTGGAAACAAGGTTACTATTTAGTCATATTTAAATTGTAGTTTTTGTTAGTGTTGAACATAATACTTACATAGTTAATTTGTTTAATTTTTGTTGTGTAGACACACGCTTCTGTTACAGACAATGCTTCAAATGCAACAAACAATGATGCAACATAATCTTTAGGGTGCAACATCTGCACAAGATGTACAAATGCAACTACAGGAGTTGGAACTCAAGCAGGAGCTATTTCTACACAAACTAATGCAAATTCTAATATTTAAAGGAAAAATTGGGAGCCAAAAGGGGAAGGAAGAAGAAAATTTTTGATGTAGGATAACAACAATCAACAACAAAACCTAAGGCTCTGAGTAATTTTTGGGTGTTATTGTAACAATGTAACACCCCGATTTTTAAAAGCGATGGTTCATTTTCGTTTCAACAGATTTCCTCAAATAATTAGATTGGAACCCTTATCTCTAAAAAATAAGAACTAATTTTTTTCTTTTAAAACAACTCAATCAAAAGATTCATCGCACAACCAAATATGACAACAAAAACATATATAGATATAGCATAAGTGCCAGTGGGCAAAAGTAGTTTGAAACGGAAAAATCTCGAACATACAGTTGCTAGAAAATACATCAGGGTTATGAGACCTATCAAAATCATCGCTCTTACCCTTGGGGAATTCACGGCAGACACCTATGCAGAAGTGTTGCTCCAAGAATGCATCCTCATGGTCATGTCAAAAACATGGAACATGGACCCACCAACTAAGTCAAACTGTCAAAGTATACTATAGATACAATCATATAATCATCAAAAATAACATAAATACAACAACCCAAAAGTGTCACAACTGCCTTAAAGACAACCTAATATGATGATCACTAACGGTTACAATAGCAGGGTAGTCTCCACAAACAACACAGGTACCCTATGAAGTAATGTCCCTCCAAGATGTCACCTCATCCTCCTTTCCAACCATAGAAGGATAAGTCTCATTAGAAGTCGGGTCAACTAAAGTGATAGTGGCTTCGGCGAAGTCGAGATCTCAAAGCAACTCTCAATCACATAAATAAAGGTAGAGAATCGTCCACCGAAAAAGGAAGCTCCGACTCATCATGAGGGGACACCAACCAAGACCTTGAAGGTCCCTCAATGAATCCCTGATTCTCAGTGGGCACAGATGGTCCCACAACATCTTATGTTACTAGTCTGAAAGTAGGGCCCCCTACTTCTGCAGTAGCCTCAGCCTCGCCTCCAACAATGGTCGCCACATACAATCCTACATCATTGGCCCCCTGCACCAAGTCCATAAGCACAAGGAACTCTATCCTCTCACGAGTGATCCCTATGTGAAACATCACTCCAACCCTACTATTAGTCCCTACATCATTTTCCGTATAGGCAACCCTGCTTAAGACAGGCTCATACTCCCAAGTACTAGGCAAGTCCATATCACAGAAGTCACCACACAACATTGTCGTCAATATAATCTCTGGATGCACACCTGAGGGCATCGCCCAAATTCCACAATAAATGTAAATGGTAACCAACCAAAATTAACTGATAGCATTTAAAAAGTATGACATGTTATCAAGTGATAATTAAAACATGCATATATCCTTATATAACAAACATGACTTACATGTCAAAGCACCCTAATATAATGTGTATATTTCAGTGCACATGAATCCAGAATTTCAAACCCTTCACAAAGGGTCGTGAGTCATAAATGTACAGTCGAACATAGACTAGCACAATTCACCAAGGTGCACTCGCTCACAGACCACCGCAATTCACAAATGTGAAGTCGCTGACAGACTAGCACAATGATGTTTATACAAACAATTACGACTCAATAATCCTCGTAAGGATAAGGTGGGCCAACAAATCGCAAGATACCACCTCATGGCCCATTACGGTCACCACTAACTATCAAATGTATTAGCATACTATGGCTCTTTCACAACAATTATTGTGTAAATGCAAGACTATACTTTTAATACTCATTAAATACTAATAGTTTTAAAACCACTTTTCGCATAGCATACTCATGCCAATTTATCATAAAAAAATTCATAACACATATAAACACGCATGTTATCAGTTATGAACATACATTTACATCAATTACATATGTCACAAATTCAACCATGAATCACATATAAAAGTCTCTACATGTAAAACTAAAACTAGGAAACAGTCGTTACATTAAAAGTGTTCCGTAGTAATAAAATTGTTGATTTGTCAAAGTTATTTTGTACCTTAAATCAAGAATTGTCTCAAGTTAAAACAGTTTATCAACACTTTCTAACATAACCTGAATTTGGCTATCTACCCCAAAGCACCACTCTAGGATTTTTCACTTTCTTCACTTAAAGGATTATCTCAAAGAGGATACATTCATGACATTTTTAAATCTCATAAACTTTCAAATTTTTGCAAAACATTTTCAAAACCCTAAAATTTTCACAACAATTTAAATAAACAATATTTGGGTTCTCAACCTTTTTTAAATCAAACATTACATACCCATGTGTACAAAAAGAAAATTTTGAAATTCCAAACTCTAAGTTGTTGGTTTGGATTCGGTTATGAGGAAAATGGAAGGGGAAAATTCCTCTCCCAAAATTAATTTCATCCATGGTTCTAAATATACATATAAGGATCTTTTTAACAATCAAAACAAAAAAACCATCAACGTCCAAATTACTAACACATATTCATTTTCTAGGTAAAACATCAAATAGTTCCAAATTAAATTTTTCTTCAAGATCTACTATCACAAATCATGGATCTAACACATTGGAAAGAAAACACCAGTCTAATAAAAATTCATTTTTTTGAGTAAAACATCATAGTGTTCTAAATCAATTTTTTTTAAGATCCCTTCCTACAATAGATATATCTATAACATTAGTGAAAGAAAAATAACATGCTAACATATATCATTGTTTTGTAAAATATCCAAAATCCATTTTTTTCTCTTTCAGATCTATCATTGCAAGATATTGATCTACCACATTCGTGAAAGAAAAATGAATAACAACATTATTTTGTAGGAACAATTTACAACACTAATGTTCTGTTTTATTGTGCAACCTTCAAAACAAGTTATCCCTTATGAGTTTTGAAGGTGCAAACACGAGAAGGGGGGTTGAATTGTGTTTGACTAACTTGATTACTTTTTCTGTTTTTGCAGTTTTATAACAAAACCTGATATATGAATCAAACAAAGTTAGCAGCGGACATAAAGTAAATATAAAACACATAATTTTATACTCGTTCACCGTTAACGAGGCTACGTCTAGTCCCTTCACTTTGAAGGATTTCAGTAATTCAAAACCTTGAATTACAACAATACCACTGACCCTCTAAGTCAGTCTTCTCAAACAGTCTAACAATCATAGACTTTTCAGGAATACAGCACCTTGACTTCTCAATTCAGGTCTTCTCCTACCAATCTGACAACCCTAAATTGTAGAAGGAATTACAACACCTTGAATATAATTGCTAAGTAATCTGCTACCCCTTCTGATTCCTTCAGATTGTAGACTCTACTTGAACAACTTAGATCTAACACAAGGGAAAGAAAAACACGAGTGCTTGCTTCTGGAAAGCTGGAACTCACAATTAACCTCATTGAAAACTCGAGTGTTTGCTTTTGGAAGTGTATGACTCTTTTGTGATTTTCGATGCTCAGTCCTCTGTCTTGAGCCTCCTTTTATAGATGTGAATTAGGGTCTCTTCCAGCTTAAATTTGAGTTGTATCTTACCAGATACTCTTGCAAAAATAACTTGGCCAATCGGGTTTCTCTTAAATAAAAAACCTATCTTTTTAGCTCCAAATTTACTTTCAAAAATAACTTTGACCAATTCTGACTTTAATTAATTCTAGAACAAATCTTTCTTCCCGCCAATAGCTTTTGAATTCCACAAGACTTCACTTTATTTTTGTATCAAATCGGTTTAATACTTTGATTTAATATAATCACACTCCTCTGATCATGATTCAATCTGGACCGTTTGATCTTCTGCTCTCGTCCACATCTGGACCATACTAAGTGATCTACTATGATCCTCTGATTTCGGCCAACCCTGGATCACACTTTCTGATCTTCTGATCTTGACCACTTTGCACTTGCAATCTGATCTGCCGTGATCCTCTGATCTCGGCCAATGCTGGACCACACATTATGATCTTTTGATCTCGGCCAACACTGGGCCGTGGTCTGATCTTCTGATCTCGGCCAACACTGGGCCATATACTTAAATCTTGACCATTGATCTGAACCTCTTCCCTCTGATCTGGACCAATTCTGAGTTGGGTCTGGATTGAACTGAAATTAACTCTAGACAAAGGATATTTAATTCTGGACATTTACCTCTTGATCTGGATCAGGTCTGGATTGAATCTTGACATCATTTCTTCTGGTGTGGACTGATTATCATTTCACTGCCAAGCTATCTTTTGGTCAGAATAACTTCTGGACCAAATCTGACTTTTGATTCCTTCTGGTCTGGAACAAGTCTCCCTCTGGCAGGCTTCCTTCTGGTCTGGTCTAGGTCTTCTTCTAGACTCTGCTTCCATCTGACTGGGCCAGGAAAGATATCCTCATATGGTATTTTGACAACCTGGAGTATCCTATGGTGCTTTCAGGATGCATCCTCTAGTACCTTCCGGATGCATTATCAAGTGACTTCTGGAGGTGTATCCTCTGGTCTGATTTTAACTTCTGATTACTCATCTTCTACCTCTGGTAACTTCAGCTTCTGCCTCTGATAACTTCATCTTCTGGTGGTATTTAATATAGAAATTCAAGGTACAAAATAAGATTACATGGAGTGCTTTTGTAAACATCAAAATCCTAAGTGCTTAAAACCAACTTGGTTCCAACAAGTTCACGTTGCATCATCTATTGTTTGATCTAAGTTAAAGGAACACCAAGACTCCGCTTTTGATTTTTGTAGTCTAAGTCTTGTGAAAACGCTCTGAAATGTGCCTTTAGTGATTCTGTTATTGCGAGTAATGCTCTTATTAGTTTGGCTCTGACAACTACAACAATCATCTGACTATTTTCCCTATGATAAATTGTGCTAAGCATTTGATCTTCTGACTCTGATAATAGTCAACGCTCTAAAGAAGACAGTTTTTGCACATCCTCTGCCAAACACCCTGAAGGTCAATGCAACATAATCTGATCACAATATCCTCTGCTCCTTCTGTCTCCATATCAAGATTCATAGAATCAATTTCAAGTACATTTTTCACAAGGTTTAATGGCGAATCAATCTAAAAAGATTTGATACAAGACTTCATCATACATGTTGATTTCATGCGATCAAGAAAACGGCCAGAAAACCTAAAAATCTCTATAAAAAAAATGTGCAAGACTTATCAAAAACTACAAGCAACAACGTACCACAATAAGCATTATACAACTGTCCCTACACTCTTACTATTTACCCCTTATCTAGTCCAAGTGCTAGGAAATATTTTTATGAGAATACAACAATGTAAACACCTTCTTGTGAGAGTTATTTAAATAACCCTTAAACCTTTCTTTCGTAACATAGCCTAGTAATGGTTGCATCCTCAATAACTTGACAGTACTAAGCTAGAAGGTTGAGAATACTTGAACACAGTCTGTTTCACTAGTAGGTGTTCAGTGGAAGTGTCATTCATTAGTTGAGAATACTGAATTAGTGTATTAAATTCTTCAGGTTGAAGGAATTGGACGTAGCTACCATGTTAGTGGTGAACCATGACAAATTGGTTGTATCACTATTTTTATTTGATCTCTTTTTTTCAACGTTTTATGTTAAAACCATTTTCTAAAATAAAACAAAATTCAACCCCCCCTCCCCCGTTTCTTGTGTTTCTGGTTCTACAACTGGCATTAGACCTAGGTCTTGAGGTTGAGCACTTAACCAAGTTTGAGTAAAGATCTGTGTTATAATGACTAACTCTGGTGAAAAAATCACATGTGGAAACTCAAAAAACCTTACGAACTCAAAATTCTCTAAGTATTCAAAATTCAAGGTTTCAGTTTGGCAAAGACATTCGTTCAGCTTTATATTACTTGGTGATTAGTTCTCTATTTTATTGTGAATTTCATTGCAACCAATCAGCTTAAAAGAATCAAAACATAACCCAATTTCATCCCTTTGTAACTCAGTCCAGTAGTGGCTATTCTGCCTCAACAACTTGTAGGTTTTCGAGTTGGAAGTTGAGAAAACATGACTTCTAGGTCAAGGTGTTGTAGTGCCTCAACGGTCAGTAGGTTTTAGGCTGGAAATTGAGAAGACTGACTTATAAGGTTTGGTGTCGTAATTTAGGTTTTAATTATTGGTAGTGAACCAGTATAAATCTTGGTGTTGCTCTCTCTTCCCTATTACTTTATTTTATTGCTGCCTCTAATCTATCTAAGTATCCTGAATCATAATTTTAAAAAAAGTTTTTAATAAGGCAAAACACATTTCAACCCCCCTTCTCATGCTTTTGCACCATCAAATGGAATCAGAGCTTGATCTCAAGGTAGAGCAATTTACACTGTTTGAGAAAAGATCCACTATTCAACATGTTTGAATTTGGTGATGAAGCCTCGTGAGGAAACATCAACAGACTCCCTTTGTTTGATGGAGAGCGCTTTGAATACTGGAACGACAGACTTAGAAGTTTGTTTATCTCACAAGATCCTGAGCTTTGGGATTTGGTGGAAGATGGGTACGTTGTGTTGGAACCAAGTTGGTTCTTGCAATCAAAATTTTTTATGTTAACAAATGTATTTTATTGAAATCGTATTTTGACTTAGAAGAAGAATGAAACATCAGAAGATGTCATCAAAGGCAAACATCAGAGGCTATCATCAGAGGATATCACCAGAGGATATCATCAAAGGATATCATTAGAGGATATCAGCAGAGGATATCATCAGAGGATACAATCAGAGGATCCCGTCAGAGGATAATTTCAGAGGATCTCATTAGAGGCAAAAATCAGAAGCTACATCATTAGAAGTTGAAAGTATGCTCAAAAAAGAATATGAGAAAAATGCTCAAAACAGAATCAGAGAAAAAAACTCAAGAAACAGAATATAGCTAAAAGTATGCTCAAAACAAAATCTGAGTAAAATGCTCAAAACAACGGAGCAAAAGACTCCAGAAATAGAATCTGAGCAAAATACTCCAGAATATTCTCAAAACAGAATTAATCGATCTACACTCCAGAAGTAAAGCATCAGATCAAAGTAAAGCCCTAATTTCAACTATAAATAAAAGCTTAATGCTGAAGAATAAAGCATTGAAAAATAGAAGAACTCGAGAAAAAAATTCCTAAGTATTCAAAGAGTTCAAAGGAGAGAAACATTTGCTTAAAAGATAAATACTTTCTAAGTGTTCTTTTGTTAGGGTGTAAAGTAGATCGTCATCATAAATTTTCAGAAGCAAACACTCTAGTTCACTTTAAGCTTATTGTGAGTATCAACTTTCCAGAAGTAATTACTCAGTTCTAATTTTGATCCCTTGTATAAAATCCTATAGTGTTGAAGTTTCTTCTAAAATCTGGGGTTGTCAGGTTGTTAGAAAAAGACTTAGCTTGTAGGCTTAAGGTTGTGAAATTCCTCAAAAGTCTGGGGTTGCCAGACTGTTTGAGAAGACTTGGCTGGTATAGTCAAGGTGTTGTTATTCCTCAAAAGTCTGGGGTTGTCAGACTGTTTGAGAAGACTTGGCTGGTATAGTCAAGGTGTTGTTGTTCCTCAAAATTCTAGGGTTGTCAGGCTGTTTGAGAAGACTTGGCTTGTAAAGTCAAGGTGTTGTTATTCCTCAAAAGTCTAGGGTTGTCAGGCTGTTTGGGAAGACTGGCTTGAAGGGTCAGTAATGTTGTAATTCAAAGGAGTTTGAATTAGTGAAAAGGCCTTGTGAAGGAAGGGACTGGACGTAGCCTAGTTAATGTGAACTAGGATAAATTGTTGTGTTCTTATGTTATTATTATCCGTTGCTGAGTCTAATTAATTATCCATCAAATAACTCACATCAATATTCAACAAAACAGCAAAAGAATTCAAGTTTGACAAACACAATTCAACCTCCCTTCTCCTGTTTGCACCTTCACGTTTATCCTACCAATGAGGATGGTACTAAAGTTTCCAAAAATGAGATAAACGTTGATCAGAAGAAGAGTTACAAGATGCATCATAAAGCTAGAACTTTTATGATGAATGTTATCACATTCAAGGAGTTTGACAAGTGCACCAACAAGAAAACAGCTAAGAGTATCTATGATGCTCGGGTTCTAAACTATGAAGGAAGCAAGCATATCCAAGAGGAAAAAGCTATTCTTCTAGTCAAAAGACGTGAGCTTTTTTAGATTGAGGGAGATGAAGCTATTGAGGCTATGTTTTTCAATGTTAAATTGCTTCAAAAGAGCTACAAAACTACTGATCATAAGAAGAACCTAAGGAGTCAACCTAGCAACTACAGATCCAAGATCACTGCTATTCAAAAAGCAAAAAAAAAAACATAATAGTCTTTGTCTGAATGAGTTAATCCATTCTTTCAAGTCTCACGAGATTAATCTTGCAAAGGATGAGCCCAAAAAAAAGTTGAAGACTTTGGCTCTCAGATCCAAGCACAAGAAGACTCAACAACCAGTAGTAGAATCAAAGGATAGTGATTTAATGGATCTAATGAAGACTCAGAAAATAAGGAGCTTGAATACATTTCCAAAATTATTCAAAGGAGGTGGCACGACAAGAAGATCATTCCCTCAAAGAGATTCCAGGATGTCCTATAGAGGAATGGATGATAAACCTGACAATAGAAGTATCATCTACTACAGGTGCAATAAACCTGATCATCTCAAATTAGAATGTCCGAATTTGGAGAAACGGAAGTTCTAGAGGAAAGATTCCAAGTCGAAGAAGAAAGTTCTGATGACTACATGGGATGACTTTAATGAATCCTCTAATGATGAAGAGCAAGTTGATATGGCTCTGGCGGCTCATGCTGAATCTAATTCGTGAAGAAAGTCTATGGATGAAGAAATTGAAGTACTCTTTGATCTATCCTGATCTGAATTATTTACTATTATCAATGATATTTTTAAATAATAATCACACTATTTCTTTAAAACGGAAAACTCTCTTAAAAGCTCATTCGAATCTTATTGAATAATACAATTCTCTCAAATGATTTTGAAGAACTTAAAAGAAAAAATCTGAATCTAGTTAATAAAATTATTTTAGGATTTCCTTGCAAACAGCATAGAAAGAAGCAAGCATGCATCTATGATTTATGGTGTTAGCAAAACTAACAAACCAGTACCCAACCAAATTTTGGTACCCAAAGATAAAATTGTCTATGTTGCAAATGTTCTTAGCAATCAAATTTAAACGTCGGTCATGGTACCAGGATTGTGGATGCTCATGGCATATGACGGAAGAAAGTTCTTTTTCCAAGTATTAATTTTGACCAATAGAGGCTCTGTGACTTTTGAGTTAAGTGGAAAGGCCATATCATTGGACATGGCACAAATGGTAACACCCTTACTTTTATTTATAAATTTTTTGATAGTTAATTAAATAAAACATAATCTACTAAGCATAAGTCAATTAAGTGACAGTGGTTATGATGTAGTCTTTAATCAAAAGTCATATAGGTCCATAAATTAGTCTGATGAGTCTGTATTGTTTACTGCCCAGAGGCAAGGTAACTTTTATAAAATAAACCTTTCTAACTAAGAAAATCAAGAGGTTAAATGTTTTATGTCTGTGAACAATGAACAGTTGATTTCGCAAAAAAGATTAGGCCATGCTAATTTGAGGTAAATCTCAAAATTAAACAAATTCCAACCTGTGAAAGGCCTTCCAAATCTTAAACACAAATCAGAAGTTCTTTATGAGGCTTACCAAAATGAAAAACAAACAAAAAATTCTCCTAAAAACATTATTTCCACAAACAGACTTCTTGAACTTTTACACATTGATCTTTTTGGCTCAGTTCAAACAACCTCTATATGTGGTAAAATATATGGACTTGTCATTGTTGGTGATTATTCACAATGGACATGGGTTAAGGTGCTTAACACAAGGATGAGCCACATAAGGTATTTACTACCTTCTGCAAACAAGTGCAAAATAAAAAATCTTTTTCAATATTAACTATATGTAGTGGTCATGGAGGCGAGTTTGAAAATAAACCTTTTTAAAACATTTCTGTGGAGAATGGTATTTTACACGATACCTCCTCTCCAATAAATACTGCATGTTATATTCAAAACAGATTCTATATCAGAACTATTCAAAATAAGTCTCCTTATGAATTGTAAGAAAGTAAACATCCTAACATTTCTTATTTTCGTTAGTTTGAGTGTGTTTATTATATTTTGTTTGTGTTGGAAATTTTAACCCTCGATCACAAAAGTGTACCTTCTTGAGATACTCTGAAAAATATTAAGCTTATAAAGTATACGACATGGAGACTCTGATCGTAGAGGAATAAATACATGTTAAGTTTGATGACAAGCAGCTTGACCTTAGAATATCGAAGCTAGATAAAGTTCTTCCATGTTCTGAAAATCCAAAGGAAACAGGAAAACCAAAGGAAACAAAACAACCAGAGGAAGCAGAAAAACTAGAAGAAGCCGAAAATTAGAGGAATTAGGAAAATTAGAGAAATTGTACAAAACAGCAGAGGATAAGACTAACGTCAAAACAAGTCAAGATCCTTTAGAGTCCATAACTGGATGGAAGTAAAAGTCCTCTCATCCAAACTATCTAACTATTGGTAACTCCAATGATCCTCTGAAGACAAGATCAGCTCTCAAGGACACTTCTCTGTTTGGTCTGGTCTCACTGATTGAACTTTTATTTGTTGATGAAGCCCTATGAGATGAAAGATGGATTTTGGCTATGCAAGACGGACTAAAAGAATTAAAGACGAATGATATTTGCTTAGTTAATGCCACCTAAATTTTAAATGAGTATGATGGGAGATTTGAAGTTCTTAGGAATTCTGATTCATCAAAGTCAGAATGGTGTGTACATTCATCAGATGAAGTATACAAAGAGCTTCTCAAGAAGTTCAAGTTGGATTAATGCAAGCCTATGCCTACAGCAATGCATCCAACCTACTCGCTCAATAAAGATGAAGTAGGCAAAAGAATAGATTAGAAAATATACAAAGGAATGATTGGGTCACTTCTTTGTCTTACTGTATCCAAACCTAATATTTTATTTAATGTGTATGTGCCAGGTTTTAGGATGATCCAAAAGAATCTCACTTAATAGTTATTAGGAGGATCTTTAGATACCTGAAAGGAATTACTAACCTGGGTTTGTTCTATAACTTTCCATATGAGTACATGTTACTTGGATATTGTAATGCTCATTATGCTGGAGGCAAGCTTGAAAGAAAAAATACCAGTGGAAACTATACTTTTCTAGGTGATAATCTAATCTCTTGGTCAAGCAAAAGACAGGGCACCATTGCCATGTCAACATCAGAGGCAGACTACATCTCTGTAGCAGGATGCAACACTCAACTTTTATGGAAGAAGCATCAACTAGAAGACTACAAGTTGTTTGAGAATAACATTCCTATTTTTTGTGACAATACATCAGCAATATGTTTAGCTAAAAAAATCAATTATGCATTCTAGGGCAAAGCATATAGAAATCAAACAACATGTTATTAGAGATTTTGTCCAAAAGGGTATTTTAAATATTCAATTTGTTAACACTAATCATTCGTGGACTGACATTTTTACAAAACCTCTTGCTGACGACATATTTGATTTTATTAAGAAAAATCTAAACTTAGTTGTTATTTTTTTAATGATGTTCTGATTTATGTATGCAGTGCCTTTAGTAGAACAAAAATTATTAGTTAAAATTATCTATTCTCTGCTCTGATACATTGAATATGTACTGAATTTCTAGTCACTTACAATTCAATCTTGTTGTTTGTGTATGATTTATGTGGAATGCTTTTACTGACAGTCATTCACTCTTTGTCTGGAGAAAAAAGGGGAGATTAGGTTTTGCGGGCAATCTTAAAACAAATTGTATATTCTTTGACTTTAAACATTTTAAAATGGGGAGTATATACTTTGAAAAACTGTCAAAATGTTTCTTATAGCTCTTACATTTAAATACATGCTTATAGTTAGGAGGAGCTATGTTGATTGTTATTGCTTTGCTTTATTTTTATTGTTAAATAAATTGTTCACAAAAATTATTATTTTGTCATCATCAAAAAGGGGGAGATTGTTGGAACCAGGTTGGTTCTAGGAACAATTCCTTCATCATGTTTTGATGATAACAAAGGTACTATATGAGAATAATTTATTGCACTAATGATTTCATTGAGTGTGCAGTTAATAGAACCAGGAAACGGAGGAAACGATATTAGATGAAGTAAAGATGTAAGAGGAAACGAAGACATCAGATGAAACAAAGATATCAAAAGAAACAAAGATATAAGAGTCAAGTGAAGCCAAAGGAATTCAATGCAACGTTCAGACTGTAGTTATTACACGCGATGTTGTGTGCCTCTGAAGCATCTGCCTAGTGTGCCTCTGAAGCGCCTACTAAAGTAACTCTGAAGCTTCTATTTGAGATGCCTCTAAACCTCAAGTTCCGCTCGCTCTGAAGACTACAACTTGCTCCAAGATGCTGCCTCTGAAATTCAAGTTTCACTAACTTTGAAGACTGCAACTTCCTCCTAGATGTTGCCTTTGATACGCAACTTGCTCTTAAGATGCAACCAGGTGACGTTGCCCATGCCACTAATTCTAAGTCATGCAGTTCTACCTCTGTTAACTACTTGAACCAAGCAAACAGTATCTAACTCCAAAAATCATGTTATGATGAAGAAAGTCAACGGCTCTAATGGAAAGTCATTGCTCTAACGAAGATTGAAATGTTGCATAACTTTGATGGTCCAAGAATAGATCATCATTTGTTCCCACTGCTCTTAAACAAGCATATGAATGAAGATTCAATGTGAATTATTTTCAAGCATTATCTGGACATTCTCGAACATAATCAGTCTAGAAGATTTGGTTGAAGATTCTTTTGGAATAAATCAACTTTCAACACCCAAACCATATATATCAAGGTTTAATTCTTGTGCAGATCTTTGTTGACCATGCACAAGGAAGATACGCTCATAATTTGTATGGGACAATATTGAAACCCTAATTCATGCTATATAAAGGGATCCATTATGAAGAAGAATATACAATACAACAACTCAATAAACCTTACAAACTAAAAATTCTCTAAGTATTCATAATTCAAGGTTTTAATTTTAGCAAAGGCACTCGTTCAACTTTATATTACTTAGTTCTTTGTGCTCTATTTTAGTGTGAAGTTTAATGTAATCAATTCGCTTAGAAGAAGAAAAACATAACCCAGTTTCACCCTTTTTTTATAGGTTCAAGGTGTTGTATTGCCTAAATAGTCTTTAGGTTTCAAGCTGAAATTTGAGAAGACTGACTTTATATTACCTAGTGTTTCTCCCTCTATCCTGTTACATTGTTTTATTGTTGTCTCTAATTTGTCTAAGTATTCCAAATCAAAACTTTGAAGCGAAGTTTTTAATAAGGCAAAACACAATTCAACACAACACCCCCTTCTCGTGTTTTTGCACCTTCAGTCCTTTATCACAAGAAAATTCTAGTTCATGTGGAATAACATGAAGAAATATTTCCCCAAAAGATACTTCAGACAATCCCAAAATAGCACAGAAGGAAGTGAAAAATTTGACAAGAAAATACTAATTTGCTATGAATGCAAAGAACGGGGTCATTTCAAATCAAAATGTCCTAAACATCATGAGAAGGGCCTTATGGCTACTTGCGATGACTCTAATGAATCATCTGATGAAGATATAGAGCCTGCAAACATGGCTTTGATGGAAAATGTGAAGGTGCAAACACGAGAAGGGGTTGAATTGTGTTTGTCAAACTTGAATTCTTTTGCTGTTTTGTTGAATGTTGATGTGAATTATTTGATGAATAAATAATCAAACTTAGCAGCGGATAATAACAACATAAGAACACAACGATTTATCCTGGCTCACCATTAACTTGGCTACATCCAATCCCTTCACTCTGAAGGCTTTGATCCACTAATTCAAAACACTTTGAATTACAACACCTGACCCTCCAAGTCAGTCTTCCCAAACAGTCTGACAACCCCAGACTTTTGAGGAACGATAACAACACCTTGACCCTACAAGTCAAGTCTTCCCTGCCAATCTGACAACCCCAGATTGAAGAAGGAATCTACACCTCTAACAGGTTTGATTACAAGGGTTTGGAACTCTGTAAAGTTGCTTCTGGAAAGCTGATTGTTGCACTATTTTTCACACTCTTTAGATGCTTTTGGAAGGCTAATTGTTGCACTGTTTTTCTTTCTCGAAAACACTTAGAAAATATTGCTTTACTCAAATGATTCTCTCTTTTGAACTCTCGGATTATGTTGAATATGAAGCTTGAGTTCTTGTATTTACGATGCCTAATGCTGCTGCCTAAAGGCTCCTTTTATAGTTGCAATTAGGGCTTTGTCCAAGATTAAATTCGGGATAAATGCTACTCAGATTTCCTTTGAAAATTCTGTTGGCCAATCTTGTTTCTCTTAATTTCAAAACGTATCTTTTAGCTTCAGATTTCATTTGAAAATTCTATTGACCAATCATGTTTCTCTTAATTTCAGACTGTATCTTTTAGCTTTAGATTTTATTTGAATTTCCTTCAAGTCTTCAGTGATTTTTGAATCAAATCTCCTTCATACTTTGATCAATTTTCTATCAAAATTCAATCAAGTCTTCTTTGAATTTTAATCAAGTCTTCACTAATCTGTCTCATGATTTAAATTATGGACCGTATGATCTGCTGATCTCAACCAAGTCTAGACTATGTGATCTGATCTTTACCATTCTGTCTGGACTGTGTGATCTTCTTATCTGGACCAAGTCTTCTGTTCTAGACCATGCTATCTTCTGGTCTAGACCAAGTCTTCTGTTCAGGACCAAGTCTTTTGTTCTGGACCATGCTATCTTCTAGTTTGGACCAAGTCTGGACAAAGTCTGACTTATGTTTCCTTCTGGTCTGGACCAAGTCTCCTTCTAGACATGCTTCATTCTGGTCTGGACCTAGTCTCCTTCTGGAATCTGCTTCCTTCTGATCTGGGCAAAGAATAATATCTTCTGATGATGTCGTTGTTTCTTCCCTCTGATGATATCCTCTAATGTTTCTCTTTGATGACATCATCTGATTCTTGCTTCTGATGGGATCTTCTGGTGATATCCTCTGGTATCCTCTGGAGGTATCTTCTGGTATCCTCTGGATGCATCCTCTAATGACTTCCTCTGGTATCCTTTGGTGATATCTTCTAGTCGTGTCTTCTGGTGGCATCTTCTGGAGGTATCTTCTACTGACGTCATCCTCTGATGACATCCTCTAGTGATGTCATCCTCTGGTGACGTCATCCTCTGGTGTATCCTCTGATTTTTCATACTTCTTCTAAGTCAAAATATGATTTTCATAAAATACTTTTGTTAACATCAAAACTTTAATTGAAATAACCAGCTTGGTTCCAACAAGATGCAAACACTAACTCTAATTCTGACAATGAATTAGTTGATGAAGAAATTGAGGTATTTTTTGACATATCTCATAATGAACTTATACATATGTTAAATGAGTTTCTCAACAATAATCACAATGTTTCTTCAAAACTCAAATATCGCATAAAAGTTCATGACATTGTAACAAATAAATACAGTTCTCTTGAAAAGGAGTTTGAAAACCTACAAAGATCAAATCTAACTCTAAAAGAAAATGTTCCAAAAACCTTAGAGGATAGAGTTTTTAATTATGTTAAGTATGAAAAATCCTTCAAAGAATTTCTTGCAAACGACATAGATAAAAGCAAACAAGCCTCTATGATCTAAGGTGTTAGCATAAACAAAAAACAAGGTATTGGTTTTGAAAAACCAGAGGAAACTCCTAAGACTAACCTACCTGATATTGCATGCGTATATTGCTTAAAGAAAGGTCACAATAAAATAACTTGTCCTATAAAAAAAACATGAAAAGACAAAACACCTTTCAGAACTAACAAACCAGAACCCAGCCAAATTTGGGTACCTAAGAATAAAATAATCTATCTTGCAAATATCCTTAGCAACAAAGTTAAAACACCAGTCCTGGTACCTTGACAGTGGATGCTCACGACACATGACGGGAGAAAAGTCTATGTTCCAAGACCCGACCCTCAAGAGCGGAGGATTCATAGGTTTTGGAGGTAACTAGAAGGGTAAGATCATTGGGCACGACATAGTAGGTAACATATCTCTTCTATTAAAAATGTTTTACTTGTGAAAGGACTAATGCATAACCTACCAAACATAAGTCAATTAAGCGACAGTGGTTATAATATTGTTTTCAATCAAAAGTCATGTAAGGCAATAAGGAAACTGATAGATCTATATTATTTACTTGTCAAAGAAAAAACAATACTTACTAAATAAACTTGCTTGATTTATGAAAACAAGAAGTCAAGTGCCTTATGTATGTGAATGAAGAACAAATAATTTGGCATAAAGGAATAAAACTCCATAATAAGACTCCTTATGAATTTTGTAAAGGAAGAAAACCCAACATTTCATACTTTCATCAATTTGGTTGCATAAGCTAGATTTTGAATACCAAATAAAATCTTGGTAAATTTGATTCTCAAAACTGCACCTTTTTCGGATACTCTGAAATGTCTAAACCCTATAGAGTATACAACAACGAAACACTAATTGTTGAGGAATCAATTCATGTCAAGGTTGATGACCAAAAGAATGACCATAAAAACTCATAGCTAGATGTAGACTTTGCAAATCTACAAATATCTAAGGAACAAGATATATTGGAGATATATCAGAGGAACCAACAAAGCCAACCTACAATGAATCAAAAGATATACCCGACCACTCAAGAACAAGCAATAATAAACATCCCACAAATCAAGATCATTGGCAATCCAAACCTGGGTGGAAATACAAATATTCTCACCCAAACTCTTTGATCAAAAGAAGTGCAAATGATCCTCTAAAAACCTGATCTAGTTTTAAAGAAACATCTACCTTTGGACTATTATCTTAAATTGAACCTACAATTATAGACGAAACTTTATCTTATGATGGATGAATAATGGCTATGCAAGAAGAGTTAAATCAATTTAAAAGAAATGACGTATGGGATCTTGTCCCCAAGCCTAAAGAATATAAGTTAATTGTGTTGGAACCAAGTTGGTTTTACACTTAAAGTTTTTATGCTAAAAAAAGTATTTTATGAGAATCATATGTTTGACTTCGAAGAAGTATACCACCAGAGGATGTCACTAGAGGATACTGTTGGAACCAAGTTGGTTCTAAGACTTAGGATTTTGATGTTTACAAAAGCACTCAATGTAATCTTATTTTGTACCTTGAATTATTAATTTAAATGCCACCAGAAACTGAAGAAATTAGAAACAGAAGATCAAAGGATTCCATAAAATGAATTCTGGAATTACCAGAAGATACTCCAGGATGTCAAAAACATCACCAGAAGATATCTTTGATGGCCCATATCAGAAGGAAGAAAAATCAGAAGGAAACATGGATCATACCAGTGGAAAGCCTGCCATAGGGAGAGTTTATTCTAGAAGTTATTCTGACCAGAAAGATGGCCTGGCAGTGAAATATTAAACTGCCCAGACTTGTTCCAGACTCAACAAGAAGCTAAGTTTATGAGTCCAGAACAAGAGAATCAATCCAGATTTGACCCAGACAATAAGAGAGCATGATTCAGGGCATAAAACTAAGTCAAGACAAGAAGAAATGATTTCCAGAATGATCTAGACCTGATCTAAAATCAAAGTTAAAATGCCCAGACTGAAATATTTATTGTCCAGATTTAATTTCAATTTAATCCTGACCAAAGTCCAGATCAGAGGGAAGATTTCCAGATCAGTGGTTCACAATTAATTATTTGGTCCAGTGATGGTCCAGATCAGAAAATCAGACCATGGCCCAGTATTGGCTGAAATCAGAGGGACAGAATGTATAGTCCAGCAAAGGCCGAATTCAGAGGATTATAGCATATCAGGTGCGCATCAAAGATGGCCGAAATCAGAAGATCAGAGGGTCAGGAAGTGTGGTCTAGGGAAGGCCGAAATCAAAGGATCACGGCATAACAATCAGTATGGTCCAGATGTGAACTAGCACATGAAGATCCAATGGTCCAGATTTAATCAGGAAATTTATACGGTGGAGAATTTAATTTATTTTGATCAAAGGTTTAAAAAGATTTATTACAAAAATAAAGTGAGGTGTTGTGGAATTCAGGAGCTATGGCGGGAAGGAACCAACAGATTTAATAGGCCAGTTATTTTGAAAGGAAATCTGAAGATATGTTTTTTATTTATATGAAGCCCAATTGGTCAAGTTATTTTTACAAAGAATCCAGCAAGATTCAGCTCGAATTTAAGCATTGGAAGAGGCCCAAATCTGCATCTAATAAAGGAGGCTCAAGGCAGAATACTCAAGCATCGAAAATCACAAAAGAGTCATACACTTCCAAAGCAAACACTCTCAAATTTTCATAGAAGTCAATTGTGAGTTCCAGCTTTCAAGAAGCAAGTACTCGTGTTATTTTCCTTCCACTGTGTCATCTAAGTTGTTGAAGTAGAGTCTACAAGCTGAGGGAGTCAGTAGGGGTAGCAGGTTACTTGGCAATTAGATTCATAGTGTTGTGTTTTAAATCTAAGTTGTTGAAGTAGAGTCTACAATCTGAGGGATTCAGAAGGGGTAGCAGGTTACTTGGCAATTAGATTTATAGTGTTGTGATTTCTTCTACAATCTGGGATTGTCAGATTGGCTGAAGACAGGAGCTGCATTCCTCAAAGAAGTCCAGGATTGTTAGACTGTTTGAGAAGACTGACTTGGAGGGTCAGTAGCAAGGTTGTAATTCAAGGTTTGAATTAGTGAAATCCTTTAAGGTGAAGGGACTGGACGTAGCCTCGTTAACGGTGAACCAGTATAAAAACTGTGAGTTTTATTTTTACTTTTATCCGCTGCTAACTCTGTTTTTAATTATACTTCAAGTTTTGTTTCAAAAGTATAAAAACAGGAAAAGTATTCAAGTTAAGTCAAACACAATTCAACCCCCCTTTCTCGTGTTTGCACCTTCAATTGGCATCAGAACTCAGTCTCAAGGCTGAACACTTAACAGTGTTGGAGGAAAGGTCCAAGGGGTTCAATATGTCAGAAGAATTGGGAAACAACATCAACAGACCACCACTGTTTGATGGAGAAAGGTTTGAGTATTGGAAGGGCAGAATGAGAAGCTTTGTCATATCTCAAGATCCTAAACTATGGAAGATGATAGTTAAAGGATACACTGCACCTACTGATCCAGAAGATCCAACTAAGAAACTAGACATGGATGATATAAAACCATATCAAAGCAGATTACACAAACTTTATCACAAGTCCAGAAACATCATGATCAGTGCAATCACATTCAAGGAGTTTGATAGATGCACAGATAAAGAAACAGCAAACAGCATATTCGACAGTCTGGTTTTGATCTATGAAGGAACCAAGCAGGTTCAAGAAGCAAGGGCTAACATATTGGTCAGGAAGTATGAGCTGTTCATGATGGAAGAGGATGAAGACATTGAAACAATGTTCAGCAGATTCCAGACTCTGGTATCAAGTTTAAAAGTATTAAACAAAAGCTATACCACTGTAGATTATGTTATGAAAATTCTAAGAAGTTTACCAAAAAGGTGGAGACCAAAGGTTACTGCAATACAGGAAGCCAAGGATCTAAATAACTTAAGACTTGAAGACCTGATCAGCTCACTCAGGTCTCATGAAATAGAACTGGAAGAAGATGAACCAAAGAAGAAGAAGAATCTGGCTCTGAAGTCGAAACAGAAGAAAGCTGCAGAGGCAGCATCAGAATCAGAGGATAGTGATAGTAACAGTGATGATATGGCTTACTTAACCAAAAAGATGGTTAAGATCTGGGAAAACAGGAAGAAAAGAAACTTCAGGAAGAAACATAACAATAGACGAAAGGAAGAATATGACCAGAAGAATATTGTTTGTTATGGATGCAATAAACTTGGACATATCAAGTCAGAATGTCCAAATCTAGAAAAAGGAAAATAGCACAAGAAAAGTTCCAGATACAGAAAGAAGGGTCTGATGGCTTCCTGGGATGTATCAAAATCAGAAGAAGAATCATCTGATGAAGAAGAGGCAGAAACAGCAATGATGGCACACATCAGGTCTGCTTCTGGACCTCATAAAGGCACGATTTCAAGAATGAAAGAAGGCAGAAGGAAGAATGATCGAAGCAGTCATTCAAGCAAGTCTGGAAGCACATCAGAGGAAGCAATTATGTCTCTAATGGCTCATACAAACTCAAGTTCTAGATACAGCTCAAGTTTTGGAACAGAATCAGAAGATGAAGACGATGAGGTATTTTCTGATCTCTCTAAATCTGAATTGATTGAGACTTTAAAAGACTTATTAAATGCAAACAATAAAAGGTCTTTAAAACTGAAAACTCTTAGGGAAGATAAGAAAAATCTAACCAAAGAAGTCCAAATTTTAAAGAATCGAAATTCTGAGTATGCAACTGAAAACAAAGATTTTAAAACTGATGTTGCAAGACTCAAATCTGAAAACCAAACTCTCAAAAGTAATACTTGTTCCATTTCTGAAACTGTTTGTGAATCTGATATGCATGAGCAATTTTTTCAAAAATTTATTTCCAATGGAAAGGAAATAAGTAAATATGCATCTATGATTTATGGAAACAATAACTCTGGAAAGAGAGGTCATGGTTTTACAGAAACTATTACTGAACCTAAAATTGTTCATTCTGATATTTTATGTATTGTTTGTGCTAAGAAAGGTCACTCTAAACTATCTTGTCCACTGGTAAATTCTAAACAAGATCAGAGCGCTGTTAAGACTAACAAACCTGGACCCAATCAGTTCTGGGTACCAAAAGACCAAATTGTCTATGTTGCAGATATTCTGAGCAACCAGAAGGAGACACCAACAATGGTGCCTGGATAATGGATGTTGGCAATGCATAAGCAGAAGAAGGTTTATGTTCCAATATCTACCAAACAGAAGCCAAGTGACTCTGGTAGAAGAAGAACATGTCAACACAATACCTATCAGAACCAGAACCAGAATTATAGGAGGAACAGGAAATATCATAGATATCACTCGAATCAGAACAAGAACTGGAACCAGAATCAGAACTGGAACCAATATCAGAGGAACAGGAACTGGAACCAGAACCAGAACTGGAACCAGTACCAGAAGCACAGAAACTGGAACCAGTATCAGAGGTACAAGAACTGGAACCAGAACCAACACTGGAACCAGAACCTAAACTCGAGGCACAGAAACTGGAACCAGAATCAACACTGGAACCAGAATCAGAATCAGTACCAGAACCAGAACCTGAACAGGTATCAATATCAAAGGTTGAGGTATGATCATCAGAACTACTTTAATTATCAGAATCAGTATAACTACAGGAATTATTAGAATCACCAGAACCATCAAGGTTATCAGAATCACCAGATTCACCAAAGTTACTAGAACCAAAACATGTTCCAGAATCACCAGAGGAACATGGCGTTTCAGCCAAAGCAGAAATATCAAAATCAGAAGAGTTCTTCAAACACTCCTGTAAGATTCATCAAGACTACCAACCTGGAAGGAAATTCAAATTCCCTCATCCAAACCATGTAATCACAGAACATATAGATTAGGAATCTGAAAATCAGAAGCAAGAGGATTTTCAGAACTGAGGCTACATCTTGCTTTAAATACTATTATTATTTTATATTTATGTTTACTGTGATAACAAGAAGCTTGATCTTAACAAATCAAAGCTAGATAAGTATTCTGGAGGTTTTCAAACTGTCAGAGGAATCAAGTGATTCACACGAATTGAACACTTCAGCAGAAACAACATTCCAGTGGTTTCAAAAACACACAGAAACCATCAGAAGCATAATTAATGGTTTGGTTGTATTGAGTTAAATTTTAAATTATCTGATTTGCATCATGTAATATGACAAACTGCTTGATCTTGACAAATCAAAGCAAGATAAAAATAGTGCAGGTTCACCAGAACCAAAGGGAGCAGAAGCACAAGAAACAGAAGTACCTGGAAAGAACCAGAAGTTGATTTATCATAATCAGAAGCTGTTACAGAACCAGAAGCTGATGCAAACCAAGCAATGTTGATGAAGTTTTGGCAGAGGAAGGTTGGATACCTGCTGTGCATGAAGAGCTGAATGAATTCCAAAGGAATGATGTTTGGGATCTGGTATCCAGACCAAACAAAAACATTATTGGAACCAAGATGGTGTTCAGAAATAAACTCAATGAAAAAGGTGAAGTGGTAAGGAACAAAGCCAAAGTTGTAGCTCAAGGATACAGTCAACAGAAAGGTATAGATTACACTGAAACTTTTGTTCCAATGGCCAGGTTAGAAGCAATTAGAATTCTATTATCATTTGCTGTTAATCATGATATAATGCTTTATCAAATGGATGTTGAAAGTGCATTCTTAAACGGCTACATAAGTGAGGAAGTCTATGTCAAACAGCCCCCTGGATTTGAAAATTCTGATTTTCCAGACCATGTTTTTAAACTTAAGAAATCTTTATATGGTTTAAAACAAGCTCCAAGGGCATGGTATGACAGACTTAGTAACTTTCTGCTTAAGAATGAATTTAATAGAGGCCAGATTGATAATACTTTATTTAGGAAATCCATATTCTGATTATCCATGTTTATGTTGATGATATCATATTTGGATCAACTAATGGCACTTTGTGCAAAGAGTTTTCTGACCTAATGCAGAAGGAGTTCCAAATGAGCATGATGGGAGAACTTAAGTTCTGACTAGGAATTCAGATTCATCAAGGTAAATCAGGTATATCCATTCACCAATCTAAATACACCCCCATGCACCCAACCTGCTCACTTGAGAAAGATGAAACCAGCCAAAAGGTAGACCAAAAAACATACAGAGATACCTTAAAGGAACCACCAACCTTACCTTGTTATACAAGAAAACCCCCACCTACAAACTCAAAGGATTTTGTGATTCTGACTATGCTGGAGACAAGTTGGAAAGGAAAAGTACTAGTGGCAACTGAACATTCTTAGGTGATAATTTGATCTCTTGGTCAAGCAAAAGACAAAGCACCATTGCCATGTCAACAGCAGAAGTTGAGTATATATCAGCAGCAGGATGCAGTTCACAGTTACTCTGGATGAAACATCAACTTGAAGATTACAACATCTTTGAAACCAATATCCCTTTGTTCTGTGATAACACTTCAGCCATAAACCTAACCAAGAACCCTATCTTACACTCTAGAGCCAAACACATTGAAATAAAACACCATTTCATTAGGGACCATGTTCAAAAAGGAACTTTAAGCATCCAGTTTGTGGACACTGACCATCAATGGGCTGATATCTTCACCAAAGCATTACCAGAAGATAGGCTCGAGTTCATTAAGAAGCATCTCAGCATTACCTCCATATCTGACTAGCTCAAGTAGTCATCTTAGGAGTTTTTATATTACTTGTAATTTTAATTTCTATCTTTTAATTTATGTTTTTACTTTCTGTACTTTATAAAGAGAAAAACAAAAAAACAAAAAAAAATACAAAAATAGTAGGACCACTTTATTGCTGATGACAAAAAGGGGGAGAAAGAGAGAGAGAAAGAAAGGAGAAATAAGTAGAAAAGGAGAGGAATCAGGGAGAGAGAAAAAGAAAGAGTGAAAAAGAGAAGGAGTTGAAAAGGAGAGGAAAAGAAAAGAAAAGAAAGAGAGAACAAAGAAGGAGTTGAAAAGGAGAGTATCAGACTTAGGGAGAGAGATTGGTCTGAGGGGGAGTAATTCAAGTTTTTGAGTTACAAGTTATCAAAATAAGTTAAGGTTTTGTCATCATCAAAAAGGGGGAGATTGTTGGAACCAAGTTGGTTCTAAGACTTAGGATTTTGATGTTTACAAAATCACTCAATGTAATCTTATTTTGTACCTTGAATTATTAATTTAAATGCAACCAGAAACTGAAGAAATCAGAAGTAGAAGATCAAAGGATTCCAGAAAATGAATTCTGGAATTACCAGAAGATACTCCAGGATGTCAAAAACATCACCAGAAGATATCTTTGATGGCCCATATCAGAATGAAGAAAAATCAGAAGGAAACATGGATCATACCAGTGGAAAGCCTGTCAAAGGGAGAGTTGATCCAGACCAAAAGGAATCAAATATCAAATTTATTCCAGAAGTTATTCTAACCAGAAGATGGCCTGGCAGTGAAATATTAAACTGCCCAGACTTGTTCCAGACTCAACCAGAAGCTAAGTTTATGAGTCCAGAACAAGAGAATCAATCCAGATTTGACCCAAACAATAATAGAGCATGATTCAGGGCATGAAACTAAGTCAAGACAAGAAGAAATGATTTCCAGAATGATCCAGACCTGATCTAAAATCAAAGTTAAAATGCCCATACTGAAAAATTTATTGTCCAGATTTAATTTCAATTTAATCCAGACCAAAGTCCAGAATTAGTCCAGATCAGAGGGAAGATTTCCAGATCAGTGGTTCAGAATTAATTATTTGGTCCAGTGATGGTCCAGATCAGAAAATCAGACCATGGCCCAATATTGGCCGAAATCAGAGGGATAGAATATATAGTCCAGCAAAGGCCGAATTCAGAGGATTATAGCATATCAGGTGCGCATCCAAGATGGCCGAAATCAGAAGATCAGAGGGTCAGGAAGTGTGGTCCAGGGAAGGCCAAAATCAGAGGATCACAGCATAACAATCAGTATGGTCCAGATGTGGACTAGCGCATGAAGATCCAATGGTCCAGATTTAATCAGGAAATTTATACGGTGGAGAATTTAATTTATTTTGATCAAAGGTTTAAAAAGATTTATTACAAAAATAAAGTGAGGTGTTGTGGAATTCAGAAGCTGTGGCGGGAAGGAACAAACAGATTTAATTGGCCAATTATTTTGAAAGGAAATCTGAAGATATGTTTTTTATTTATATGAAGCCCAATTGGTCAAGTTATTTTTACAGAGAATCCAGCAAGATTCAGCTCGAATTTAAGCATTGGAAAAGGCCCAAATCTGCATCTATAAAAAGAGGCTCAAGGCAGAATACTCAAGCATCGAAAATCACAAAAGAGTCATACACTTCCAAAGCAAACACACTCAAATTTTCATAGAAGTCAATTGTGAGTTCCAGCTTTCAAGAAGCAAGTACTCGTGTTATTTTCCTTCCACTGTGTCAAATCTAAGTTGTTGAAGTAGAGTCTACAATTTGCGGGAGTCAGTAGGGGTAGCAGGTTACTTGGCAATTAGATTCATAGTGTTGTGTGTTAAATCTAAGTTGTTGAAGTAGAGTCTACAATCTGAGAGAGTCAGAAGGGGTAGCAGGTTACTTGGCAATTAGATTTATAGTGTTGTGATTTCTTCTATAATCTGGGATTGTTAGATTGGCTGAAGACAGGAGCTGCATTCCTCAAAGAAGTCTAGGATTGTTAGACTGTTTGAGAAGACTGACTTGGAGGGTCAGTAGCAAGGTTGTAATTCAAGGTTTCAATTAGTGAAATCCTTCAAGGTGAAGGGACTGGACGTAGCCTCGTTAACGGTGAACCAATATAAAAACTGTGAGTTTTATTTTTACTTTTATCCGCTGCTAACTCTGTTTTTAATTATACTTCAAGTTTTGTTTCAAAAGTATAAAAACAGGAAAAGTATTCAAGTTAAGTCAAACACAATTCAATCCCCCTTCTCGTGTTTGCACCTTCAGATACCTCCAAAGGATCCCAGCAGACGATATCACCAGCGGCAAAAATCAGAGGATATCATCAGAGGCAAAAATCAGAGGATATCACCAGAGGCAAAAATTAGACGATACCTTCTGAAGCAGGAATCAGAGGACATCATCAGAGGATACCATCCAAGGCAAACATCAGAGTATGAAAGAAGACATGGCAAGATTCGTAGAAGATTTGATTCAAATTCGAAGAAGACTTGATTGAAATTTGAAGAAGATTTAATTTAAATCAGAAGAAGATTTGGTTCAAATTTAAAAAGGAACATAATCAAGTTGAAGAATTTACAAAAGAAATCTGAACAAAATACAATTCGAAATTAAACTTGGACCAAGTAGAAGCCTAAATCTCAACTATAAATAGATACTCCAGACTGAATAAGAAATCATCGAAAAACAGAAAAGAGTAGAAGAACTAAAGCTTAAAATCCAAATTCATCGTAGAGTTCAAAGAGAGAAACACTTGTGCGAAAGAGAAATATTTTCTAAGTGTTCTTTTCTTAGATTGTGAGATTCATTGTAATAATTAGCTTTCCATAAGCAACTACTCAAGTTCCAAACCTTTGTATCTAACCCGATAGTGGTGTAAGTTCCTTCTTCAATCTGGGATTGTCATATTGGTAGCAGAAGACTTGGCTTGTAGGGTCAAGGTGGTGTAAGTTCCTTATTCAATCTGCGGTTGTCAGATTGGTAGGAGAAGACTTGGCCTGTAGGGTCAAGGTGGTGTAAGTTCTTTCTTGAATTTAGGGTTGTCAGATTGGTACGAGAAGATTTGGCTTGTAGGGTCAAGGTGTTGTTGTTCCTCAAAAGTCTGGGGCTGTCAGGCTATTTGGGAAGACTGGCTTGGAGGGTTAGGTGTTGTGTAATTCAAAGTGTTTGAATTAATGGATTAAAGCCTTCTAAATGAGGGGACTGGATGTAGCCAAGTTAATGGTGAACTAGGATAAATCTATGTGTCCAAATACTTATGCTTTTATTATTCGCTGCTGCTGAATTTGATTGCTTCTTCTCTTGATAAGGATGAGTCAGGTAAAAGGTGAAGGTGCAAAAACGAGAAGAAGGGGTTGAATTGTGTTTGACTAACTTGAATACTTTTCCTGTTTTTACACTTTTAAAACAAAACTTGATGTATGAATGAAAACAGTGTTAGCAGCGGATATAAAGTAAAAATAAAACACAATTTTTATACTGGTTCACCGTTAACGAGGCTACGTCCAGTCCCTTCACCTTGAAGGATTTCACTAATTCAAACCTTGAATCACAACAGTTCCACTGACCCTCCAAGTCAGTCTTCTCAAACAATCTAACAATCCTAGATTCTTGAGGAATACAGCACGTTGACTTCCTAAGTCAAGTCTTCTCCTACCAATCTGACAACCCCATATTGTAGAAGGAATTACAACGCCTTGAATCTAATTTCCAAGTAATCTGCTACCCCTTCTGACTCCCTCAGATTGTAGACTCTACTTCAACAACTTAGATCTAACACACGAGAAAGAAAATAACACGAGTGCTTGCTTCTTGAAAGCTGGAACTCACAATTAACCTCACTGAAAAAATTGAGTGTTTGCTTTGGAAGTGTATGAATCTTTTGTAATTTTAGATGCTAAGTATTCTGCCTTGAGCCTCCTTTTATAGATGCGAATTAGGGCCTCTTCCAAGCTTAATTTCGAGCTGTATCTTGTTGGATTCTCTTGAAAAAATATCTTGACCAATCGGGCTTCACTTAAATAAAAAACATATCTTTTTTATGCTTCAAATTTTCATTCAAAAATAACTGGTCAATCATGTCTTTAGTTTCTTCCTGCCAATAGCTCCTGATCTTCCATACGACTTCAATTTATTTTTGTAACAAATCCTTTTAATACTTTGATCAAAATAAATTAAAATCTCCACTGTTAATCCTCATGATTAAATCTGGACCATTTGATCTTTTGCGCTAGTCCACATCTGGACCATATTAAGTGATCTGTTGTGATCCTCTGATATTGGCCAACCCTGGACCACACTTTCTAACCTTCTGATCTTCTTATCTCGGCCATCCTGGTCTAGCAAACTGATCTGCTATAATCCTCTGATCTCGGCCACTGCTTGACCACACATTCTGACCTTCTGATTTTGGCCAACACTGGGCCATGGTCTGATCTTCTGATCTCGGCCAACACTGGGCCAAATACTTAAATCTGAACCATTGATCTGAAAATCTTCCCTCTAATCTGGACCAATTCTGCATTTGGTATGGATTAGACTGAAATTAAATCTGGACAAATAATATTTCAGTCTGGACATTTTACCTTCTGTTTTGGATTAGTTGTGGATCAATTCTGGAGATCATTTCTTCTGGTCTGGACATAGTTTCATACCCTAAACCATGCTATCTTCTTGTTTGGGTCAAATATGGATTAATTCCTTTGTTCTGGACCCATTAATTTACCCTCTAATTAAGTCTGGATCAAGTCTGGGCTGTTTATTATTTCACTCCCAAGCCATCTTCTGGTCAGAATAACTTCTGAAATAAATCTCACATTTGATTTCTTCTGGTCTGGATCAAGTCTCCCTCTGGCAGCCTTCCTTCTGGTCTGGTCCAGGTTTCCTTCTGACTTTGCTTCCTTCTGATCTGGGCCAACAAAGATATCTTCTGGTGATGTTTTGACATCCTGAAGTATCTTCTGGTACCTTCAGGATTCAATCTCTGGAACCCTTTGATCTTCTGCTTCTGATTACTTCAGCTTCTGGTGGCATTTAATTTAATAATTCAAGGTACAAAATAAGATTACATTGAGTGCTTTTGTAAACATCAAAATCCTAAGTACTTTGAACAAACTTGGTTCCAACAAAAGGTAGATCAGAAGGTATATAGAGGAATGATTGGTTCCCCTTTTTACTTAACTACTTTTAGACCTGATATTTTGTTTATTGTGTGTGTGTGCCAGATTTGAGTTTGATCCTAAAGAACCCCACTTAACAGTTGTTAAGAGGATCTTTAGATATTTGAAATGCACTACTAACCTTGGTTTGTGTTATAAGTCATCCTTTGAGTATAAGTTAGTAGGTTTATGCGATGTTGACTATGTTGGAAACAAGCTAGAAAGGTAAACCACTAGTGGAAACTATAAACTCCGTGGTGAAAATATAATCTCCTGGTAAAACAAACACAAGGGATTATTGCCCTGTCCACAGCAGAAGCATAATACATCTCAACAGCCAGTTGTAGCACTCAATTGTTATGGATAAAATGTCAACTACAAAATTTCAAAATCAATTAGAGTAACATTTCTATCTTCTGTGATAATACTTCATCTATATGTTTAACCAAAAAACCTATTTTACATTCGAGAGTAAAACATATAGAGATTAAACATCATTTTATAAGGGATTATGTCCAAAATGGTATGTTAGACATTAAATTTTGACACTAATCAATAGTGGGCTGATATTTTCCCAAAACTCTTTATTGAGGACAAATTCAATTTTATAAAGGAAAACCTAAATATTCTATTTATAAAAGAATGATGATGAAGTATCTGTATCCTTGCCTCATGTAATAACAAAGGAAGGAATTGTTGTAGATCCGGCAAAGATTGAGACAATGCTTGCTTGGAAACAACCTCAGACCATCGCAGATATAAGAAGTTTCGTCGGACTGGCAGGATACTACAAGAGATTTATTGAAGGATTTGCTAAGATTGTAGCTCTTTTGACACAACTCACCAGGAAGAATCAGCCGTTTGCATGGACAGAGAAGTGTGAAGAGAATTTTCAATTGCTTAAGGAAAAGTTGACAACCTCACCAGTATTGGTTTTGCCACAACCAGAGGAACCATACGAGGTTTATTGTGATGCATCTCACTAGGGTCTGGGCTGTGTTTTGATGCAACACCAGAAAGCTGTCGCCTACGCCTCAAGGCAATTGAAAGCTCACGAACGGAACTATCCGACTCATGATTTAGAGTTTGCTGCTGTAGTGTTTGCATTAAAGGTATGGAGACACTACCTTTATGGATGCACGTTCACGGTATTCAGTGACCATAAAAGTTTGAAGTATCTGTTTGATCAGAAAGAATTGAACATGCGTCAGAGGAGATGGATGGAGACTCTCAAGGATTTTGATTTTTCATTACAGTATCACCCTGGAAAAGCCAATGTAGTGGCTGATGCATTGAGCAGAAAAAGTGTGTCAGTATCTTCAATGTTAATGGCCAGACAACAAGAGTTGTGGGAAGCATTTAGAGATCCACACTTGGACGTAGAGTTTGCACCAGGAATTTTAAAGTGTGGAATGATAACAATTTCGAGTGGACTACTTGAGGAGATTGCGAACTTGCAAGATGACGCATTAATTCAAGAAAAGAGGAAACTAATAGTACAAGGTAATACAGTTGAGTTCAGGGTTGGAACAGATAATATTCTGAGATGTAATGGAAGGATTTGTGTACCGGAAGTTGCAGACATGAGAAGAACGATCTTGGAATAGGCTCATAAGAGCAAATTGAGTATTCATCCTGGAGCGACCAAGATGTACCAGGACTTAAAACAGAATTACTAGTGGCCAGGAATGAAGAGGGACGTAGCGGAGTATGTATCGGCTTGTCTAACTTGTCAAAAAGCGAAGGTGGAACATCAACGACCTGCTGGAATGTTGCAGCCTTTGGATATACCAGAATGGAAGTGGGATAGCATTTCCATGGATTTTATAACTGGATTACCCAAGACTAGAAGAAAGAATGATTCGATTTGGGTAATAGTAGATCGATTGACAAAATCTGCACATTTCTTGCCGGTAAAGACCACTTATAAGGTAGATAAGCTGACAGAGATCTACATCGCTGAGATTGTGAGATTACATGGAGTTCCATCGAGTATTGTATCGGACCGTGATCCAAAGTTCACATCTCACTTTTGGGGAGCGTTGCATGAAGCGTTGGGAACAAAACTGAAATTGAGTTCAGCTTACCATCCACAAACAGATGGACAAACCGAGATACCAAATCAGTCCTTGGAAGATCTATTAAGAGCATGCGTATTGGATGACATAGGAAGTTGGGATGATGTACTGCCATTGATTGAGTTCACCTACAACAACAGTTTTCACACGAGCATTGGAATGGCACCCTATGAAGCATTGTATGGACGCAAGTGTCAAACGCCTTTATGTTGGTATAAAGACGGAGAAAGTATGATTGTTGGACCTGAGATGGTGGAACAAACTACAGAAAAAGTCAAGAGGATACAAGAGAAAATGAAGATTTCACAGGATCGTCAAAAGAGTTATGCGGACAAGCGTCGCAGACCTTTGGAATTCCAGCAAAGCGATCATGTATTTCTAAGAGTCACGCCTACAACTGGAGTGGGCAGGGCTATTAAATCCAGAAAATTGACTCCAAAATTTATTGGACCATACCAGATTACTGCACGTATTGGACCATTGGCTTATCAGATTGCTTTACCTCCAATGCTGTCCAATATTCATGACGTATTTCACGTGTCGCAGTTAAGGAAATACATTTCAGATCCGTCACATGTGATCGAACTAGACACAATTCAGCTGAAGGATAACCTGTCATTTGAAGTATTCCCTATAAGAATTGAGGACAGGAAGATTAAACAGTTGAGGAGCAAGGAAGTCCCACTAGTCAAAGTGATTTGGAATCCGACTACTGGAGACGCGACTTGGGAACTAGAGAGTAAGATGAGGGAACAACATCCTCATTTGTTTAACGACATGTAGTTTCGAGGACGAAACTAATTTAAGGGGGGTAGTAATGTAAGACCCTTAAATTTAAAATTAAATTCAGATTTAATTTTAAGTGTATTTGGGAATATTTGTAAAATATTCAATATATGTAAGTTTTGTGTAAATATATATATATTTGTTTTGGAGGTGGAATTAAAATTTATTGGATAATGGATGAATTAATTTAATTTCGAGTAATTAAATTATCGGGCCGTTAATTAAGATATTCTCTGCTAATTTCGACAGAAACGGGTTAAGTGCTGGAGGATCAAAAGATATTTTAATACAAGTGTTGGGTGAGGTGGCGTAGATATTTGTTAAGAAAGAAACAATTCCTCTCTCCTCTGCTGTGTCAGTTGCATTTATGTGGATATTTAAGTGAGAAGCTTTTCCTTCTTTCCTCTACGGCACCAGTTCTGCTTTAGTATTTTCTTCTTCTTTTGATATTTCTGAGTGTTGATGAAGAAAAACAGTTTACTCAAAAGCCATTTTTCTTGAAAATCTGAGTGTCGAATCAGAAAGTTTCGAGTACGAAAGTTATTCCTCTGATCGTTACGGAGCTAAAGAACTAATTTTCGTAGCGGCGAATGTGAACGGGAGTATCGTCGACTTTTGTCGCATAAGCGTACGAGTTAAGGGAACGTAATTAAGGTAAGGGCACCTTCCAACTTTCTAGATTGCATTTAGGGCTGTAAATGCACTGTGTGATGAATGATTATTGGTTTATGTTTGTGAAAAACATTGTATTATGTTTTGGAAATCAAACTGTTTTGATGTTCCTGCTGTTTTCAGTGAAGGAACTGATTGTGTTGTTGTGTTGATGATGTATTGTTTGTTGTGTTGAGTAAGAAATCATTCTATTGTGTTTTGAATGATGATTTGGTTGGTGTTGTATTGGAGATGATCCAAATGCCTGAGTTAGTTCGTGTGGGACTGTTTTGTGGTTGACTTTCTGGTTTTAGTGATTCTGTGTTTTTGCTGTGTTTTGTTAAACAATCTGGTTTTGATGGTGGTTTCCAAGAAAAGGGATTTGAAATGGTGGAAGTGTTTTTCTTGAAAAATCTGTTGTTGATGTTTAATGAAAAATGTCTGAGTTTTGAGGTTTATAAAGATTGGTAATTATGATTCTAGGGTTTGGTTGGTTTTTCAAAGGAAAAGGTTTTGAAAATGTGTTGAAGTTTCAGGAAAATTTCACTAAATTCGAAGGTGTATTCGAATACGGCTTGAGTGTATTCGAATACATCCTGCAAAGCTTCTGTTTTCTTCAGATTTTTGAACTTGTATTCGACTACGACCCTCCGTATTCGAATACAGATTTGTCAATTTTGCTTCTGACTTAGCATCTGTATTCGACTACGACCCTCTGTAGTCGAATACAGATTTGCAACCTTTGCCACTGACTTCGCATCTGGATTCGACTACGACAACCTCGTATTCGAATACATAATGCTGATTTTTCACTGTTTTAGCTTCTGTATTCGAATACAAGAGAGCTGTATTCGAATACAGATTCGTGTTTTTCATAAATTCAAGTTTTAAACATTGTTTTATAAACCTTAAGTGTTGGGGTACTTTGGGAAGGTTGGTGGTGAATAAAAATGGAATTTTTGTGATAGTTTTGAAGTGGTGGTGATGAAGTTTTTGAGACTTTACTGAAGTTGTGGAAATTATGACTTTTGCACTGGGAAAGCCTCTGTATTCGAATACAAGGAGTCTGTATTCGAATACAAGGAGTCTGTATTCGAATACAATGAGTCTGTATTCGAATACAGGGTGTTGATTCTGCCCTGTTTGACTTCTGTATTCGAATACAATGAAGCTGTATTCGAATACAGATTCATTTTTCCAGAAATTGCAGTTTTAAAACACTGGTTCTGAATTTTGGGAGTTGGGGAAAGACTTTTGATAATTAAGAATGGAACCTTGAGGTAATGCGAAGTGATAATGTTTACTTAAATGGTTAGTCATTGATGTGTAGATGATGATATTGATTGTGTGGAAATGTTTTGAAAAATGATGGAAATGCATGAATTTTTACTGATGTTGCATACTGTTTCCAGTGAGGTGAAACACTGCATACTCATGCATAGCATAGTCTTGTGGTACCCACGATGGGCCACAGAGTAATGCGCAACCACGTGCTGATCTGTGAGCGATTGCACGAGTGCTGATATGTGAGCGATTGCACTAGGTACTGATCTGTGAGCGATTGTACCTTGGTATATAAGTGCTGGTCTGTGAGCGACTGCACTGGTACTGGACTGTGAGCGTCTGTACCCTGAAATGCGCAACCACGTGCTGATCTGTGAGCGATTGCACGAGTGTTGGTCTGTGAGCGACTGCACTAGGTACTGATCTGTGAGCGATTGTACCTTGGTTTATGTCAAACGTGCTGGTCTGTGAGCGACTGCACGAGTGCTGGTCTGTGAGCGACTGCACTGGTGCTGATCTGTGAGCGATTGCACCCTGGTCTTGAGGGCCGTTAAAGTCTTACATATGTAAATGTGTTGGTCTGTTGAGCGACTGCACCTTGGTGAATCCAAGAGAATGTGTTCATGAGCATATACATATTGCATCGGGGTGATTGACCAGTGGGTCACGTTTTGGTTATATGATGATGGTTGAAAATTGTTGTGTGGGTAAGTACTTTTTGAAATCTGGAATTTATGATGAATTGGTGTGATTACTGAATTGATGTTTGTGCTTACAACATGATTTTCATATTAAATTGGTTGCTGTTTGAAAAGGTACAAATGTCATGTATTTTCAAAATTGAGCATCCTTATTTATCATCATTGTTTTATGATTTGCCATGAATATGTCTGATATTGCTGATATAAATGCTATGTGGTATTTGTTAATTTTGGTCGGTGACCGTTTTACAATTATTGTGGAAAATTGGGCTTTGCCCTCAGATGTTAATCAAACCCATACCCCTGATGGTCACACTAACGACAGGGAACGTCGTTAAATTTCCTTGATCTTTACATTGTGAGCTACGTGAAGGGATGGACAGCTGGGTGAAGATAAGACTTGTGGATGATACGGTGGAGACCGTGCTACTATAGCTTAGTGTATGATCAGTTTATACTTATGTATAGGGTTTTGAGCTCAGTGGTTGTAAATATTTATTTTGGGAATTATTGTAAAACTTTTCTGCACTCTGATAAATATTTTGGTGGATTGAGAATCCAGTTTTGATGTATCTTTATTTTAGTATGTTATAAAGATCAATTTCCCAAAAAAAAAATACACTCGCCCTGTGTTTTAAACTCGGGGTGTTACAGACCACATACTTTGTTGCGCTTGTCTTTGCAGTATTACAGCTTGCTCCATTAGTAGATTTATAATATACTTTGTAATTTATGCTACTTTAGAACGGATAATCATTAATATAACTCTTTGTCTTCAAACTTAATCTGCGCATTTAGCAAATACAGTTAGGGGATAATTGTTCTTTATTTGTTTGTTTTTGTTATCATCAAAACATCAACCAGAGGATTGTAGCTAAAACCACTTTTGCACTAACATATTCCCTACCCTAGACTCATACAGTAGTTTTGATGAGAACTCCCTTCATTGAGGCCCTAGAGGAAGTAGGAGGCACTATCCAAGAAGAACACGTGGTTAGTTCGTCTGCACCTTTGTTCAATTTATCCAATGTCAAGATGAGACTAATCTCTCATAGGTAGTGCTTTCAACCCAATGGTGATACCAGAAGGACTTTTGGTCAAACTAGTGGATCTCAAGACATTCCCTCTGTAGACGAAGACTCGTATACCCCTCTATTTGAAAAGAAAATAAAGAAGTGGTTCTAGAATACCTAAGGATATGCCAAATCAATCAAGAGATGGCTCCTGCTTGCCTTCTTGTGCCCAAAGTTGTTCAATTCTTTTAGAAGAAACGCAAAAGGGTTGCCAAGACATTTCATGTAGAAAAGGATGAGCAAGAAGAAACAAACGCCAATGAGGACAAAGCAAACTTCATTCTAAGGAAGAAACATAATGTAACATCCAATTTTTAGTAAACTACTCCTTCTGCTATTTTTGGGAATATGAGTAATAATGAACAACCTGAACCTCTCGCTCCTCTACCCAAAATACAAACTTATTTGTCCATCCTTATGATCCTACACCTACAACCTCAGTTGACTCTAACTCCGACCCTCAGACGATATGTATGAGGCAACCTTAGTCAAACACTTTGCCACCCTCCGACATATAACCCATCCCCTTCCTCTCAAGACCAACACTCCAAACCCAACACCACCAGCCACTGAAATTAACATTCCATGAACACCTCCCAACTCTAACATTCCACTGACACCTTCCTTCTCCACACTTGTATCTGACCCTACCACACCAAGACCTATGAACCCCCCTCATCAAGAGCTGAGACAGCAGCTCAAGTCATCATTAACTTAGTCTTTGATACATCATCATTCCCCCCACCCCCTTTTCACTTTGAACCTGCCACCTCCCTATCCTGCTAGACCTCATTCCCCTCACCTATTCCATTGCCTCTAGCTTTCAAAACCTCGACGCATTCATTACTTCTTTTATTGCCAAAATCACTTTAGCACGTAATAGGAATGCTGAAAGTTTGGACCTTAATGCAGTTGACCTCCCAAAATGCTACACCTTTCAGAAAAACAGCTGATATTCTCTATCTATGGATTGTGCAACTTTAGAAATCCCAGAGCAATTGGTCCAAAAAGCTTCTGAAAGTTAAGTTAGAAGGCTCATGAAGGGAAGACCATCTCCCTCTAATGGTGTTCATCTGGAACTCCCAATGGTTGCTCTATTCGCATCATTGCAATTCCTTGTCCTTATTCCACATATTGAGATACCCTCCTTGGATGCTACTACTGTTGTTGGTCCATGATCTACATAATCTTCCCCCATAAGTCAATATGTCACTCCTTCTAGCCCCATGTTCGATCCTTCCCAGTATGTCGAAAAGGAAGACTTTGATGACCTGGAAGCTAAGACTGAGGCAGTCATGAAACAGACAGCCAAAAATCAGGAGAACATTCAGAGACCCTAAGTTTAATCTTAGTTAGGTTGACCATTCCAAATTTGTAGTTCCTATATTTTCTTTTGTTTGTCTGTGTATTTCTTTCCTTTGTTGTACTTTTTTTCTTACTTTTTCTTGCTTGTTGGCTACTATACTCTTTTTGCCTAATGACAAAAGAGGGAGAATATTTTGAACAATTTTAATGCAAGAAAATTTCAAGATCTTTTGTTTAAATTCAATTACTAATGCTTATCAACTATCTTGTCAGAATATCTCTCATCACTCTTACGTTAGACTTGCATATATTAAGGAGGAGCCTTGTTGTGATATTCTATGTTATTCCTTTTACTCCTGTTAGATTAAAAATTGTTCACAAAAATAGATGTTTGTTATTATCAAAAAGGGAGCGATGGTTAGAACCAAGTTGATTTGAAGAACTATGACCCTTACGTGTTTTGATGATAACAACATTATTTTGTGGGAACAATTTAAAACACTAATGTCCTATTTTACTGTGCAATCTTTAGAACAGGTTATTCCTTATGAGTTCATGTTGCATCCTCCGATGTTTGATCTAAGTTAAAGGAACACCAAGTCTCCGCTTTTCATTTCCGTAATCTAAGTCTGGTGAATACGCACTGAAATGCAGCTCTAGTGATTATGTTATTCCAAGCAATGCTCTGATTAGTCTGGCTTTGATAACTACAACAAACATCTGAAGAATACAAAGCTTTTTGGTTTGAAACAAACACCATTCAAACAATAAAAAATAGATTTTTTCATAAAAAAATATGAAAAAATCTGAAACAAACACACCCTAAATCTATAAAAGAAATAAAAACACATTTTTATATAAATATAAGGGTGTAATTAAGTATATTTGTTATATTTTATTCACTGGTATCTATTAAGAAATCTATCTTATACTCCTCATAGATTTTACCCATAGATAACCTCATGTGCAAATATTTTGGCTGGCATCACTACTAGCTCGAACTACTGTTCCTCTATAATATTGGCATTCCTTTTATGTCTCTTAAATGCATATAAGTGTTTCCAATACGCTAAATTACTTCATTGAGACTATAATGCGAAGCTTATTGTCATTTCCATTTATATCGTAAAAACCCTCCTTCGAAAACAAGGTTTCAAAATGATTTTAGGGTCATATCACTTGCCCCATTTCGAATTTCTCGTAGGGTCATTCGAATTCCTTGTTGCCATATCACTTAGCTTCAAAAGCAAAGAGGCAAATAATTCTTCAAATTCGGAGAAATCTCCCCAAGAAGTGTATAGAATATTTACACTTTCATGACAACAAGGAGACAAATTATGACATTACCATATTTAACCC
The DNA here is from genome assembly GCA_037974295.1 of Cicer cuneatum. Taxonomy (NCBI): domain Eukaryota; kingdom Viridiplantae; phylum Streptophyta; class Magnoliopsida; order Fabales; family Fabaceae; genus Cicer; species Cicer cuneatum. The sequence continues at coordinate 43,806,345 of JBBPBO010000003.1, read as the reverse complement.
TTTCCTATTTAAGTAAAGGTCAAACAAACATTACGCTGAAGAGTTGTCATCAAATCAATTTGTAGACTGTAGTGTTTAATACAAAACAAAATAAAGTTATAGCTGCTACATGTTAATATAAGTAGAAAATAAAAATTGCTATAAAAAATAAAAAGTAGAAAATTAAAATCCTGGTTTCTTAGGTGAGTGTGAGTGAGGTGGAATACTTTAAAATATTATTATAAAAATCACAAAGACCTATGATATTTGATCAATTTTAAAACAATAACTCCTTGGGGAAATTAAAGCATATCCTTAGCGTAAAAATAGCAAAAGCAAAGGGGCCTATGATAATTGCGAACACCTGTGCCACATTAATACTAAAAATCATAGGGAAGACATGTGCCACATTAATACTAAAAATCACAGTGAAGACATGTGCCACATTAATACTAAATCAGCAGATTGCTTTGTAACCAAAGGGCACCTCTCCATTTTCCATTTTCCAGTTATGCACCTTGATCCCATAAAGATCACCATTCTTAACCCCAAAAATAATTGGTTGTTGGTAAATCTTGAAGAATATACAACACTTAAAACTCACCACAAAAACCAGAATCTGTGGGGGTGTTCTACAAGAAATTGTCTCCAAAACCCAAAGATGTTAGACAAATATATAAAACAATTTTTTTCGCCTGCAAAGTTCAGTACAAGGCTAACAACCTTACTCCAGATTGTCACCAGGTCTACGATATGGCATAAATCTATGTTCCTTTGCAGCATTCTTCTTCCTCTTTTTCTCAATATACGATTCAAGTTTTCCAGACGACTGAAAATAGTGAATAGAAAAAATTAATGGAAAAGAAAAGTATTAAATGACATAATACGATGGGACAAAGTGAATGGGGAATAAGGCATACCTTGAGGTGCTTATAATTTTCAATAAGCCTTTGCTTTCGGATTTCAGCTGAAAGAAACAAAAAAATATCATTATTTATAGTTGATATTTCATTTTATTTAAATTTATTTGTTTGATATGTTTTTCTGAATGAGACATAGATAGAGAGTCAGTTGATAGAGTTATAAATTTGTTTTATGGAATTGGTGTCTTATAAATTACACTCCTGTGTAAGTGGATAGGAAATCACAACATGATAATTTTAGTGCCATTAGTGTATTAGAATATTAAATAGGACTGGTATAAAATTCCAAAAATAAAAAGGCTATATTATTTATCTTATTAGCTAAATGTATTAAGTATAACCATAGATTATGATGAAAGGTTAAGTTTCCTAGTAGAATAAAATATTATTTAATTACAAAGAATAAGCAATAAAAAGTTTATTGGACATAATAATTAAATTAAAATTTCACACAAACTAGTCTTTATTTAGGGAAGCTACAGTCCAATGACCCTTGGACAACAATAAAATAATTGATTTAAAACCTTAAGCAAGAAATACACAGTTTAATGGGTAAATTAGAGAACGGTACATACTATGCTTCTGTGCAAATTTTGCTTTGAGGAAAAGTAAACAAACAAATCAGGTAAAAAGGCTCGTTTGCTTAAATTAAAGTTGGATTCCACCCAATAGATGATTGTGAATAGGGTTATACAGGCCAGCAACAAAGATAGACAATATTTAGTGCTGCGGAAAATGCTTAGGGAACAAGGTTGAAATGCATTCACCCAAGCAATCTCTTCATCTCAACCTTGGGGACAAGGTTGTTTTTCTAGCGGATGGTAGTCTAAGGAACCAAGGATACTGGTTTGGGCCTAGGACAATAATCGGGTTGAGAAGGGAAGTTTGGTGAGTATTGCTTATGTGGTGGTTAGTAGGGGAATAGGCGACGGAATATAGGGAGAAAATGAAAAGGAAGGCATTCAATATCTTTTTGGATAGGTCCTTTGATAGAACTCACAATTTTAATGGAAGAAATTGTATATTATTTACTGGAAATGGTTGAGCACGAAGCTCTTAAAGTGGTGGAAAAACAGAAAAACAGAAAACAGAATGCATAAACCAGAGTTCTATGAACTTCTATGTTTTTCGACTATTATTCCCTCGCTTTCTAGAAACTATTAGGAACCCAAGAATTTGATTCCAAGGATTTAGAGGAAGGACACTAATATTTAGAAAAAAGATAAGAAATAATAGGAGAGAATCTCTCCAAAGAAAATGATACATAAGGGCAGATACACTCCTACAATAGTTTACACCACTCAATTTCTAAATTTGATAAAAGATACTTTCATAAGGGATGGAGCCTTTATTTATAGCTTCCATGTACACTTAGGATATGGAAGGAAAAGGATCACTAACAAACTTAATAGTCTGACGACTTATAACAACCTCAACCAATTAACTACTTCTACTAACTAATTCTCCTTTATCTAAGCCCTAACAGAAACTGTGTGAAGTATGTGAGTTTGGCACAATGATTGGGTCATCAAACATATTTGGCCTTGGTGTCCTATCAATCTTAGGGGTTGGGCAAAGAGAGTATCATCTCTATTCTAAGGAGCATTTGTTCTGGGGGATTACACGGGTACATCTTATGCAATATTTCTATTTTCAATCAATAATACAATCTCTTCTTCTTTATAAATTTGGGTTCCTATTTTTTTCATTAACGAAAATATATTTACAGATTACCAACAACAACACTATTGAACATATTGCCACTAATATCACCAATGTGCTACAAGTGAAAAGGGAACTAAGATAATTCAATTGAAATTAATTAATTTGTATAAGAATTATTCTATTCTTGCAGTTTTGACTCCAAATATTGAATATGTCCCATTTTGGATTCAGCGTGGAACTTCTCTTAAGAGTACAGATAAAGCTAATAAAATTAACATAAGCAGAGACTGTATTTCTAACATATGAAGAGATAAAACGGAGATAAAATGATGTGGAAGGGAGAGAAGAATTACATTTCTTGAGATAAAAGGGACGTTTTCCCTGCTTTGCTGCTTCTCTCTCTTTCTTCTTGTGATTAGCCAAAATCTGTGTCTCAATATTCTTTGTTGAATCAGATTTCAACTGTTTATCCTGAAAAGACATGTAAATGTGATCAAGTAAACGGATAAATGTCACACGCCTAGATGGAGAAGACAGACTTCCAAAAGATATGTACTTACAATCCATGATATGCGTCCTTCTATTTCACTTAAGCGCTCTGAATCTTTACATTTTTTCAATTCCTTTTTAAGAGCCTGCAATGCCTCAAAGATGTCATGAGAGGGAAGTCATAAAATAAGTGATAGACAAAATTGTGCAACTCTGGCAGTCTACCTGTCTTTCAGCAGGAAGATCATTTTCATACAAAAAATTGTATCTCTTTTTAAACCTGCAAGTCCAAGTACATATACTATTAGTGATACACAGTTCTCATAATAGGAAACAAGAGAATCTTCCAAATTTAGTTAAACCCAGGTTCTCAAAATAAAATAGCAACATCAAAAGCACTTGCATTAAATTGTTCACCAGTACAATCCAGAAATAATTAAACAAAATCTACTTAAAAGCCAATAAACCTAAGAGTTGTGATTGAACTATCAACTGTATAATTGAATACTAATTTCCAAGCAAATGTTGCCTACTTAAAGGACACGGCATTGTGAAAATCAAGAATTAAGAGGAACTATTTGTAGCAATACACAAAAAGAAAATACCAAATGCCCCTCCCTAAGTAACATGCTTGCGAATGTGCGTACAATGATAAGGCCAACATAATATCTTAAAGCATGCTCCAAGATCATGCTTGAATTGGGGTATTCAATCAATGATACAATTGTCTATGATAGAACTCTTGGGCCGTTTAATAATGAAACTGCTGAAGCAAAGCCCAAGGTTGCTGTTTGGAAAGTGTTCACCCGCAGAGGAAAGAATAGGAACGCGAGTGGAAGTTAGTTAGTGATGTGGACCATGATTCTAGGATATTTTGTTAGGGAATGAGAATATATTATGAGGAGGATCATATGGGATTATTGTGGTGATTATTAAGGAGAATTACTTCTCTGGTAGGAGCTTATAGCCCTGGTAGGAGCTTATTGCTCTGGTAGTTTCTTTCCTTTCTACTTGCTGTAAGAGCTTTTGTGCTCCAAACTCCATTAATAACACTACTATATTGTCCATAATTTTTGGAGTTGTATCCGTCTACATAATACCACCGATTGGAGATTTATAAATCATTTGTTGCTTCTTTGTCATGCACTAAAAATAATTGTTAGCATAAAGATCCTTCAATATTATCTGACAGATTCTAACGCATGGTAAGGCATAGTACATTTTGAGTCAAATGAGAATAAAGAATTGTGCCATGGATTTAAACCTTTAACCCATTCTCACTATGTTGATTCCTTCATGTCAGTGACAACTAGATCTTAAATAAATAAAAGTACTCAAGGAAAGGTACTAGGCTAGACATGCTCTAAAATCGAAAACACAAAAAATCAGCAGGCTAAAATTGATGCGATGCTTCCAAGTGAAAACCTATGGCATTTCTTTAATACCATGGGTTGGAGATGTATCATTAACTTGGTGTTTCTTTTCCATGCACTAACATTAAAAATCAGCATAAAGATCCTTCAATATTATCTGACAGATTCTAGCACTAAGTAAAGAATAATACATTTTGAATCAGGATTTGAGTTAGTTTGTAGAAATAGAATTATCAATGGCAGGGAAAAGATTATATGTGACGTATTAAGATTTTTCAAAAATAAGCATGGCTTTACACCGGTATTAAAATGCTTAAACTTTGTCATGATGACTGCAATTAAAATAATAGCATTTCTCAACACAAATGAACACAACAACAAGCAAAAGCAGAACAAATAATGCATCCAAAGACGAACTTACCCATCATTGTTAAGTGTACCACAAAGAGACTCAAAACGTGGATCACGTACAACCTGAAAATTAATGAAGGCGCATGCATCATTCAGAAAAAATCAACCAGATATATAAAACATAAACAGAAATATCATATCCATATTCAAATTCCACATTCCACACAATTTTCACATCATATCATATATAACAACTTTCAAATAGACCTAAAACATTTCCCCAAAAAACACACTGCAAGCTAATGATCGTCATAAATAATGATTTTGAAATGTGAAACTAATCTATCTATGTATCAATGAAGAACAGAAAACGGCAGCAACTATCGTTAAACTCAACTACACAAGTAAGAAAATAAATCCACCTTCTTAGGAGCTTGGATGACATCTCTAAAAGCAGGAACCGGCTTCTTGCTACTAGCCTCCATTGGCCTAATCAAACATTAGAAATTATTTCATTTGTACATAGTATGACAGACAAACAAGCATTGCTATTAAAAATACAATACCTATTCTTATTGGCCCTTTTTAACTTGTTGTCTTCTCCTCGTTTCTTGAAAATCGCATGTGCCCCATCTGAGCGAGCTTTCTGCAACTCCTCAAATGTTACATCAGCCAGCTCCTTTTCTATCTCTTTCTCATCCTCCTACAATGAAATCAAAATCAATAACAATTCAAAAAAATTCTAAAAATCAAATAATGATATTTTTATGAAGTGACCCACATCTTCGGATAAGCTAGAAGAAGACAGTGACTCATCAATCTCACTCTCCTCGTACTGGATTTCAGTGGAACTTGGCATTCGGGCTACGTGTTTCTTCATAGAAATTAATCAAATCAATTTTGCGTTCACTGAGGCCAAATCGACCTTTATTCTTTCCTTCAAACTAATTGGCGTCACCTAAATCTTCGTCACCCCTTTCCGTGCCAATAATTAGAATGAAAAAAGGGGTTAGGTGCGTCGAAAACGTATCACCCCTTCCCGTGCCAATAATTAGAATGAAAAAAAGGGGTTAGGTGCGTAGAAAACGTAAGAACTGCTCTCAGATCTATAGGTCTTCAGATTGGCATAAAATTGTGTTGTCATAGATGAATAAACGATGTTGTGAGGCTGAGAGAATTAATTTAAGGGTAAATTATTCATTTAAGTTTGGCTATACAAATTACAATTTGGGTTTGGTTCAAAACAGATGCCCAGCCCAATATTTGGATGTGGGAACCAAATTGGATTCCTCCGAGAATGAAAAACCCTCAATTTGTTAACTTTCTTAAGTTGTATCAATTTAGTCTTAAAATTATAAAATATTCCTAACCATTTTTTAACTTTAATCAACTTAGTCCCTTTTGTCAAACTTTTTCCCTAACTGTTACAAGTAACAGGTAAACAAATCTTAGGGAAGTTTTTGATATTTTTGAATTGATATATTTTAACATATTATAAGTAAAAAACAAAAATCACTTATTTTTTCATTCTCTTAAATCTATTCACTGTTGTCTCCAAATCACGTTTTTTTAGCTTTTGATTTTTTTTATTTTTAATTTAAAAAAAAATCATTTGTAATAATATCAGTGATTATTCATCATATAGGTACTTTTGTGAGGAATGAAAATAATAACTATAAGCTTCTTTATTGTTAGTTCTAATGAATGTTGAAATACAAAAAACAAAAAAAGTGCAAAGGCATAAAAAAATTAAAAATAAAGTGTTTGATTATTTTAAATATATTAAAAACATTTTAAAGATAAAATCAGAATTTTTTCAAGCAAATTTCCCTTCCTCTCTCACTCACTACTGCTTCCTGTTCGGTCTTGTCGGTTTATGAATGTTAAGGAAGAAAAAATAATCAATAAACATATAGCTAATACAATTCAAAACATAGTAAAAAAATAAAAATAAAAATATAATTATAAACACTCAAACAAATTTTTAGTTACAAATAATTGGACGATGTGGCCGGTAAAAGGGCTAAAAATCTTATTGAAGAAAAATATAACAATAACCTTAATTAAATTGTTTTTGTTGGTAAAAGATTTTTCTAAAATAAAAATGTATTTTTTAAAAAAATGTTAAAAATAAAATGAATAACTTAGGAAATGGTGAGTGTGAGTGTAAGACGAATACTTATTTTTTGTGGGTGACTAAAACAAATTTTAACTCAAAATTAAATTCAATACTTTTTTATTCATTTTAAGATAAATTTTTACAATATGGTTTAGTTATTTTTGATTTAAAATTTATTATCTTTTTAATAATAAATAATAGCTATCATGCATTCTTTTCGTTCCTAATCTTTGGTCGTCTAAGGTCCGTTTAATGGTCAAGATATAAGACAAAATAGGATTTAAGGGTCCGGTTAATTTGATAGTATCATATTTTGTCCTAATGCAGTATTCGATAAACCATCATGATACGGTAAAAAAAAAAATTAAAATCAAATAAGAAAGACGAAATTTTATTAATCATAGTAACACTAATAGTCATTTTACAATTATCTCATACGGAATTTGAATCATGTCCATTGAAGTTACTATGTCAAGCTTTTACCACTAACCAATACAATATGATAAATTATTCCTGAATCTTATCATATTATGTCTCTCTATTAAAAAAAAATTATCCTAAATATGAGCTAAGTTAAAAATCAGCAGAGTAAAATAAAAAATAAAATCTTTACTCAGCTACCCTTATAAAAGAATATTTATCAAAGTAAGAAAAATTCTTAATTTAACAACAAAATTATAATATTTAAAAATTATTAATCAAAATTATAAACATATGAATATCAATTGAATTTTTAAATAAATATAATTTTGATGTGAGGGTAGTTTTATCATTTATATATATACATATATGTATATATATATTATTTTTATTTAGATGATCCAACATATAAAATAAAATTATTTAGCTACTTGTGATTTTATTTTTAAAATTGAATTTTTTATTTAGTAATGTTAATAACTTTCTTACAATTATCCTATATTAGAATTGAATCATCTCTTGAAATTACAATGTCAAACTTTATATAATTAACTAATTAATTTTTGAATTTTATCATATTATGCCTTTCTAATAAAAAAATTATCTTGAATTGGAGATGAGGTAAAAACTAAGAGGGAAAGATAAGAAAAATGTCTTATTGAGTTACCCTTGTAAAATAATATTTATCACAGTAAGAAAAATTCGTACTTTTAAAACAAAACAAAAAACAGTAATGTTTTATGTTAAATTAAAAAATAAAATATACATAATTTTATAACAATGATAGTTTTGTCATTTTTTTATCTTATATAGTTTTGTCATTTTATATAATTTAATAAATTGAAAGACTAATGAAATTAGAAAATTTAAAAAGAAAATTATTGTACAAAATTATAAAATTATGAATATCAAATTGAATTTTTTAAATAAATGAAATTTTCATGTAAGGGTAGTTTAATATTTACATATAGTATATATTATATCTTTATTCAAAGTATGTAACATATAAAATAGAATTATTTAGTTACTCTTGATTTAAAAACAAATGAATTTATTTATTTAAAAGGGGCAATGAATTTTTTAATATAGAATTATTTCATTACTTATTTAATTTATAAATAATATTTTTGCTAATTTATAAAATTTAAAAATATTATTAGATAATTTGAAAATACTAAATGTAATTATTTCACACTATGCCAAAAATGGCCTTTTATAGCGTACATTTTAAAGCGCTTAATAACTAAAAGCATTGTTGTATAATATTTTAAAAATAACGGAGGATACAACAATGCTTTAATGACAAGCGCTTTAGCAAAAGCGCTGTTGTAGGGTCATGAAGGGTTTAGAATTTACAGAAAAGCGTTGTTGTAGGGTCATAGCGATTTCACATAATGTTTACAACGCTTTTAGAGCGCTTCGCATAAAAGCGCTGTAAAATATAGCGCTCTCACACTATATTTACAGCGCTTTATAGAGCGATTTGTATATAAGCACTGTAAACGCTGTAAATATTTTGAAATTTAATTTTTAAAAGCCTTTTACAGCGCTTATATTTAATACGTTCTGATAAATTGTTACCTGATAAATCATATAAAATGTTAGATGATAAATCTGTTCTGTTTTGAAATTTGTTCGATCTGTTCTGTTTTGAAATCAGACCCTGGACCTTGGTTTCCATTTTCCAATATTAGACTATACATACTATAGATTTGTATGATGTTATAGATTGATAAATTTGTGTAACACTGCATTCATATATACTGCATTCATAAATTGTTACATGTATGATATAGATTGATAAATTTGTGTAACACTGCATTCATAAATTTTTACATCATAAATCATATAAAATTTGTTCGATCTGTTCTGTTATGTTTTGAAATTAGACTTGTATGCATATATATTATAGATTGATAAATTTGTGTAACACTGCATTCATATAGGTCATATAAAATGGACCGAAAATGGATGTCTGCCAATCGATTGTCAAAAGAGTATGAAAATGGAGTGAAGGAGTTTGTTGAATTTGCAGCGAAGAATGCAAAAGACCCAATCGAATCACTTGTCCTTGTTTAAAATGTTGTTTTGGAAAACGTGTTAGAGCAGATGAATTGGAAGGACATTTAGTATGGCATGGAATTGATAAAAGCTATACATGTTGGATAAGACATGGTGAGAAAAAAAATGAACACTTATTTTGAGAATGCTGCGACATATGATTCAAATGATTTCGACACAGATACATATGAGCGGGACCGAGTTGAGGAGATTGCAAAAGCAGTTGAACAAGATCTTCGGGATTGTCCTAAAATGTTTGAGAGTTTGTTGAGTGATGCAGAGAAACCATTATATAATGGTTGTACTAAATTCACAAGACTTTCGGCGATATTAAAGTTGTACAACTTAAAAGCGAGAAATGGATGGTCTGATAAAAGCTTCGCAGAATTATTAACACACCTAAAAGATATGTTGCCAGATGATAATGAACTTCCCAGTCGAACCTACAAGGCTAAACGAATTTTGTGCTCTATTGGCATGACTTACGAAAGGATTCATGCGTGTCCTAACGATTGCATTTTATTTCGAAACAAATATGAATTACTAAAGGTGTGTCCGAAATGCAATGTCTCTCGATATAAGAAGAAAGAATCTTCTACTCCAGCAAAAGTCGTGTGGTATTTTCCTATAATACCAAGATTTAGGCGAGCGCAGTGAAGAAGATTCAAAACACTTGACATGGCATGCAGATGAAAGAATTAGAGATGGAAAGTTACGACACTCTGCATATTCTCCACAATGGGCAAAAATTGATCACGAGTATCCTGATTTCGGTAGAGAGTCAAGAAATCTACGACTTGCACTTTCTACTTATGGAAAGAATCCACATGGTCTTCAAAGCATATCACAGAGCACGTGGCCTGTGATTTTGTTGATTTATAACCTACCTCCATGGTTATGTATGAAGCGTAAGTTTATGATGTTGTCTCTGTTAATTTCTGGACCCAAACAACCGGGGAATGATATCGACGTATACTTGGCTCCTTTAATTGAAGATTTAAAAAATATGTGGGAGACAGGTGTGGAAGTTTATGATGGGTATAAGAAAGAATGTTTCAATTTGAGGGCTATGTTGTTCGGCACAATTAAAGATTTTCCAACATATGGTAATTTATCAGGATATAGCATTAAAGGTTAGTGTGCATGTCCTATATGTGAAGAGAGTACATATTGGATGCGGTTGAAACATTGTAAGAAGAACATCTTTCTTGGACATCGTAGATTTTTACCTTTTAGTCATCATTATCGTGGGTGGATAAATGCATTCAATGGAAAATCAGAGGAAGATACTGCTTCGAAAGCACTAACTGGATATCAAATATTGGAAAAAGTACAACGTTTGACCAATAAATTTGGCATACCATTTGCGAGAGAGCTTGTCAAAACTGGGTGGCAGAAAAAGTCAATTTTCTTTGAATTGCCATATTGGAAGTCATTGTATATAAGACATTTTCTCGATGTGATGCATATTGAAAAAAATGTATTTGATAGTGTTATTGGTACGTTACTCAGTGTTCCAAGAAAGTCTAAGGATGACATCAATGCAAGAATGGATTTGGTCGATATGGGATTAAGAAATGAATTGGGTTCTGTAAAGAAAGGAAATCACACATATCTACCTCCAGCCGCTCATACTCTATCTAGAAAGGAAAAAATTGTTTTATGTAAATTTCTACATGAAATTAAAGTTCTAGAAGGATACAGTTCAAACATTAAAAATTTAGTTTGTATGAAAGAGCTCAAGTTAAAAGGTTTGAAGACTCATGATTGTCATGTTCTAATGGAGCATTTTCTACCAATAGGTATACGTTCCATTTTACCTGAAAAAATTCAACGAGCTATAACTAAATTATGTTTCTTCTTTAGGGAAATTTGTAGTAAAGTGATCGATCCTCAGAAATTACCGACATTGCATAGGGAAATTGTTGTTACTTTGTGTGAGCTTGAAATGTATTTCCCACCCTCGTTTTTTGATATAATGGTTCACCTTATTGTTCATCTTGTTAAGGCACAACTTTGTGGGCCAACTTACATGAGATGGACGTATCCGATAAAACGATATATGAAAATATTAAAAGGGTACATAAAAAGTAGAAGTCGACCAGAAGGTTGTATTGCTGAACGGTACATTGTCAAAGAAGTTGCTGAATTTTGTTTTGAATATCTATCCAATGTTGAATCCATAGGACTTCCTATGTGTCGTCATTCTGGAAGAATAACAGGAGAAGGGATAATTGGAAAGAGAGTAATGACTATATCAAGGACAGAATGGGAGCAGGCACAATTGTATGTTCTACACAATGATGATGAGGTTCAACTGTATCTTACAATACACATGGATCAGTTATCTAGTTTGAACATGAACAAGAATAAAAATTGGATAACACGAGAGCACAATCGAAGTTTTATCCCTTGGCTAAAAAATCACTTTAGCTCAAAGTTTGATATAGACCATCGCTTCAATTTTAGAGAGATTGAGGTGGCTAGCAAATCGCCCAAGTTTACATGTCTTTTCTTAAACTGGTTAAGTAATTAACGACTATACATTTTATACCACAAAACAAGATGATCAAACCACTATGCAAAATAGCGGAGTCACTCTAGTAGCTGAAGCGATGCATATCTCAAGTGCAAAAGACAAAAACCCAATATATGCAAGTCTATCATATTTTGGGGTTATCGAGCACATATGGCAGTTGGATTACACAATGTTTCGTGTTCCCATCTTTGGTTGCAAGTGGGTCGATAATAATAATGGCGTTCGGATTGATGAGTCAGGGTTCTTGCTTGTCGATTTTAGTAGGGTGGGATACAAAGACGAGCCTTTTATTTTAGCGTCGCAAGCTCAACAAGTTTTTTATGTCACTGATCCTGCTGATGATAAATGGTATGTTGTCCTATCGACCAATAAAATAAGTGATGATAACAACAACATTGAAAATGTTGGTAATGATATTTTCTTTGCGACATCATAACCATGTGAAATTGATTCAACTGATAATGGTTTATATCTTAGAGATGATCATGATGAGGGAATTTGGATTAATCCATCGTTTTGTATCGTTAATGGACAAACAAATGTGAATCCCACCAGGAAAAGAAGAAGGGCATCTTAAGGTGTTTATGTGTTTTATATAAGTCATGTAATGATCTGTACTCATTGTGTAATTTATACTAATTTCATGTAACTTGACCTGCCAGAACCGAGTATTTGATTTTTATGCTTATACTGATTTTCTGCCAGAACTTGAACTCATTGTATAATTTTTTTAATTATATTATTTAATTATTTTAGAGATGACAATTTGATAAAAAATTTAATTATAATCTGAACTCATCATATAAGTTGATATGAACAATTTGATAAACAAATTTTAGAGATGACAATTGGTATCCATGAGTATGGATATTATCTCACATTATAAAATGATATACTTAAGCACTTTGGTCCATAAGCGCTGTAAAAGGTTTTTAACAAATAAATTATAAATTACAAGTAAAAAACATTTACAGCGCTTTTGCCCATAAGCGCTGTAAAAGACTTTTAAAAAATAAATTATAAATTACAAGTACAAAACATTTACAACACTTATGAGAAAAAGTACTGTAAAAGGCTTTTAAAAGATAAATTACAAGTACAAAACATTTACAGCGCTTATGAGAAAAAGCGTTGTAAAATGCTCATATAACGCCTTTTATATAGTGTATCTATAAACGCTGTAAAAGACTATGAAAGGCGCTTTTTATATAGGCTTTTAAAGCACTTTATTTATGAGCGCTGTAATAGGTTAGGTCTTTTACAGCGCTCTTTGGAAAAATGCTGTAAAAGGGTGTTTTAAAATATTATGTAAACTGATAATAAGAAACCGCCTCTTCATTTTTTTCTTCATTACCTATTCTCATCCCTATGAACTTGGCAGTGTGAAACCCTTATTCGTTACGTACTCTCCATCTTCATTACTCTCTATACGAACTCTTCTCCCCAGTGCAAACCCTACTGTCCATATTCATTACGTACTCTCTATTTTCATTACGTACTCTCCATTTTCACTACGTATACTATCCCTACGAACCATAAAGGTTTTTAAGGCGTTTTTTGTTTAGTTTTTAAAGCGATCTGTGGAACCCTAAACTTGTATTTCTACTTGTATTTCTGCTTGTATTTCTGCGACTTCGTAACCCTAAGCTACAAGTATTGTGATTAATATCTTGTTTCACTAAACTGCATGTTGAACTTATACTGCATGTTGAACTTATATTGTGTGAAATGTGTAGATAAATGGATTCCAACAACGATTTAGGTCGTCAAAACGATGAAGTTATAAACACTTACATTGTAAACAATGAAGCTGTCAACGCTAAAGGATATGAAAGCGAAGTGAAGCGTGAGGCAACTATAATGAAAAAAGTCATTATAGTTAGAAGTACTGGAATAAAATTTGAGGTATATATACTATATTTTCGTTTAGATTTTTTTTTCTTTTTTGAAAGCAAGCACTTACACTCTATGAGTTTATTAGGTGGGATGGAATGAAAATGGCCACCCGATTGAGCCCAACAGTTCAATGATGGTAAGCTACATCGGTGCTATTGTTCGCCAAAATATCCCAATAACAATCGATGGCTGAAGAGACAAAGCACAGAAGGATGCTAAAGACATGCTGTGGAGTGATGTACAAGTAATTAACTTTTTTACTCCATTTTTTTGTTACTTAATTATAATTTTTTCCATTGAAATACTTTTATTCAAACTCTTTATTTATTTGGTTTGCAGAGCGTTTTTAACATTGAAGATATGTGGAAAAATTACGTACTTAGAGTTGCTGGTAAAATTCACAGAGGATTTAGATCTCATTTGTCGAATTGTTACCTAAGAGACAAGTGTGGAAATGTGAATGTTGAAGCTCCAAACATTTACAAACACTACATAACAACTGAAGAGTGAACCTCTTTTGTAGCTAAACACTCAGACCCCGCATTTGTGGTAATATTTATTTTATAACATGTGTGTTTTATTCATATTCATATCTTATTTTTTTACACGATTGTTATTTTATTTATTTATATATAGAATATAAGTACAACAAATCGAGAGCGAGCAAATAACCCAGTGCATCCATACAAAAGACCGCGTATGGGGTATGCGCGTTTAGTTTCTATTGGAACCAAGTTGGTTCTTTCAATTAAAGTTTTGATGTTAATCAAGATATTTTATGTAAATTGTATTTTGACTTAGAAGAATGAAAAATCAGAGGATGTATGATGTCACCAGAGGATTCCATCAGAGGATTACGTCAGCAGAAGATACCTCCAGAATATACAACCAGAAAATACCTCTAGAAGATACAAATTAGAAGCATAAGATGTCACCAGAGGATGACGTCACCATAAGATTTGGCCAGAAGATATCACTAGAGGATACATCTAGAGGATACCAGAGAATGCAACCAGAGGATGTCACCACAGGGTACCAGAAGATACCTCCAGAGAATACCAGAGGATGTCTTCAAAGGCAAACATTAGAGGATATCATCAATCAGAGGATATCATCAAAGGGAAGAAAAAAATAACATCATCAGAGGATATTTTTCTTGGCCCAGATCAGAAAGAAGTAGAGTCCAGAAGGAAGCTTGTTAGAGGGAGACTTGGTCCAGACCAAAAGAAAACATAAGTCAGACTTGGTCCACACTTGTTCCAGACCAGAAGATAGCATGGTCCAGAACAGAAGACTTGGTCCCGACCAGAAGATAGCATGGTCCAGAACATAAGACTTAGTCTAGACTAGGTCCTGATCAGAAGATCAATGGTCCAAATCAAAAGATCAATGGTCTAGATCAGAAGATCAATGGTCCAGATCAGAAGATCAATGGTCCAGATCAGAAGATCACATAATGGTACATATCAGATCCCATGGTCCAGAGTTGGTCGAGATCAGAAGATCATACAGTCCAGAATTTAAATCATAATGCAGATCAGTGCAGACTTGATTAAAATTTGAAGAACACTTGATTGAATTTTGATAGAAATTTAATCAAAGTATTAAGGGGATTTGATTCAAAAATCACTGAAGACTTGAAGGAAATTCGAATGCAATCTGAAGCTAAAAAGATACGGTTTAAAATTAAGAGAAACATGATTGGTCAACAGAATTTTCAAATGCAATCTGAAGCTAAAAAGATACGGTTTGAAATTAAGTGAAACAGGATTGGCCAACAAAATTTTCAAAGGAAATCTGAGCAAAATTTATCTCGAATTTAAGCTTGGACAAACCCTTAAGTGCAGCTATAAAAGGAGGATTCAGGCAGTAGCATTAAGTATAAAAAAACACAGAACGCAAGCTTCAAATTCCAAGTTATCCGAGAGTTCAATAAAGAGAAATACTTGAGTGCAAAAGCAATATTTTCTAAGTGTTTTCGAAAGAGAAATTCAGTGCAACAATCAACTTTTCAGAAGCAATAAAATAGTGCAAGAATCAGTGCAGCAATCAGCTTTCCAGAAGCAACTTTGCATAGTTCCAAACCCTTGTAATCAAACCCGTTAGAGGTGTAGATTCCTTTTTCAATTTGGGGTTGTCAGATTGGTAGGAGAAGACTTGACTTGTAGAGTCAAAGTGCTCTTATCGTTCCTCAAAAGTATGGGGTTGTTAGACTGTTTGGGAAGACTGACTTGGAGGGTCAGGTGTTGTAATTCAAAGGTTTTGAATTAGTGGATTAAAGCCTTTGGAGTGAAGGGACTGGATGTAGCCAAGTTGATGGTGAACCAGAATAAATCGTTGTGTTCTTATGTTGTTATTATCCGCTGCTAAGTCTGATTAATTATTCATCAAATGATTCACATCAACATTCAACAAAACAACAAAAGAATTCAAGTTTGGCAACAATAATTCAACCCCCCTTCTCGTGTTTGCACCTTCAATTGGTATCAGAGCTCGATCTCAAGACTAAGCACTTTATAGTGTTTGAGGACAGATCCACGGATTCAACATGTCTAGATTCAATGAAGAAGCTGTTGGAGGAAACATCAACAGACAACCTCTGTTTGATGGGGAACAGTTCAAGTACTGGAAGGACAGGCTAAAGAGTTTCTTTTTTTCACAAGATCCCGATCTTTGGGACTTGGTGGAAGATGGCTATACTGCTTCAGAAGAGGCTGATGGTGTTAAAATTCCCAGGAGAGATATGAATGTTGACCAGAAGAAGATGTTCAAGTTGCATCACAAATCCAGAACATTCATGATCAATGCAATCACATTCAAGGAGTTCGACAAATGCACTAACAAAGAAACAACAAAGAGCATCTATGATAGTCTGATTCTGACTTACGAAGGCAGCAAGCAAGTCCAAAAAGCAAAGGCCAACATTCTAGTCAAGAAGTACGAGCTGTTCAAGATGGAAGAAGATGAAGACATTGAAGCTATGTTTTCCAGATTTCAGACTCTAGTTTCGGGATGAAGAGTACTCAAGAAGAGCTATACCACTGCTGACCACGTGAAGAAAATTCTTAGAAGTCTACCAACCAAGTGGAGACCAAAGGTCACTTCCATTCAGGAAGCAAAGGACTTGAACACTTTGAAGCTGGAAGAATTAATTAGCTCCCTCAAGTCACATGAAATAGAGCTGGAAGAAGATGAACCCAAGAAGAAGAACAAATGCCTAGCCTTAAAATCAAAACAGAAGAAGGTTCTAAAAGCATAAGATAGTGATTCTGAGGACCAGAATCAGAAACCTAAAGAAGAAGACATTGCCTTCGTAACCAAGAAGGTTCTAAAGATGTGGCAGAATAGAAAGAATAAGTTTCCCCAAAGGTATTCCAAGCATTCCAACAGAGGAAATGATGAACAAGATAAGAAGAGTATCATCTGCTATGGATGCAATGAACCTGGGCACATCAAGTCAGAATGTAACAATCTAGAGAAAGGAAAAAATCAAAAGAAAGACTTCAGGCCCAAGAAGAAGAATATGATTGGCAACATGTGATGATTCTGATGAATCTTCTGAAGATGAAGAAGCAGAATTAGCAATGATGGCTCACATAAATTTTGCCTCTGGATCCAACATAAAATCTGACTCTGGAAGTGAATCAGAAGAAGCAGAATTGGCTCAGACAGTTCGCACTCATTTTGCCTCTGGATCCAACTCTGGAAGGAAATCAAAAGAAGCATAATTGGCTCTAATGGCATACATTCATTCTGCCTCTGGATCCAACCCAGACTATGATTCTGGAAGTGAATCAGAAACAGCACTAGCTCTGATGGCAGACTCTGATCCAGGATCTGATACAGACTCTGATCCTGGAAGTGAATCATCAGAAGATGAAAAAGATGTATTTTTTGAACTCACTCGATCTGATTTAATTACTGCAATGAATGATATTTTAAATATCAATAACAAATTGTCCTTAAAATTGAAAACACTTAGGGAAGAAAATAAAACTCTAACAAAAGAAATTGATGTTTTAAAGAATCAAAATGCATAATGTAAAACAGAAAATGCAACTCTTAACACTGATATTGTTGAGCTTAAGTCTGAAAACCTAACTCTAAAAAGTAATCTTTGTTCAACATCAAGTAAAAATATTGTATGTAATTCTGATATGCATGAAAAAGTTTTACAAGACTTTATTATTAATGGTATGGAAAGAAGCAAATATGCTTCTATGATCTATGGAGTTAGTAACATTGGTAAAAGAGGCATGGGATTTGGTGAAATTGTAACTGTAACTAAACTTATTTCCTCTGATGTTTTGTGTGTTGTTTGTGCTAAGAAAGGTCACTCAAAATTGTCTTGTCCAATGGTAAAATCAATGAGAGACAAGAAACCTTTCAAGACTAACAAACCAAGACCCAACCAGATTTGGGTACCTAAAAACAAAATTATCTGAAACACCTAAAAACAAAATATCTTTGTTTCAGGTGTCCTCAGCAATCAAGTTGCAACACCAGTCATGGTACCTAGACAGTGGATGCTTGCCACACATGACAGGAGAAAAGTCTATGTTCCAAGAACTAACTTTGAGCAAATGAGGGACAGTGGCTTTTGGAGGAAAGCAAAAACGCCAAATCATTGGTCGAGGCACGGTTGGTAATGGTACTTCTTCTTCCATTAAAGATGTACTACTAGTTAAAGGTCTTAGGCATAATTTATTAAGTATTAGTCAATTAAGTGATAGTAATTATGATATTATATTTAACCAAAAAAACATGCAAAGCTATTAGTCAAAAGGATGGATCAGTACTCTTCACAAGTCATAGGCAAAACAATATTTACAAGATAAATTTGTTTAGTCTAGAGAAACAAAAGGTTAAGTGTCTAGTGTCAGTAAATGAAGAGAAATTAATTTGGCATAAAAGATTAGGTCATGCTAACCTTAGATTAGTTTCAAAACTAAATAAACTTCAATTGGTGAGAGGTCTACTTAAGCTCAGCTACAAAACTGAAATTATGTGTGAAGCTTGTCAAAAGGGAAAACAAAACAAAAATTATTTCAACCCTAAAAACTCAATATCTATCTCAAAGCCCCTTGAGCTATTACACATAGATCTATTTGGGCCAGTAAAAATAGCATCTCTAAGTGGAAAGAAATATGGGTTTGTTATTGTAGATGATTACACTAGGCGGACATGGGTAAATTTTTTAAGAAGTAAGGATGAATCCCACAAAGTGTTTATCACATTTTGCAAACAAATAATGAATGAAAAATGTCTTAAAATTATAACAATTAGAAGTTATCATGGAGGAGAATTTGAGAACAAATTCTTTTAATGTTTTTGTGATGAGAATGGAATCTCTCACAACTTTTCTTCTCCTAGAACACCCCAACAAAATGGCGTTGTAGAAATCAAAAATAGAACACTCTAAGAAATGGCCAGAACAATGCTAAATGATATGAATGTTGCAAAACACTTTTGGGAATAAAAGACCATATGAACTGTGGAAAGGTAAAAAGCCTAACATCTCTTATTTTAAACAATTTGGCTGCACTTGTTATATGTTGAACACTAAAGATAATCTTGGAAAATTTTATTCCGGATCTCAAAAGTGTACCTTGATTGGTTACTCTGAAAAATCCAAGGCCTATAGAGTATTTAACAGGGAAACGAATATTGTGGAGGAATCCATACATGTTAAATTTGATGACAAACAGCTTGACCTTGAAAAGTCAAAGCAAGATGATGATAGTGCAGGTTTACCAGAACCAAAGGAAGCTGATGCAGACAAACCAAGAGAACTTGAAAAGATGGAGGATGAAAGAAAAATAGAAGAACTCGACACAAGGGAACGAAAACTTAGAGTACTTGCTTCTGGAAAGCGGATACTCACAATTGACCTCACTGAAAGCTCAAGTATTTTGCTTTTGGAAGTGTATGACTCTCAAGTATTTTCGATGCTGAGTATTCTGCCTTGAGCCTCCTTTTATAGATGAAGATTAGGGTCTCTTCCATGCTTAAATTCGAGCTGTATCTTGCCAGATACTCTTGCAAAAATAACTTGGCCAATCGGGTTTCACTTAAATAAAAAACATATCTTTTTAGCTCCAGATATGCATTCGAAAATAACTCTGGCCAATCCTGATCTTAATTAATTCTGGATCAAATCTTTCTTCCAGCCAATAGCTTATGAATTCCACAATACTTCAATTTATTTTTGTATCAAATCCTTTAAGTACTTTGATTAAATTTAATCATGTCTCCACTGATCATAATTCAATCTGGACCGTTTGATCTTCTGCTCTCGACCACATCTGGACCATACTAACTGATCTGTTGTGATCCTCTGATTTCGGCCAACCCTGGACCAAACTTTCTGATCTTCTGATCTAGACTAAGTCTGACTTATGAATCCTTCTGGTCTGGAACAAGTCCCCCTCTTGCAGGCTTCCTTCTGGTCTGGTCCAGGTCTCCTTTTGGACTGTGCTTCCTTCTGATCTGGGCCAGGAAAGATATCCTCTGATGGTGTTTTGACATCCTGGTGTATCCTCTGGTGCCTTATGGATGCATCATTTGGTACCTTTTGGATGCATGATCTGGTATCTTCTGGAGGTGTATCCTCTGGTGTGATTTTATCCTCTGATAATTCAACTTCTGCCTCTGGTGACTTCATCTTCTGCCTCTGGTGACTTCATCTTCTGCCTCTGGTAACTTCATCTTCTTGTGGCATTTAATATAATAATTCTAAGTACAAAATAAGATTACATGGAGTGCTTTTGTAAACATCAAAATCCTAAGTACTTAGAACCAACTTGGTTCCAACAGTTTTTAAA
Organism: Cicer cuneatum; assembly: GCA_037974295.1. Lineage (NCBI taxonomy): Eukaryota > Viridiplantae > Streptophyta > Magnoliopsida > Fabales > Fabaceae > Cicer > Cicer cuneatum. The sequence continues at coordinate 43,785,706 of JBBPBO010000003.1, read as the reverse complement.
CTTAAAAAATCTTTGTATAGCTTCAAACAAGCACCTAGGGCATGGTATGATAGACTTAGTAACTTCTTACTTAAAAATGAATTTGAAAGACGACAAGTAGACAATACTCTTTTTAGAAAATCAATAAAAGATGATATTCTGATTATTCAAGTTTATGTTGATGATATTTTCTTTGGATGAGTGACTGCAAACCTATGGCTACCCCAATGCACCGTACCTGCTCACTTGAAAAGGATGACTCAGGCCAAAAAGTTCATCAAAAATCTTAGAGAGGTATGATAGGCTCTCTCTTTTACCTCACTGCTTCCAGACCTGACATTATGTTTAGTGTATGTGCATGATTTCAGTCTGACCCTAGGGAATCCCATTTAACAGTCGTTAAGAGAATCCTTAGTACCTAAAATGCACTACCAACCTCACCTTGTTCTACAAGAACACTCCTACATACAAACTGAGTGGATACTGTGACTCCGATTATGCTGGAGATAAACTCGAAAGAAATGGTACAAGTGGAAACTGCACATTCTTGGGAGATAATTTAATGTCCTGGTCAAGCAAGAGACATAGCACCATTGCCATGTCAATAGCAGAAGCTGAATATATTTCAGCAGCCGGATGCAACTCTCAACTCATTTGGATGAATCATTAGCTGGAAGACTACAAAATCATGGAGACCAACATCCCTTTATACTGTGACAACACTTCAGCCATCAACCTAACCAAAAACCCTATCCTACATTCTAGAGCCAAACACATAGAGATCAAACACCACTTCATCAGAGATTATGTTCAAAAAGGGGTACTTAACATTCAATTTGTAGACACTGACCATCAATGGGCTGACATATTCACTAAACCGTTACCTGAAGATAGGTTTAACTTCATCAAGAAAAACCTAAACCTTACCTTCATCCCTGACTAGTAGCTTAGTAAGTTTTTATCTTATTTTAATTTATTGCTATATGTATTTTATTATTTTCATGTACTTTTATTATAAAAAAAAGGTCAGAAGATGGAAAAAAAATCAAAGGATCTCCTTTCTTCCTTCAATCCTTTTTGTCTGATGACAAAGGGGGAGAAGATGTATTTTATAAAGTATTTGGGGCATTAGACTTAGGGGGAGAAAACTTCAAAGTAAAGCTTAGTCTTAGGAGGGTCAAAATCAAAAGAAAAAAAAAGTTTGATAAAAAATACAAAGTTTTGTCATCATCAAAAAGGGGGAGATTTTTGGAACCAAGTTGGTTCTTTTAATAAAAGTTTTGATTTTAACAAAAGTATTTTATGTAAATCGTATTTTGACTTAGAAGAATGAAAAATCAGAGGATGTATGACGTCACCAGAGGATACACCAAAGGATGCCATCAGAGGATGACGTCAGTAGAAGATACCTCCAGAATATACAACTAGAAGATACAAATCAGAAGCAGAAGATAGGATGACGTCACCAAAAGATAAAAATGCCACCAGAAGATTCGGCCAGAAGATATCACCAGACGATACATCCAGAGGATACCAGAGAATGCATCTAGAGGATGTCACCAGAGAGTACCAGAAGATACCTCCAAAGAATCCCAGAGGATGTCATGAAAAGCAAACATCAAAGGATATCATCAAAGGGAAGAAAAAAATAACATCATCAGAGGATATTTTTCTTGGCCCTGATCAGAAGGAAACAGAGTCCAGAAGGAGACTTGGACTAGACCAGAAGGAAGCTTGTTAGAGGGAGACTTGGTCCATACCAGAAGGAAACATAAGTCAAACTTGGTTCAGACTTGTTCCAGACCAGAAGATAGCATGGTCCAGAACAGAAGACTTGGTCCAGACCAGAAGATAGCATGGTCCAGAATATAAGACTTAGTCCAGACTTGGTCTAGATCAGAAGATCAATGGTTCAGATCAAAAGATCAATGGTCCAGATGAGACAATCAATGGTCCATATCAGAAGATCAATGGTCCATATCAGAAGATCACAGAATGGTACAGATCAGATCACATGGTCCAGAGTTGGTTGAGATCAAAAGATCATACGGTCCAGAATTTAAATCATGATGCAGATCAGTGAAGAGTTGATTAAAATTTGAAGAAGACTTGATTGAATTTTGATAGAAATTTGATCAAAGTATTAAGGGGATTTGATTCAAAAATCACTGAAGACTTGAAGGAAATTCGAATGCAATCTGAAGCTAAAAAGATACGGTTTAAAATTAAGAGAAACAGGATTGGTCAACAGAATTTTCAAATACAATCTGAAGCTAAAAAGATACGGTTTGAAATTAAGTGAAACAGGATTGGCCAACAGAATTTTCAAAGGAAATCTGAGCAAGATTTATCTCGAATTTAAGCTTGGACAAACCCTTAAGTGCAGCTATAAAATGAGGCTTCAGGCAGCAAAATTAAGTATCGAAAAACATAGAACTCAAGCTTCAAATTCAAATTTATCCGAGAGTTCAATAGAGAGAAATACTTGAGTGCAAAAGCAATATTTTCTAAGTGTTTTCGAGAGAGAAATTTAGTGCAACAATTAGCTTTCCAGAAGCAACAAAAGAGTGCAAGAATCAGTGTAACAATCAGCTTTCTAGAAGCAACTTTGCAGAGTTCCAAACCCTTGTAATCAAACCCGTTAGAGGTGTAGATTCCTTCTTTAATCTGGGGTTGTCAGATTGGTAGGAGAAGACTTGACTTGTAGAGTCAAGGTGCTATTATCGTTCCTTAAAAGTCTGGGGTTGTCAAACTATTTGGGAAGGTTGACTTGGAGGGTCGGTGTTGTAATTCAAAGGTTTTGAATTAGTGGATTAAAGCCTTCGGAGTGAAGGGACTGGATGGAGCCAAGTTAATGGTGAACCAGGATAAATCACTGTGTTCTTATGTTGTTATTATCCACTGCTGAGTCTGATTAATTATTCATCAAATAATTCACATCAACATTCAACAAAACAACAAAAGAATTCAAGTTTGGCAAACACAATTCAACCCCCCTTCTCGTGTTTGCACCTTCTGTTTCTAACTAATATTTTGTTTATGTCTTAACAAACAGCTGCAAGAGACAAAATCCGATCAACCATTGGTAGTCATATCTTGTGGAAGGAGGCTCGCGTAAATAAAGATGGAATAGTGGATAACGAAAATGTTCAACAAGTTTTCCAACAATGTGTAAGTATATATACAATGACTTTAGTATTTTTTAATATTGTCTTTTAAAAATGATATTGAACTTATCTTTTTATACTACGTGTATTTTAGGAAAACTTGGAACAATGTCTTGAAAATCAAGATGAAAATAAAGATGTTAGCTGCAGGGATATTCTCGGCAAGGTATTCAATGTTCTTGAATATTCTGGCCGTGTGAGGGGTAAGGGATTTGGCGTGACTCCCAAAAGTTATTTTTCACATGAGAACCACACTAATCCCTCGAATGATCAAGTATTAGAATCGCTGCAAACCCTTTCGGAGCAAGTTGCGTACTTGGTTAAAAAGGATAATGAAAAGCAACTTCAACGTGAAATGCAAATAGGCAATGAAGATGGAAGTTGCAACATTGCTCATAAAACTCTCCCGAAGGTAATTAATTACTTAACGAAATAAGAAATTCATTCAACCTAATTGTTTCACATACTTATGTATTAACCATTGATTTAATTTAGGGTGTTTCACGTTGCTGCCTATACTTGTCTTCCCCTCCCGTCACGTGGTTGGAAAAGGAACATTGTACAATATGTTGGGAGAAGTATTGCACAACAACCCCATCCCTTCCGGTCATGTTAAAGTGTCACCTGTGGCAGCTTTAGAACCACTTGCACCGTTGCCTATCCCTGACAACGATGAAGATATGAAACTTTTGGGAGAAGCAATAGGTAGCTATGTGGCATGGCCGAAACATCTTGTTGGCACTGATCAGGAGGTTTGTTTTAATTGCTATGTATGTTTAGTTGTATGATTATGATTGATTATGTTTAATTGTTGATTTTTCCGCTTTTATATTTCACATTTATTTAGATTGTTGGTAAAGGGAATGATAATAAGATCCCTCGCAACGAGTTTGTCACTTCACCAGAAAAGGCACCAGAAAAGGTTTGACATATACATCAATTCATGTTATGAATGGATTAGCTTACTAAAATAACTAACAAACTGACCAACCTCATTTTTTTCAGATTCAACCAAAAAATGAACACGCTGCAACGCAGGTGCATGTCCGTGGTAAAAATAAACTTTCCAAAATGCAACAATTGGATCAAGGAAAATCAGTTGCTGCTCCTAAAATAAGTCAACCACGCCTTGCTCGATTTGGGTCGTGTCTTGACACAACAACAAAGATGAATATGGAGGGCAACAATGATACACGTATGATAAACATGGAAAAAGGTATATTCGGAGAAGAGTATTTAGACATACTTGGCAAAGAGAAAATATATGAACTTCTCGATCATAAAGAGCTGAGTGCTACTGTCATCAGCATATACATCAGGTAATATAAATACTTTATTTAAGATAAAAATTACCTTTTAAATGCATCACTACCACATGTAATTTATTGATAATTAATCTAATTTTATATTTTCATTGAAGGTTTTTGTATGAGAAGTTGGTGTGCACGCGGAAGTTGTCAAGTAGATTTTCATTCTTATCTCCGCATAAACTATCCATGTTTAAACTCGATCCAGTTAATGTAAAAAAAATATGTAGTTGATATACTTATAAAAAATAAAGAGAATGACAAGCTGTTTTCTGGCCCCATACAATTCAGGGTACGTAATTAGATACTTTATCTATATCTTTTTTAATTTATGATATTATAAGTTGTGTAAACAAATTTTCCAACCAAATTTTTGTTTTTGTAGGCAACATTGGGTGTTGTTTTCCATAAATGAGACTTCTGAAATTGTATATTATTTAGACCCATTGCACGGTTATTTCAACAATCACCCTGATATAAAGAACATCTTCGACACGTAAGTAATATTCATTTATTTCTTACATATATAAATAATGTGTTTGGTCATTGAATAATAATCATATTTATTTGATAGTGCTCTGCAAGTTTTCCGCGCTCATTCAGTGTCGAAGATTAAGTCAAACAACATCACATGGCTTCCAATAAAGGTTTGAAATTTTTGTTATAGAACTTAATTATATGCCTTTAAATTTTCATTTACAATCAATGCATAAATATTTATTGGCGTACATGTTTTATTTTATAGTGTCCGCGTCAAACTAACAACATAGACTGCGGATACCTTTTAATTGCATCACTGCCACATTAATTTATTGATATTATAATCTAATTTTATATTTGAAGGTTTTTGTACAAGAAGTTGGTATGCGAGCGGAAATTGTGAAATAGATTTTCTTTCTTATCTCCGCATAAAATATCCATGTTTAAACTCGATCTAGATAATGTAAATAAATATGTAGTTGATAGACTTATAGAAAATAAAGAGAAGAACAAGATGTTTCTGGCACCATACAACTTACGGTACATAATTAGATACTTTATCTATATATTTTTAAATTTATGATATTATGAGTTGTGTAAACAAATTTGCCAACCAAATTTGTGTTGTCGTAGGCAACATTGGGTCTATAGTGTTCGCGTCAAACTAACAACATAGATTGCTGATACTATATAATGAAGTTCATGAAGGAGATTTTTGATCTAAATCAACATATAATACCAGAAACAGTACGTTATTTTCATTATATTTTGATTTTCATATATAAACTATATATATATGTTATTTTTTTTACTCTAACTTATTTTGCTTCAGTATTTTGACAACTATAACCCAACATACTCTAAAAGTGATCTCACAAAAATAAAAGAAGAATGGTGCCAGTTTTTCCTCGAACTCAAAGTTATATAATTTGTAATTAATTTGTTGTTATTGTCAATATGTAATTTGTTCTGTGAATATGTTGCTACTGTCATGATGTAATTTGTTCTGTGAATATGTAATTCATACTGTAATTTATTGTAATTTGTTGATGTGAAACACTTGTAATTGATATTGTTGAATGTGAATATGAAATTGTGTTTGTGAAGAATATGAATTTTAATATTTGTGAATATGAATTTTGATATTGTGAATGTGAATTTTAATGTTGAAATGAAGAATCTGAATGTGCTATTTGTTGTTCATAATAATGCCATAAAAAAGACAGCGTTTTTTTAAAAAATGCCATAAAAAATCCTTTTACAAAGCTTTTTTAAACGTTTTACAGCGCTCTTCTAAGCCTTTTACAGCGCTTTTTTGAACAACCGTTGTATAACTAGTATAAGAAGTCTTTATATATGGACCTATTACAGCGCTTTTTTGAAAAAGCACTATAAACATAGTATAAGAAGCCTTTATATATGGACCTGTTACAGCGCTTTTTTCTTTTTTGAAAAACCGCTGTAAACATAGTATAAGAAGCGCGCTTTATATATGGACCTATTACAACGCTTTTTTTAAAAAGCGATGTAAACATAGTATAAGATATTTAGTGCTCTAGTATCTAGTACAACAAGAACATGTATAAATTGACAATCACACCATAGTATAAGATATTTAAGCCCTTTACAACGCTTTTAAGATATTTGGGTTTGCTTCCGTCACTAATATATGATGATAATAATAATATATGATATGGGCATAGTAAGCATTTATCCTATCATGATCTTGTTGTACGCAATATTTAAATGACAAAATTATCCTCAGATATTTTAGAACGGTATTGTATTGTAGTCCCTTCAATATTTTAGAGCAGTATTGTACCGTATTCCCTTCGATATTTTAGAGCGATTGCTATATTGTAGTCCCTTCGATATCTTAGAGCGGTTGTTATGCCATAGTTTGTCGAGTTTTTGAGTGGTCCTAATACCACTATCCTTTTAGAGTGGTTTTATACCGTAGTCTCGTCGATTGATTTTTGAGTGGTCATAATACCACTATCCTTTTAGAGTGGTTTTTATGCTGCAGTGTTTTAGAATGGTTTTTATGCTGCAATCCTTTATAGTGTAGTCATTTTGATTTATGAGTGGTCATAGTACCATATTGCAAGGCTTTAACCGCCTTATAAGTAGTGACTTTTGAAGGTGCAAACACGAGAAAGGGGGGTTGAATTGTGTTTGACTAACTTGAATACTTTTCCTGTTTTTGCACATTTAAAACAAAACTTGATGTATGAATAAAAACAGAGTTATCAGCGGATATAAAGTAAAAATAAAAGACAGAATTTTTATACTGGTTCACCGTTAACGAGGCTACGTCCAATCCCTTCACCTTGAAGGATTTGACTAATTCAAACCTTGAATTACAACAGTTCCACTGACCCTCCAAGTCAGTCTTCTCAAACAGTCTAACAATCCTAGACTCTTGAGGAATACAGCACCTTGACTTCCTAAGTCAAGTCTTCTCCTGCCAATCTGACAACCCCAGATTGTAGAAGGAATTACAACGTCTTGAATCTAATTGCCAAGTAATCTACTACCCCTTCTGACTCCCACAAATTGTAGACTCTACTTCATCAACTTAGATCTAACGCAAGGGAAAGAAAATAACACGAGTGCTTGCTTCTTGAAAGCTGGAACTCACAATTAACCTCACTGAAAACTTCAGTGTTTGCTTTGGAAGTGTATGACTCTTTTGTAATTTTCGATACTAAGTATTCTACCTTGAGCCTCCTTTTATAGATGCAGATTAGGGCCTCTTCCAAGCTTAATTTCGAGCTGTATCTTGCTGGATTCTCTTGCAAAAATATCTTGACCAATCGGGTTTCACTTAAATAAAAAACATATCTTTTTTATGCTTCATATTTTCTTTCAAAATTAACTGGCCAATCATGTCTTTAGTTTCTTCTCGCCAAGAGCTCCTGAATTCCACAATATTTCACTTTATTTTTGTAACAAATGTTTTTAATACTTTGATCAAAATAAATTAAAATCTCCACCATTAATCCTCATGATTAAATCTGGACCGTTTGATCTTCTACGCTAGTCCACATCTGGACCTTACTAAGTGATCTGCTGTGATCCTCTGATTTCGGCCAACCCTGGACCACACTTTCTGATCTTCTGATCTCGGCCATCCTGGACTTGCAAACTGATTTGTTGTGATCCTCTGATCTCGGCCATTGTTGGGACCACACATTCTGACCTTCTGATTTCGACCAACACTAGGCCATGGTCTGATCTTCTGATCTCGGCCAACACTGGGCCAAATACTTAAATCTGAACCATTCATCTAAAAATCTTCCTTCAGATCTGGACCAATTCTGGACTTGGTCTGATTTCGGCCATTAATCTTGAAATTAAATCTGGACAAATAATATTTCAGTCTGGACATTTTACCTTCTGTTTTGGATCAGCTCTGGATCAAATTTGGAAATCATTTCTTCTGGTTTGGACTTAGTTTCATACCCTGAACCATGCTATCTTCTGGTTTGGACTTAGTTTCATACCCTGAACCATGCTAACTTATCCTCTAATTAAGTCTGGATCAAGTCTGGGCTGTTTATTATTTCACTGCCAGGCCATCTTCTTGTTAGAATAACTTCTGGAATAAATCTGACATTTGATTCCTTCTGGTCTGGATCAAGTCTCCCTCTGGCAGGCTTCCTTCTGGTCTTGACCAGGTCTCCTTCTGACTTTGCTTCCTACTGATCTGGGCCAGAAAAGATATCTTCTGGTGATGTTTTGACATCCTAGAGTATCTTCTGGTACCTTCAGGATTCAATCTCTGGAACACTTTGATCTTCTGCTTCTGATTACTTCAGCTTTTGGTGGCATTTGATTTAATAATTCAAGGTTCAAAATAAGATTACATGGAGTGCTTTTGTAAACATCAAAATCCTAAGTACTTAGCCAACTTGGTTCCAACAATCTCCCCCTTTTTGATGATGACAAAACCTTAACTTATTTTGCTAGTTTATAACTTGAAGACTTGAATTACTCCCCCTCAGACCAATCTCTCCCCCTAAGTCTGATACTGACTTTTTCTTCTCCTTTTCAACTCCGTCTCTTTTCACTCTTTCTTTTCTTCTCTTCTCCTCTCCTTTTCAACTCCTTCTTTATTCTCTCTTTCTTTTCTCCCTTCACATAGCCTCTCCTTTTCAACTCCTTCTTTTTTCACTCTTTCTTTTTCTCTCTTTATTTTTCTCTCTCCCTGTTTCCTCTCCTTTTCAACTTCTTCTCTTTTTCACTCTTTCTTTTTCTCTCTCTTGATTCTTCTCCTTTTCAACTTCTCTTTTCATCTCTTTCTTTTTCGCTCCTCCTTTCTTTTTACCTCTCCTTTTCTACTTATTTCTCCTTTTTTTTCTCTCTCTCTCTCTCCACCTTTTGTCATCATCCAAAAAAAGGTCCTACTATTTTTGTAATTTTTTCTATTACTCTTTATAAATTAAAGAAAGTAAAAACAGAAAATTAAAAAGCATAAAATAAAATTACAAGAAAATTAAAAAAAAAACTCCTAAGAAGACTACTTGAGCTAGTCAGATATGGAGACAGTGTTGAGATACTTCTTGATGAACTCGAACCTAACTTCTGGTAATGCTTTGGTGAAGATATCAGCCCATTGATGATCAATGTCCACAAACTGGATGCTTAAAGTCCCTTTTTGAACATAGTCCCTAATGAAATGGTGTTTTATTTCAATGTGTTTTTCTCTAGAGTGTAAGATAGGGTTCTTGGTTAGGTTTATGGCTGAAGTGTTATCATAGAACAAAGGGATATTGGTTTCAAAGATGTTGAAATCTTCAAGTTGATGTTTCATCTAGAGTAACTGTCAACTGCATCCTGCTGCTGATATATACTCAGCTTCAGCTGTTGACATGGCAATGGTGCTTTGTCTTTTGCTTGACCAAGATATCAAATTATCACCTAAGAAAGAGCAGTTGCCGCTTGTACTTTTCCTTTCAAGCTTGTCTCCAACAAAGTCAGAATAACAAAAACCTTTGAGTTTGTAGGTGGGGGTTTTCTTGTATAACAGGGTAAGGCTGGTGGTTCCTTTAAGGTATCTCAGAATTCGTTTGACAACAGTTAAATGGGATTCCCTAGGGTCAACTTGAAAATGCGCACAGACAGAAACACTAAACAAAATGTCAGGTCTAGAAGCAGTTAAATAAAAAAGGGATCCAATCATACCTCTGTATGTTTTCTGGTCTACCTTTTGGATGGTTTCATCTTTCTCAAGTGAGCAGGTTGGGTGCATGGGGGTGGCCATAGGCTTACAGTCACTCATCTTGAACTTTTTAAGAAGTTCTTGAAGGTGCAAACACGAGAAGGGGGGTTGAATTGTGTTTGACTTAACTTGAATACTTTTCCTGTTTTTATACTTTTAAAACAAAACTTGATGTATAATTAAAAAGAGAGTTAGCAGCGGATAAAAGTAAAAAATAAAACTCACAGTTTTTATACTGGTTCACCGTTAACGAGGCTACTTCCAGTCCCTTCACCTTGAAGGATTTCACTAATTCAAACCTTGAATTACAACCTTGCTACTGACCCTCCAAGTCGGTCTTCTCAAACAGTCTAACAATCCTAGACTTCTTTGAGGAATGCAGCTCCTGTCTTCAGCCAATCTGACAATCCCAGATTGTAGAAGAAATCACAACACTATAAATCTAATTGCCAAGTAACCTGCTACCCCTTTTGACTCCCTCAGATTGTAGACTCTACTTCAACAACTTAGATTTAACACACAACACTACGAATCTAATTACCAAGTAACCTGCTACCCCTACTGACTCCCTCAGCTTGTAGACTCTACTTCAACAACTTAGATTTGACACAGTGGAACGAAAAAAACAAGAGTACTTGCTTCTTGAAAGCTGAAACTCACAATTGACTTCTATGAAAATTTGGGTGTTTGCTTTTCGAAGTGTATGACTCTTTTGTGATTTTCGATACTTGAGTATTCTGCCTTGAGCCTCCTTTTATAGATGCAGATTTGGGCCTCTTCCAATGCTTAAATTCGAGCTGAATCTTGTTGGATTCTCTGTAAAAATAACTTGACCAATTGGGCTTCATATAAATAAAAAACATATCTTCAGATTTCCTTTCAAAATAACTGCTAATTAAATCTGTTGGTTCCTTCCCGCCACAGCTCCTGAATTCCACAACACCTCACTTTATTTTTGTAATAAATCTTTTTAATCCTTTGATCAAAATAAATTAAATTCTCCACCGTATAAATTTCTTGATTAAATCTGGACCATTTGATCTTGATGCGCTAGTCCACATCTGGACCATACTGATTGTTATGCTGTGATCCTCTGATTTCAGCCTTCCCTGGACCACACTTCCTGACCCTCTGATCTTCTGATTTCGGCCATCTTGGATGCGCACCTGATATGCTATAATCCTCTGAATTCGGCCTTTGCTGGACTATACATTCTGTCCCTCTGATTTCGGCCAACACTGGGCTATTGTCTGGTTTTCTGATCTGGACCATCACTGGACCAAATAATTCATTCCGAACCACTGATCTAGAAATCTTCCCTCTGATCTGGACTAATTCTGGACTTTGGTCTGGATTAAATTGAAATTAAATCTGGACAATAAATATTTCAGTCTGGGCATTTTACCTTTGATTTTAGATCAGGTCTGGATCATTCTGGAAATCATTTCTTCTTGTCTTGACTTAGTTTCATGCCCTGAATCATGCTCTCTTATTGTCTGGGTCAAATCCAGATTGATTCTCTTGTTCTGGACTCATAAACTTAGCTTCTGGTTGAGTCTTGAACAAGCCTGGGTAGTTTAATATTTCACTGCCAGGCCATCTTCTGGTCACAATAACTTCTGGAATAAATTTGATATTTGATTCCTCTTGGTCTGGATCAACTTTCCCTCTACCAGGCTTTCCTCTGGTATGATCCATGTTTCCTTCTGATTTTTCTTCCTTCTGTTCTGGGCTAGAAAACATATCTTCTGGTGATGTTTTGACATCCTGGAATATCTTCTGGAAATTCCAGAATTCATTTTCCTTTGATCTTCTACTTCTGATTTCTTCATATTCTGATTGTATTTAATTTAATAATTCAAGGTACAAAATAAGATTACATTGAGTGCTTTTGTAAACATCAAAATCCTAAGTCTTAGAACCAACTTGGTTCCAACAGTTCTTCAGTGTATTTAGATTGGTGAATGAGTATACCTGATTTACCTTGGTGAATCTGAATTCCTAGGAAGAACTTAAGTTCTCCCATCATGCTCATTTGGAACTCTTTCTGCATTAGGTCAAAAAACTCTTTGCACAAAGTGCCATTAGTCGATCCAAATATGATATCATCAATATAAACTTGAATAATCAAAATATCATTTTTAATGGATTTCCTAAATAGAGTATTATCAATCTGGCCTCTATTAAATTCATTCTTAAGCAGAAAGTTACTAAGTCTGTCATACCATGCCCTTGGTGCTTGTTTTAAACCATATAAAGATTTTTTAAGTTTGAAAACATGGTCTGGAAAATCAGAATTTTCAAATCTAGGGGGCTGTTTGACATAGACTTCCTCACTTATATAGCCATTTAAGAATGCACTTTTAACATCCATTTGATACAGCATTATATCATAATTAGTAGCAAATGATAAAAGAATTCTAATTGCTTATAACCTGGCCACTGGAGCAAAATAAAAACACATAATTTTATACTGGTTCACCATAACGAGGCTACGTCCAGTCCCTTCACCTTGAAGGATTTCACTAATTCAAACCTTGAATTACAACAATTCCACTAACCCTCCTAGTAAGTCTTCTCAAACAGTCTAACAATCCTAGACTTTTGAAGAATGCAGGACCTTGATTTCTTAAGTCAAGTCTTCTCCTAGCAATCTGACAACCCCAGATTGTAGAAGGAATTACAACGCCTTGAATCTAATTGACAAGTAATCTGCTACCTTTTCTGACTCCCTCGGATTGTAGACTCTACTTCAACAACTTAGATCTAACACAAGGGACAGAAAATAACACGAGTGCTTGCTTCTGGAAAGCTGGAACTCACAATTAACTTCACTGAAAACTCGAGTGTTTGCTTTTGGAAGTGTATGACTCTTTTGTAATTTTTTATACTAAGTATTCTGCATTGATCCTCCTTTTATAGATGCAAATTAGGGTCTCTTCCAAGCTTAATTTCGAGTTGTATCTTGATGCATTCTCTTGCAAAAATATCTTGACCAATCGGGCTTCACTTAAATAAAACACATATCTTTTTTTAAGCTTCAGATTTGCTTTCAAAAATGACTGGCCAATCATGTCTTTAGTTTCTTCCCGCCAACAGCTTCTGAACTCCCTTACGACTTCACTTTATTTTTGTAACAAATCCTTTTAATACTTTGATCAAAATAAATTAAAATCTCCATCGTTAATCCTCATGATTAAATCTGGACCATTTGATCTTCTGCGCTAGTCCACATCTGGACCATACTAAGTGATCTGCTGTGATCCTGTAATTTCGGCCAACCCTGGACCACACTTTCTGATCTTTTGATATTCTAATCTCGGCCAACCTGGTCTAGCAAACTGATCTGCTGTGATCCTCTGATCTCGGCCACTACTGGATCACACATTCTGACCTTCTGATTTCGGCCAACACTGAGCCATGGTCTGATCTTCTGATCTCGGCCAACACTGGGCCATATACTCAAATATGGACCATTGATCTGAATATCTTCCCTCTGATCTGAACCAATTTTGGACTTGGTCTGGATTAAACTGAAATTAAATCTGGACAAATAATATTTCAGTCATGATTTTTTACCTTCTATTTTGAATCAGTTCTTGATCAATTCTGTAGATCATTTCTTCAGGTCTGGACTTAGTTTCATACCCTGAACCATGCTATCTTCTTGTCTGGGTCAAATCTGGATTAATTCCTTCATTCTTGACCCATTAATTTACCTTCTGATTAAGTTTGGATCAAGTCTGGGCTGTTTATTATTTCACTGCCAAGCCATCTTCTGGTCAAAATAACTTCTGGAATAAGTCTGACAAATGATTCCTTCTAGTCTGGATCAAGTCTCCCTCTAGCAGGCTTCCTTCTGGTCTGGTCCAGGTCTCTTTCTAACTTTGCTTCCTTCTGATCTAGGCCAGCAAAGATATCTTCTGGCGATGTTTTCACATCGTGGAGTATCTTCTGGTACCTTTAGGATTCAATCTCTGGAACCCTTTGATCTTCTGCTTCTAATTACTTCAGTTTCTGGTGGCATTTGATTTAATAATTCAAGGTTCAAAATAAGATTACATGGAGTGCTTTTGTAAACATCAAAATTTTAAGTACTTAGAACCAACTTGGTTCCAACAGAACTTGCTTGCTGCCTTCATAAGTCAGAGTGAGACTATCATAGATGTTCTTTGTTGTCTCTTTGTTGGTGCACTTGTCGAATTCTTTGAATGTGATTGCATTGATCATGAAAGTTCTGGATTTGTGATGCATCTTGTACATCTTCTTCTGGTCAACATCCATATCTTTCTTGGGAATTTCAACACCATCAGCATCCGCTGGAGCAGTATAGCCATCTTCCACCAAGTCCCAAAGTTCGGGATCTTGAGAAATAAAGAAACTCCTTAGCCTGTCCTTCTAGTACTCGAACCGTTCCCCATCAAACAGAGGTGGTCTGTTGATGTTTCCTCCAGTAGCTTCTTCATTGAATCTAGACATGTTGAACCCTTGGATCTTTTCTCAAACACTGTAAAGTGCTCAGTCTTGAGACCAAGCTCTGATACCAATTGAAGGTGCAAACACGAGAAAGGGGGTTGAATTGTGTTTACCAAACTTGAATTCTTTTTTGTTTTTGTTTTGTTGAATGTTGATGTAAATTACTTGATGAATAAATAATCAGATTTAGCAATGAATAATAATAGCATAAGAACACAACGATTTATCCTGGTTCACCACTAACTTGGCTACATCCAGTCCCTTCATTCCGAAGGCTTTAATCCACTAATTCAAAACACTTTGAATTACAGCACCAGACCCTCCAAGCCAGTCTTCCCAAACAATTTGACAACCCCAGATTTTTTAGGAACAACCACACCTTGACCCTACAAGTCAAGTCTTCCCAAACAGTTTGACAACCCCACACTTTTGAGGAACAATAATAGCACCTTGACCGTACAAGTCAAGTCTTCTTCTACCAATCTGACAAACCAGATTGAAGAAGGAATCTACACCACTATTGGGTTTGATTACAAAGGTTTGGAACTTTGCAATATTGCTTCTGGAAAGCTGATTGTTGCAGTGATTCTCACTCTCGAAAAATCATTTAGAGAATATTTCTTTTGCACTCAAGTGTTTCTCCCTTTTGAACTCTCGGATGACTTTGAATTTGAAGCTTGAGTTCTGTGTATTTCGATACTTACTATTGCGACCTAAAGCCTCCTTTTATAGCTGAAATATGGGCTTTGTCCAAGCTTATTTTCGAGATGAATCTACTCATATTTCCTTTAAAATTTCTTCAGTCCCGATTCTGTTTCTTTTTAATTTCGAAACAAATATTCTTTGCTCAGATCTCCTTCAAATTTCCATTAGGTCTTCTCTGATTTTTGAATCAAATCTTTCTTAATACTTTGATCAGATCTCTATCAAAATTCAATCAAGTCTTCTTCGAATTTTAATCAAGTCTTCTATGAATCTGAATCACGTTTTAAATTCTGAACAGTGTGATCTTCTGATCTGGACAAAGTCTGGACCATGTCTTCTGTTCTAGACCATGCTAACTTCTGATCTGGACTATGTTATCTTCTGGACCAAGTTTGCTTCAGGTCTGGACCATGTCTTCTTCTGATCTGGACCATGTTATCTTCTGGACCATGTTTCCTTTTGATCTGGAACATGTCTTCTTCTAGTCTGGACCATGTTATCTTCTGATATGGATCATGTCTCTTTTTGGACCATGTTTCCTTCTAATCTGGACCACGAATGATATCCTCTGATGATGTCATTGATTCTTGCCTCTAATGATATCCTCTGATTTTTGCCTTTGATGACATCCTCTGACTCTTGCTTCTGATGGGATCCTCTGATGATATCCTCTGGTATCCTCTGGTGATTTCTTCTAGTATCCTCTGGTGATATCTTCTGGTATCCTCTAGAGGTATCCTTTGGTGATATCTTCTGGTATCCTCTAGAGGCATCTTCTGGAGGTATCTTCTGGTGACGTCATCCTCTGATGACATCTTCTAGTTGTATCTTCAGGAGGTATCTTCTGGTGACGTCATCCTCTGGTTTTTGCTTCTGGTGATGCCATCCTCTTATTTTTTGCATTCGTCTTCGAAGTCAAATATGTTATTTTCATAAAATACTTTTGTTAACATCAAAACTTTAATTGGAAGAACCAACTTGGTTCCAACAGTTTTCCTTTCAAAACCTTTTCTTTTGTTGGAACCAAGAAAGAAAGGAGATTGATCTTGAAGGATATACAAAGTTGTTGGAAGTGATGAATCTTTCTTCATGTGGGAAATGTTTTTGGAAGAAAATTTTGAAATTTTGATGATGGATTTTTCATTTGGACATTGAAATATTTGAAAATTTGGGTGAGAACCATACAACAGGGAATGATATTCCTTTTGTAATTTCGATTTGTGGAGGCTATCATGTTGTGTGATGATGTAGGAGAGGTTGAGTTTTTGGCAGTGGAGGAGGTGATAAATGATTAGGGAATCATTGTTAGAAACATACTCGTGACTGCCACTCTGTGGAAGAATTGAATGTTGACTGAAATTGTTGAAAATTTTGGGATGGGGTTTCAAATCTATAGACACAAAGTTGGTTGAGCTAGGAATGAAAAATCATTGGAAACTACATATTTGTTGACATTTAGAGAAGAATGCCAATCTTTTCCAAAGATGGTTGGCCTTTCTGTGGGTAGATACAGAGTTTCAGCCAAAATTGTAGGAGTGAGATTGACTTCAACCCCTTTTAAAGTGGTGACAAGCAAAGCATTGTCAGGGAATGTTGGAGCTTTGCAATAGAAAGCACGAATAACCTCTAGATAGAAAGAATATGAGATTTCCAGAAACTCATACCAGACATTCAGCCAAGAGCATCAATGTGTTGTTTGATTGAGATTCCTTCAAACTAAAGGTTATCAAACACAAAAACTCATCCAATCCTAATGGTTCTTTCAGCCCACTTGTCTTGATAGATTTTTTGGTATTTGGTTGAGAGTAGTAGCGGGATAAGGATTTTGGAAGTTGTTTTTCTTATGAGTTTTTGGTTGGGCTTTAGGTTTGCATGAAGAACGTTCTGATGGAGTTGAACTAGGTGGACAACATTTTGGTGGAATAGTTCTGGATGGAGAACATTCTGCACTTTTGATTTTTTATGCAGGCTGTTTGGATAGTTGTTTCAGTTTGTGTTTGGCCATAAAATGAGATAAAGTGAGGGATGATTTTGTTGATTTTGAGGGTGAATTTTGGGGTGTATGTTGAGGAAAAGATTTTGATTTCTTTGATAGTGTCGTTGAAGAGGGAAAAAGAAGTTTTATAGATTTTGATGGTGAAGTAGATGGTTTGGAGGATTTTGGTGTTAGAGTAATGGGTTTTGATGATTTTGATGATTTTGGTGGTGATTTTGAATCAGATTCATCATTAGAGATGATATAGATGGTCGTGTCAACACTCTTGGATTGTTTGGAGGTACCAACTCCAGCCATGATTCTCATTGATCTCCGTTTAGATGGAGGATTGTCAGGTTGTGTTTTTTGAGGTTTTTTCTAGAGATGTGGTGGTGCTTGATTTGTGTTTGGGAGTATACATTGGAAGAGAGGACGGAGACGGTGGTGAGAGGGCGAGCGAAATTGGAGGTAGAGTGGTTTTAGAAGATGATGAGAGATAATCAGAAAATGTGCTTACAGATGGAGAAATGTCTAGAGGGGTAGGCCGTGGTGGAGGAGATAGTGATCAAGATGGAGATGGGGTTCTTGAAGTAGGATTTTTTTTTTTTGCACAAGGTTTGGTACGAGCCATATTTTTGAAAAGAAATGAAGAAGAATGAATAGTGAGTTCAAGAAGATGAGAGTACAAAAGTTTTGATGAAAGAAGAAGGAGCCGTTTTTTGGGAAGAAATGAGAGAGAGAGAGAGGGACAAGTATGGGTACATAAGTGGTGGTTGAGAAGTGACTAGTGATATTGGGAAGGAGTAAAGTAGGTTATGATGAGGCTATGGTAGCCGTTTCTTGATGTGATAGTGTTGGGCCTAAATAAAGAATAGAAGGGAGAAATTTTTTTTCTTTCTTAACCTTGATCATACAAAAACCAAGCCACAAACCCTTAGCCCAAATTCTTCTTGTACTAAAAAAACATCGATATATATATATAACTTTTTCATTGATTAAATAATTCTTACTAATAATTTTATCAACTACAATAAGTCGAACAAGGCAAATAATTATCACACCTAAATTAATATTGAAAAATATGTATGTTTATAGGTCTTAATTATTTTAAATAACAAATTTAGAGGATGTTACAAGTATAATCAACATCACAGTAGGCTATACGATCAAAATGAGTTATTTTGCTATACTAAATGCTAAGATCAGTGGTATCAACAAGATAACGAATTTTTTTTTACACTACACAAAAATATGGATTTTATAGCGCACCTTTAACAGCACTTGTTAAGTAAAAGCGTTATTGTATTATATTTTAAAAATACACGGAGTCTTAGACAGCGTTTTTGTGAAAAGCGTTGTCCTATGTGCATGCCTTTTAAAGCGTTTTTTTTTAAAAGTGTTGTCATAGGTACTAATACTTATATAGTAACAAAGTATTTGAGAACACTTTTTATAAAAGCGATGTCATAAGTATAATAAAGTCTTTTAAAGAGCTTTTCTAATAAGCGCTGTCATAAGGTCATAATCATTTAAAAGCGTTTTTATAAAAAAAAATGTTGTTATATTAGCTCATTAAAACTAAAACTAAATAAAATGAAACAAAATTTAAAAAAAAAAAACTTAAACTAATTAAACAAAAAGAAAACCCCCTTTGTTATTCCCTAAAACACTCTCAAAATCAAAATAACTATTTTTTTTATTTACATGTAATACAAATCAAACCCGTGAACATCGTTAGTGAGACTTTGAACGCCAAAACCCCTGGTTTCATCTAAATTACCAGAAAAATGTTAGTGATGAAATTAGACGAAACCCTTCATCACCAAAACCATTAGTTTCATCTAAAACTCCAATGCCAACGAAATTTTGTCTAAAACTCCCACCGAAGAACCTTCCAGAATTTCTCGTGCTCCCTTCTCGCATCTCCCTGTCGACGCCGAAGAAACCTCAAACTCTTTTCGCGACCTTGCGTTTCTCGCTCTCCCTTCTCGCATCTCCCAGTCGACGCTGAAGAAACCTCTCACTCTTTTCGCGACCTCGCGTTTCTCGCTCTCCCTTCTCGCATCTCCCTGTGTTGACACCACCTCTTTGCGACTCTGTTTCTTCATCTCGCCGCTACTCCTTCATCCATCGCCTATTCTTCAGACTTTCAACCGGTAAACCATGTTTTTCCTCTTCCAATTTTTTATTTCAAAATTTTTATGAATGAAAAACTTATTTAGTGGATCATAATTGTTTATTTGGCTGAGTGATGAATTAAAAATTTGTTTATCAATTTATAATTGTTGGTTTTTGTTACTCGATTAGTTTGGGCTATGTAATTGATTTAGAATTGTTTTTGCCTTTGAATATCTTTCATAATTTTTTATTTGGCCTAGTGCTAGAATGGCCAGATACCTAATATGCTGCAATTGACAGAGGAAAATTATCTTTAAGCAACCTTATGACATCTAATTTTTTTGAAGTCAAAGGACGATCTTGAAATTATTTCAGTTTTAGTAAAAGTAGTCGGGTGGTTCTCTTTTCACTTTCTTTCACAAATTGTTTAATAAAATTTATAGATTTATGTCCAATTGTGTGATAAATTGAGCTATTGCTTGATTGGTTTAATTGAGTAATTGCTTTATTGCCCTGCAGTTTTAATAAATATCTTTCAATGGTGTTATGACAAAGGGTGGTTTATCTTTATGTGTTTTTGATTAATTTATGTATGCAAAGTTACTATTTTATGGTTAACATGAGGAATAAAAGTGGTTTACAATATATATCTCTCTCTCACTTCTTTAGTAGAATCATGGGTGTGTTTTGTTGCTGTTCCTACTTAGCTATTAGATCAGATGTTCAACTTTCATGCCCATAAGCCTGTAGCGGTGTAGCGGAGCGGTTCCTGGCCGCTACATGACATGCAATAGCAGAGCAATTTAGTGTAGTGGCCACTATAACGGCTAAAATAACAGATGACACGGCTGCTATAGTGCTGCATCTCATAAAGAGTTCAAAAACTTCAAAAATACCTCTTAAAATTTGAAGGTTATGGCTTTTGCTTGAGGTATTTTAATAACTTTTCAATTTGAAAACACCATAAATCGATATTTCAATTTTGAAATACGTATTGAACTGCTTTCATTTGAAGATGCTTGCCATTCCTTTAGCTATCATTTAAAGATTGTTTGTCGTTTAGTTTTTCTTTTTAACTTGGTAATAGTAGAATGTTTAACCAAATGTGTCTTGTGATGATGTGTTATGCATTTGATGTATTTACTTTCCATTTTTTTAATTAAATAAATTTATTTTAAAAAGATTACAATTGCTTCAGATATCCATTGAAAGTTGTTAAAGTTATACATTCGGTGGCTCTAAGGGATGAGTCCAGTGTTGTCAGAAGTGATGATTATCCAAATCATTTGAGTTCCCACAAGGTACTTAGTTAAGAAATAAGCCTCTTTGTAACTTACATATCTAGTTCTATAGTTTTGTTTCATGTACTGTAGAGGATTTATTGTTGTAGGTTTGATTGATAATATCCTAAAATGATGTCATGCCTATATGCATGCAATTTTCAAATGATGCAGATGAGACTTTTGCTGGAGCCCTCAAGCTACTATTGGTGAGTGATATCTCCAGCAATTGCACACATCTTCTTTTTTTGATGAATATATTCTTTTAAATGTTACTGAAAGTCTTCACGATGCACAGTAAAGGTCATTTACACGAGGGACAATATGTTACACTAGTCCACAGCAGAGCACAACCAATCTGGCGTAAGGAATCCATTCACCACATTCAAATTTGTGGGGTTCATGGATAAAAATATTCTCTAAAGGGTCTTCCTTTCTCATGAATGTGCAATAGCCTTTTCTTTTCCTCTCTATCTCTCTTATAATACATGTGAAACAACAAGTTGGGTAGTTTATAAGCTTTTTTAATGCAAATAATGAAATTACACCTTGGTTTAATGATGGTTATTCTATTTTATCCTATTTGTATTTTGAATTTTGATTATTCATAATCTCATTTTGTGAACAAAACATTCTCTGAGTATTGTTTGTTAATTATCATTAAAAAGAAAATTGTTCAATCTCTTTTTGAAGAGTATCTTTCAGTTGAAGAACTATTTAGTGAGAATATACAAGTTAAGTTAGTATGATTATTTGATTGCTTGTACTAATATTATGTGCCTTCTAACCGCAAAATTAGTTTTTTTGGATGATGTTAAAAAAATTGCATGATTTGTTGTTTTTATGTCTTATTTAGCTTTTACAACACACCGCTTAATGGAGATATCACTCCATTTAGCTATTTATTTACCGGAATGGAACTGTTTATTGAATATCTCAGAGTGCTCATAAAAATCACTGTTTAATGATACTTAAATGATAAAATCTGATACTCCTAAGAGGAAGAATGTTATATTTTATCATTTACTTGGGAAGAGTATCAATATTTTATCATTTACGTAGGAAGAGTATCAATATTTTATCATTTACGTAGGCTCTACCAGGTACATCAGTTTTACTGCTATAGTTTGATATCATTTTGATTCCAAATGTCTTTTTAAACTTCTAGTATTTTCTATCAGCCATATCTTGTCAAAGGGAGCGTCAAGATGCAGTGGTACCGATCTGGCCTTATTGCTACGTGGGAGTTCTTAGAAGAGCACGTTGAACGAAAGAATGATGTTGAAGACGAGGCATAGGAAAAAACAGTGGTCGAGAAACATAGTGAGAAGAAATGGAGAGTGATGGTTGTAATTAAATCTCTTCAATTTTTGCCAGCAATTATCAGTGCTGCATTAAGGGAAGCAACCAATAATTTTAACAAAGCACTTACAAGTGGTTTTGGTGACTCAACTACACATGGTAATATGATGCATATTGGATTAGTGGGCATCAACAACTAAATTAGTTTACTTCAAGACATATAAAGTCTTGGAAATTGAATACATTATTTTGAACCTAATTTTTTATAGTGTTTTTTGAATTGTCAAAGCATCAATGGTTGTATCTTGTCTTACAATTTGATTAATAGCCTAGTTCTATTCTTTAACTTAAAGGATTCTTAAATCATATTGGTGATAATTGGAGTCAGTATCAAATCGAACAATATTAAATTATTTGTTTTGATCTATAAAAGCTCTATTAAATACCTACGACAGGGCTTTTTAGAAAGAAAAAAAAACGCTTTACAATACTTCAAAAATATCTATAAATTCATACATATGACATCACTTTTTAGAAAGAAAAAAAACGCTATTAAATATCACCTACGGCAGCGCTTTTTATATTTTAAAAAGTGCTGTCGTATCTTTTAACAGAACTACATACTATAGCGCTTAAAAGCGTTGCTAAATGCATAAAAAAAAACGTTGTTAAATCTTAATTTTGGTGTAGTGTTACAACAGATAAATGAGATTCTTTTCGCAAAGTTTAAAATCTAACACATAATCCTATTGCAAAACCAATATCTAGCCTACTTGCAGTTAGATATAGCAATGAGCCTATCATTCCTTTGGATTCCTTTTCAGAGATGGGTTTTCCTTATTCATCTTTGTCCAAATTTCATGATGGATGCATGGGAGTTGTCATTGTTTTAGCTGCATTCATTTGGTATTTCTTTAAAAGATCTTTAATATATTTTTCTTGACATATAAAGATTCCATTTCCATATTGTTTGATTTGCAAGCTAGGAAAATATCTCAATTATCTCATCATACTCATTTCAAATTCATTTTGCATGAGATTTGAAAATTCCTTACACATTTTTTCATTTGTTGTTCCAAATATGATGTCGTCAACATATACTTGAACAATTAACAAATCGGTTTTATCCGTTTTTCTAAAAAATGTAATATCAATCTTGCATCTGGAAAAACCATTTTTGATTAAGAAGGAACTTAATCTTTTAGACCAAGCTCTAGGGGATTATTTTAGTCCATATAGAGCTTTAGTTAGTTTAAAAGCATGGTTTGGTTTCTTTTGATCTTCGAATCCAGGAGGAAGATGAACATGTACTTGTTCATTTAGAAAACCATTTAAAAAGGCACTTTTAACATCCATTTCAAAAACTTTACTGAGTTTATGAGATGAATATGCAAGAAGGATATGATAGCTTCTAACATTGCAATTGGAGCAAAAGTTTCATCATAATCAATACCTTCTTGTTGGTTATAACCTTGAGCCACCAGTGTTAATTTATTTCTTATTACTTTTCCTACTTTATCCAGTTTGTTTCTAAATACCCATCTTATGTCAATAATTGTTTGATTTTGTGGATTTAGGACATGAGTCCATACTTAATTTTTTTTTCAAATTGGAGAAGTTCTTCTTACATTTCTTCAACCCATTAGTTATCAACTATGGCTTCATTGATTGACTTTGGTTCCATTTGAGAGATCATTGACATGTGGTTGTCGTTGTATTCATCTTTGAAATATATTTTTGTTCTAATGCCATCAGATGTATTTCCTATGATTTGATTTTATGGACGATCTCCTACGATTTTCCATCTTCGTGGAGGAGTTCGAGATGGAGATTGATGATCAATCTCATTTTTATGAGGAACGATCTGCAGATGTTGCTCATATTGTTCTTCTTCTTCATCATCTATCTTTTGTACATCCAGATCTTCAATAACAAAGCCATGTCTTATTCCTCTTAAGCTTGTAGTTTTGATAGGAGAAGAAAGGTCAATATGACGTAATTCAAGAGGTTTTTAAGTTGAACCAAAGTCTTTTGATTGAAAACTACTCTTGACTTGTTTTTCTTTAGCACAAGCTTCACATACTTTATCTTTGTCAAAACTAATTTTTGGCAAACCTCTAAAAAGATCAAGTTTGGATAATTTTGAAATTGTTTTCATGCTAACATACCCACTTATCTTTGTTTATGGACATAAAACATGATTCAGTGGGTAATTCTTATAAAAGAATTTTTCCAGAAGATGCTTGCTACACTTCACATATGTTTGGTTTAAAAATAACTTCAAAACTATTGTCACACAATTGACTAATGCTTAGTAGATTATGTTTTAAACCTTCAACATATTGAACATCAGTTATTTTTGTAGAGTTTTCTTTACCTATAATACGTGTACCTTTGATTTTTTCCTAATTATTATTCCCAAAAGTTACAGATCCTCCATCCTTCTTGAAAAATGAAAGAAAACATTATTTATCTCCTGTAAGATGTCTTGAACAACTACTATCCAAGTACCATGGCTTTTTCATGACATTTTGAAAACCAACCTGCATTTAATATTACTAGATTCTTAGGTACCCATTTAGTCTTGGGTCCTTGAGGGTTAGATTTTTATTTAAAGATAGTTTTTTCTTAAGATAGCAGTTTAGTTCAACATGATCAATCTTTAAACAATAAGAACATTTTCTTATTGCTTTTGGAGAAGGTTCTGATATGATATCAGAACATTCTTCCTTTTTGAGAAGTCGTCTTGGTTTGCATTTTTCATCCCTTTTTTTGAAAAAACACGTGGAATCAAGATGTCAAATTTTATTGCAATAAGAACACTTTGTTTTGCATTTATCTTCTTTTCTTTCTGGTGCAAAAAATTTTCATAAAGTTTTTGCTTTTGAGATTTTTCAAAACCAAATACAGCTTTATCAAATATTCCTACCTGAGATCCCATCATTTTTCTTGGAATATTTCAGTGGATTTAGTAAAGTTTGACAAATCATTTTTAAGATTCTCAATTTTTGTTTTGAGCAGAACATTCTCCTTTTGAATTGTAGAATGTTGTTGACCCTTAGATTCTTTAGATGTTTTAAAATGAGAATCCTGTAGGCTTTGAATGACTTTTCTTTGTTCATCATTCATAGCTTGGACTTTTCTTTTTCTTTGCAAACGTGTTCTTTTAATGAACCACATTTTTTAGCAAGAAATTTTGAGTCATTTAATAGATTATAAAATTCTTTGTCCATTTGTTCACATAAAAAACATAGTTCATAAATAGTTAGCTCATCGTTTTATGAGTTTCTTATTAGGCACATGTTAGCTTCGTCAATATCTTCGATGTCTGATTCATCAGAATCATCCCGACTGATTATCATGGATTTTTTCTTGAATGGAAGTCTTTTGGGAGCCTTTTTGTTTAAAGGACATTCAGTTTTGTAATGTCCTATTTTGTTGCACCCATAACATGTAATTTGATTATTATCTATTTTTATTTTAGAGTTTTCCCTTTTGCTTGGAAAACTTCTTTTGATATGATCTCTTCTTCTCATCATTATTTGAATTTTTCTTGTAAGAAGAACTACTTCCTTATCAGCTTCTTCTTGACCAATTTTGTTTGAGTCTTCTCTTTCATCTTGTTGTGAAGATGAGATTTCTTGAAGGTTTTGTGAAGCTTTTAAGGTTGTTATTTTGCCTTTCTTTGTTGGTTTATCCTCTTGCAGCAGTACCTCATGTCCTCTTAAAGTTCCAATAAGTTCTTCCAATTCAAGTGTCTCAAGATTTTTGGCTTGACTTATGGCTATGACCATTGATCTCCATATAATTAGGATACATCTCAGGATTTTTCTTACTCTGCCTTGGACTGAGTATGCCTTACTGAGAGAGCGTATTTCATTTACTATGGTTGTGAATCTTGAATACACTTCATCAATGATTTCTCCTTCATTCAACTCGAATAGTTCAAATTTTCATACACCAATATCAATTTTTGTTTCTTTGACATGGCTTGTTCCTTCATGATGAGTTTGTAATGTATCCCATACTTTTTTAGCCATATCACATTCATCAACTCTTTTGCTTTCCTCTCGGCTTAAAGCACAAGACATAAATAATTGAGCTTTAGAGTTTAGAAGTACCTTAGTTTATATTGTCCAATCTACTTCTTTCTTTTCAGCAGACGTTGGATCACTTTGATCAACTCTTGGTATGAAATTACCATATGTTATGATGCGCCATATTCATGTATTCATGTGATTTAAGGAATAATTGCATTTATCCTTTCCAAAAGTAGTAGCGTGTACCATCAAAGTTAAGTATCCTCTTTCAACAATATACTTGGCTTTTGACATTGCTTCCTGAATGTTGAGACTAGTAGATGTTTAGTGTGAAGTAGCAATATCAATCACAAGAAAGAGGGGTTTGAATTGTGATCCCTTTTTAAAATGTTAATACCCGTTTTTGTTTTAATTTAACTCAAGATCAATCTTGGTTACACATAACAATCCAAAACGTTCTTAGTTAGTTAAAAACAAATGAAATAGATTGTTTCTATGTGATTAGTGATGGTTAGTGAGAAATGATAAATGATAGAGATAAGAAAATCACACAACGATGTATCCTGGTTCACCCAATGTAGGCTACGTCCGATTCTCACAATTTGTGAGTTTTTCCACTAATGTGCTTCACATAAGAACATTCTTGTTTTCACACAATCATGTTTTATCACTCTTGATTAGTTACAACATTCTCCTTTCAACCTTGAAATAATTTTTACAGCTACCTTTCACTCCATAAAGGATTCTTACAAGGTACCTTTTGATAACTAAAAGGATTTTTACAATATACTCAAACTATCTAAAAGACTTGAGCTTCAAATGATGTTATGATAAAAGGTTGTAGGATCAGAATCTACTCAACACTTGTTTGAGATTGATTTACAACAATAACTCAATAAAGAGATCCTTGAATATAGTAAGAGAGAGAGTTGTAATTTTTGCTTGATTGAAGAGTTTGGTTTGCTCTAGTATGGTTGTTTTATTGATGAAATGATTGCATTAAAAACTTTTGCTATTGTCTTCACCTTGATGTTCTTTTTATAGACATGGAGAAGGTTAGAAATGACTCATTATAGCCATTACTAAACCTAAAGAAAATCATTGGTTCAAAGTGATATTTAATAGACATGTGCGCTATTTAATCCAAAATGTTCTTTTTTGTAACCAAAAAGTTCTTGGCTTTGTGTTGAATAGGAAACGCGGCTGAAGGATTTATCAGCTATCTGATTTCATTTCTTTGTCTTAGAAGCATGCTGAGCTTTCTGCAAAAGATGCAGCAGCAATGCCCTTTCATCCTTGTTGTCCTAGTTGTACTTGTTCATAACTCATCAATTTGGAGATTGATCAGGTCATTGAGCTTGATGTTGTTTTTTATTCTTTAGGCCTTTAGCTAGACTTTTGAGCTTGAGTATAATTTTGAGTAGTCTTGATATTTATGTATCTTAAGATCGAGACTGTGGGGAATGATTCATTCTACTATTGTCCTTAAAACGAACTAACTAGAGTGATCTTGCTAAACCAGAATGATCTTGATAAACAAGAATGATATTTTTATAAACCAGAATTATGTTGATTACCCAGAATGATCTTGTAACCAGTTTCCAGTTGAGTTAAGACACAATGTTTCTTTGATTTATACCATGGTGTGATTGTTGTACGAATGTATTTGATCACCTATCTTTGAATAAAACACTTTAGAACACAAGTTAAACATCAACACGATCAGAATCATGATTACAATATCTTCAAAATACTTGATTTAGGATTTTGCCTCAACACAGTGAACATGTGGTATAATTGGTGATTAATGGATTAAATCTTTCAAAGTGAAGGGAGTAGACTTAGCTATCTTCAAAACACTTAATCGCTAGTTTATAATATGTTTTAATAATTTTGTGTATAAAAACAAAACACAATTCAAACATTCCCCCTTTCTCTTGTTTTTCTCTCTACACAATATTTAACTCATTCATAGTCAATATGGGACTTAACCACTCACAATTGAATCCTACAATCTCCCCCTCAAGTGTGAGTCTCTCACAAACTATAGTTGCGTCGCCGTTATTAACAACACGATATGCCTCATAACTAATCATCCAAGAAGACTTTTGATACAAGGATCGAACACCATGATCCACTCCTACTCCCTTATCAAGGCTCAAATACCACTTGTTGGGGAGTCCGGGGGCACAGGAGAAACATTGAACCAAGTGCTCTAGGATCTATAAGAGACTATCACTTTGACACCATATCTCAACCCAAAATCTTAAGGTAATGATATGTGGATCACATCTCTTATATATATAACATTTAGCTTATTCTTAGTCAATGTGACACTTGATCACTCACACTTGAACCTAAAACAAGAGAATAAACAAATATTTCCTAGAAAAAGACTCTACGATGATACCTCCAAAACCTTCCTAAGGTCCTCAATGGATGAAAATTAAAAAAAACAAATAGTCTTACAAATAGGTGTCGGGGACCATTTGTCACACTCTAGTTTAAATAACAGAGCCCGTCATTTTTTTTTGTTTGTAAACAAAATGGTAAATATTACTAGAAACTCACACAACTACGAGGTCCTGAGTTCGACCCAAGACATGACGTCCAACCTAATAATATCTGCAATTTTTCAGTTGAACTAGAACTTAAGAAAACAAAGTTCATCATATATTTATTGTGATTTTTTATCATAATAATTCATTTCAAATTTTTTAACAAAAGTTTTGTTATGATTTATCAAATTTTATATTAATCTATATTTATATTTATCTAAATTGATTATTTATTAATGGTAACTTCCACGGTGGGTGCATCATGTAGCTTGATATGTGTATAGAGATTAAAATTTATTTTTCTAATTTTTTAAATTATTAAAATTGCATTTTTTTTATTAAGGACCCAATTGTTAAGATTAGAACAGGACCTCCAAAATCTATTGGTAGCATATTTTCGTGATGATTTGTTTATATGTTTGTTTTTTAGAAGGATCCGAAAATTATGAAATGGAAGACCTAAACTCATTGATTTGCTTAAAATAAAAAAGAGAGGTAGGGACACATGAGATAATAGAGAGTGAAAGAGATAGTAGATAGAGATTGGAAGGGAAGATAGAGATACATAAGAGTAGAGGGACATATGTGTATTTAAAAAATATTTTTTCAAACAAACATGTTTTCTTGAAAATCATTTTTATGTCATTTATGGTAATTTTGTAGTTTTAAAAAAAATCATTTTTATAAAATTGTATACAAACAGGTTAAAAATCATTTTACGAAAATCTCTAAAAAATAATTTTTAAATTATTTAAAACAAAAATCATTTTTATTTAAGATCAAATAAATGCATCCAATAATAATAATAATAATAATAATAATAATATAAGTGTGGGTGCGGGGCGGGGTGGGTACTATAGTACTCGTACTTATATCTGTTCAATTTTACGGGCAATTACCCGTCCCCATACTCATACCCATTATGCGAGTTTTTACCGAACTCATTATGGATATTTTTTGCGGATACCTACTGGATCTAAGTCTAATTGTCATCCCTACAAAAAACATTCTTAATCTTACCTCATTTAAAATACTCACTTCTCATTGTAGTCAAGAGACAAATATACCTTTATGTCATTTAATCAAACACCATGTGTGCTTTTTCGATTTTTCCGTCATTGCAAAGCATGGAGAGGAATAAATTGCAGTGTTTTCGATTCTAAACACTCAACACTCAACACTGTTTCCAATCTGTTTTCTGTAACGCCTTGGATTTTTGATCCAAAACGTTACTTAAAAATACTTTTAAAAAAATTTACGACAATTTTCTTTAGTAAGAATATCTAACATTTATCCATTCAAACAATTAGTAACAATCACGTTCATTTAATATTATTAAAAATATATTTATTCAAAGTTAAAATAAAGAAAAAACAATTATTGCTAACGGAAGAGAAGTCACTTTCATATTTCTAGAATTTGAGTGCATTTTAAAGTTTGGTGACAAAAGATTTAAAAAAAGACTTCGAAATATCGCGGCAATTATAAAATTGTCTTGAAAAACTCATTTTTACCCCACGTTCGCCCCACGTTAATACTCATCAACTATTCTTGAAATCTCCTCGAACTCATTAGTACCTAAAATGTTGTTGTAAGGGTCAATTTTTTTTCCATCATCCACATCAAACTAAAGCTAAACATATAGAATAATAACACAAAACATATGTATAATGCATGCTCCTAAAACTATATGACCCAGATATAAATCTGTCACTAAGGCAACTTCCACATAGAAGATCACTCATACCAATGGGAAAACAAACCTGCCACTAAGGCAACTCTCACGAAGATGCATATGCAATGACATGATGATATATTCTCAAAGAGATATATTTCCACACAGCCCACTAAGAATCATGTCATATGCATTCAAAATCACTTTTTAAAAATCATCATTTTATTCACATATCACTAAGACCACATACCACACATTCATATTATGAGTATCACATATTCATGGACAAATAATCATAAAAATTATAACTTTCACCACATACATATAAAAAATCGAAAACTTGATATCATACACACCATAAAAATTAGCACTTTAACATATATAACAAGAAAATTAAAACTCCAACTCATATACATCATCAGAGTTAAAACTTTATCACATAAAACATTCAAATTCAACCTTTATTTCATATACATCATAAAAATTAAAAATTTATTACCTATAACATAAAAATGCATATTTTACTTCATATTTTTCATAAAAATTAAAACTTTATCATATATAACATAAAAAATCCATACTTTACTTAAAAAAAATCGTATATTATATATTGACTCAATGCAAATGATTGGAGTTTCATTATTTCAATTTATTAGTCTACATTTTATTCCTTTCAAAAAGCAAACGATCACAATTATTAATTTCATGTCATCCAACCAACGGTTTAACTATAATTTGTGTGGGGAAAAACCTTTACCTTGACCGCTTTTCTTCCTAGTACAAAGTTCTAAACCCCCACGAAGTTGTTCACAAGAAAATAAATTTCAAACTTTTGATGCATGAAGAAGAGGAGGTGTGAAGGTGATGGCGGCTAAGGTTTCAGTGTTCCTTTTTGCTTATTATTACTAAGTATAAATATTGTGGACTTTAGGGAAAATTTAAAGTGGAGATTATTGGGTAGATATTGTTGGGCCCATATAAAAAATAGAAGGGAGAAAATTTTTTTTTTATTTTTTTAACCTTTATCATACAAAATCCAAACCACAAACTCCAAACGGAACAAGACAAATAATTATCACACCTAAATTAATATTAAAAAATATATATATTTATAGGTCCTAATTATTTTAAATAATAAACTTAGAGGATGTTACATTTCCCCTCGCTCAAACTCCCTCACTCAGGTAGTAAACTTTGCAAACATTCAATTCTCTATTTGTTTTCCCATGGATCGTCTAATCTGGTTCAATTTCTTTTGATCTTTCTTTTTCTGTTCTACTTTAACCAGGGTGTGGCTTGGAAATTGGAATAATCTCAACATTTTCCCTTTGGGTTTTTTAAAAATTGAACTAACAATCATTTTCATAAAAGCTTTCACAGAATTCTCTCTCATATTTTATTTTATTAATTAATTAATTTCTTCAATTTTAATAACAATCTTATAAATTTGACATGATTGGTGTTTTATATGTAGAGATGAAGGATCGATTTCCTCATATGAGACATTGATATGAATTGGATACTTTTCGGTGTTGATTGTGATTTGTGAAGAGGAATGCTCTGTGTCAGTATGGAGGTTTACATACTATTCAATACCGGAGGTGTAGAATACAGCAGCTTGACCTTTGAGGTATCGGTGTATAAGATAGGAAGGGTAGGCTTCCTCCATCAAGGTCTTGTTGCATGGGAGTGTACTTGCACACATTCAGAAGATCAAGTTAGAATTTGAGGTATTTAGATAAGAATTTATGTGTACTTTTATTATCTAAGAGGTCTTTATATAGTGACTCTTCCTAAAATTTCTAGAATATTCTTAATATGATCATAAGAGAAGAGTCAGTGATCCTTAGAGTGTTCTTTGATATTGGACGCGTGTCCATATGATTAGAGAAAGATGAGTGTCATCTAATTACTGTGATCAATGTAGGATTGTCATCAAGTGACTCAAGATAATGTGCATAAGTGAGCTATTGTGTTTATCACCACTGAATTCCTTCTTTACCATCTAGTGGTCATGATAGGAGTTCCAAGCGAGTTATTATAGACCATTAATTCAGATTCCATTAGCATGGACGGCTTATCCAATCTAACATAAAATGGTTATGTAATACTATCAAATCAGGTCAGATCAGTCTGAATTCATATTGGGCTTGTCCTATGTTGGCGTAAGTACGATCCAGAACACATACAGAGAGAAGGAAAAAAAAGAATAAAGATGTAATCTAGTACATAAAGTGTATAATAAGATGTATGAGTTTGATTAATTGCGAGACTCTTATTTGTGGTCCACTGATGAGGGATTTAAATGCACCTTCACCTTAAAAGCCACCTTAATATGTGCCCTCAAATCTAAACAACACAAAATTAAAGACATAACTTGTCAAAAACAAAAAATTTAAAGACGGAATAAATATATGTTTTACTTTGTTTTTACAAAAATGTGGTTAACTTGGTTTTCAGCTATCGTTTAATATTTTGAAAACATTTTTGTAGATTAGGATGTAAATTAGTTTTTGGGTCCTCCGAATATACACCCAATTAATAAAGAGCTTTAATAGGCGGAGGTATTGAAGTTTACATTTAATTCATGTTTACATTAATTAATAGCACACAAAGTTTAAGAGGTCCACCATTGGACCTACTGCGTCAGTCCCTTTTCATGAGTACTCATTTATATTTTTTTTACTTTTATTAAAAAAATAAATAGTAATATAGTTAATATATTTATTTTATGTGTTGATTTTGTAAACTAATTTTTATATTTGAATGTATTAAATTTGACTTTTTATGTTTTAAAAAAATTAATAATATTTTTTATAAGTATTAGAAAAAACGATAAATACATTATAGTTAACTAATACAACTGCGATGTTCTAACACATAATGTTTATTATAACAATGTCAACATTAGCCATTTAAATTAGAATTTCACAATTAATAATATTACTAAAGGATATATATATATATATATATATAAATTGAAAGAATGTTGTGTTACACATTAGTAGACAGTACTATCACATTTCTCATATATGGATAAAATTACATACATATTTGTACGACGTAAGATCCGTATGTAATACATAAATTCGAAAAACGATTTTCTTATGAGATCATTTTATAGTCAAGCGCATTTTCTTATTACTTGGATAAGTTTTTCTCTAAAATGTGCAGGAGGCAGCCAACCCTATGCATGCCTCAAACATAATTACATACATATTTGATTTCTTTTTAATTAATTATTGGTTTTCTTACTACAATAATTAATGAAAAAAAAAAAAGAGAACAAAATACTTAGGATATATCTAAGAGTTGGATTTTGGAGGCAAACTTATTTTCAATTTTTTAAAATAAAAAAATTATAAAATATTCCTAAAATTAATTAAAAGGGTGATTGAAATGTTACATGTTATCTAACAATTTTTAAAATAGCGCATTTTCTTAATACATGAAATATTCCTTCAATTTTTAAAAAACTTATAAATATATATATCAACATATAGAATTATATTTCTTAAACTCTCCAGAACTCAACTCTGAGAAATACCCTTACTACTCACACAACAAAAAGTTCATACTTTATTTGTTCAACGTTCATGGTCCTCGCCCGTTTCCCCAAGAAAAAAGTTCTTATTTTGTTCATGATTCATTACTTTGTTTTTCTATAAACAAATGAAATTAATGGGAAGTATAAGGACTACTCCAATCTATTATATCAAAAGACATTATGATCCATCACTTTATTAATTCAATGTTCATGATCGTTTTCCACTTTATTCTTATCATCGTACATTTTTTTATTGTCATATAAAAATTATTTTGGTTAAGTTCTAATTCTTATTATTAAGTTTTTTTAAATGTTATTGTCTCTAATCGACCCTCAATTTTACCATTCTTTGTTAGGCAGAATTTTATTATTGTTTAGTAAAACACTAATTAAAATTTTTTACTTCGAAACACTTCGCGGCACAATTGGATACAAATCTTATTTTTTATATCTCTACTTTTCAATGTCAATTCAATTTTTTATTTTTATTTTACCTTATCATTGACTCTACTACAGTAACTTTACTTAGGGTTTGAAAATATTTCTTCTTCCCTACATATTTTATCCACTCTGCAACATAATATTATTCACTTTTCTTCTCCTCCATGCATCCTTTTCTTCCATTATTATTATTATTATTATTATTATTATTATTATTATTATTATTACTATTACTACTATTATTACTATCATTATTATTATTATTATTATTGAAACGCTCTGTTTCATTAAAATAACTTTTTTTAATTATTAATATTAATATTAAATAATTAAAACCAACTCCAATTCCACCTCACTTCATTTTCCATTTCACTTTTCTATCTTCTTCCTTATCTCTCTCGACAGAAACGCAACCCTCCCCCCATTTTTTTTTTTGATTTTTTTCTTCTTTCTTTCTCCTTGCATCTTCTTACTCCACAACAAAAATTGCACACATAAACCCTCAACTCTTAAAGTGAATTTAACATCTCCAAACGCATAACTTTTCATACTCCTATGAATACTCTTGGTTGAGATTTTGGGGGTTAGGGTTAGTGAGTAACGAAGAGGAAGAATAACCAGTCTTTGAAGGGTGTTCATTGAGACAATTTTAGGTAAATACACAACTCTAATGCTAGTGTGAATCTTTAGAAAAATGTAGTTTTAGTTAAAAATTTTGTTTTTGTGCTTAGAGTAGATTTAAATTTTTTTTATGGTTTTCTAGAGTTAGCTAAACCTTAGAATAATTTTTCTAAGGCCTTAAGAATAATTTTTTTATACTAAGATTTGTCAGTTGAGATCCTGCCTGCTACTCTGAGAGTTGTTGGAGAACAAATTTAGTCGATTCTTCATAGTTGTTAGTAGATGACGGTCATTGTCATATTTTTATTTTTGCTATAATTATTATTTTACTCATTTTCTATTTTGAAGTATTTATTTAAAAATTTGGGGAACACAACTTTTGAATTTTTTCTCGATTTCATCATTTATTTATTTTAATGGTCTTTGTTACAATTAGTTTGATTTATGTATCAGTTATGAAGTATTTAAATATTGAATTGATGTACAGTTGAATATGTTTTCCACGAGTTATAATGAAATGGGGAATGATTTGTAAGCGTGTTTTGGAGATTATTGTCATAATTATGAAATCGTTAATGGCGGTAGGTGCGCCTAGTTATATCGTTTTGATTAGGGAGAGTTACCCGTTAGATGGAGTCGCCCCTATGAGAGATGCCATCCGTAGGAAAAGAGGGCTATCAACCTAAGCCCCCTAATTGATGTGTGATGATGTGTTGCAGAATTGAGAGAAGAGGGCTATCCGTTAGATGAAGCCACCCCTAAGAGAAAGGGCACCATTAGGAGGAAAGGGCTATCAATGAAATGATGCCACCTCTTGATTTTCAAAAATTTGTATTTTTACTTGTTTGATTTTCTGTGATGATTTTAAGGTTGCTCATTTTGATTTCACTTCTCTATGACTTGGATTTTTAATATTTCTACCTGAACGACTGAATTATAAGTTTAATGATTTTATATGTGTATATTTTATTTGAGAATTATCTAGATTTTTTTGGTAGTATTATTTAGCATAATTGCCACAAGGTTGTAAAACAATTATTTGTGCCTTTTGTGTTTCCCTTCTAGTTGGTGCTGGTTGCTCTCTCCTCACTAAGTCTTTGTGACTTACCCCTTCATGTTGTTTATTTTTTCTGATTCACAAGCAGCTGAGTAGCAGATTGCTAGTAGATCCAAGTCTCGATCATATTTTTTTGGTAGGCCTATTTGATCGAGGGCTCTTTTTTGTAAAGTTTGTTTAGTCGTGATGTACTTTGCGTCTATTTTGAGTATAGATTTTTTTTTTGTGAGATGTATTAAATATTTCGATTATACTCTTTGAGATATGACTGAGTTAAAAGTGTAAATAGAGTTTTTATAAATTTGGAAACGTTGAAGTTACAGAGGATACTCTGTCGAAATTCTGAGAAAAATAATATATATATATATATATATATATATATTTTGAAATGGTTATTGAGAACAATTTAGTTGCTTAATTGTTAAGTTAGTTGATAGGCTTGCCAGACTAGGAGTATAGCTTGTGCGCCGGTCACGATGTTTAGTTTTCGGGTCGTGACAAAGTTGGTATCAAACATAGGGTGATAATAGATTCTTGTCAGTAAATTGCGTACTCAGGCACAACTTACTTGCAATGGGCTATTAACACTTTATGAGAGTCTCATCTGTTGTATGAATCTGTGTTTAAAATCATCATCACTATCATTTAACATTTTTTTGTCGTCTTGTTCAATTTTTTATCGATGTTCTTTGATTAGGTGAGAATGCCACCCAAGACTAGGAATCCTACTATAAGGGAAATTGCTAATGACTCAATTACCCAAGTCCAAGGCGCTCGTCAACGAGGTCGTGTTTCAGTTCATCCTCGAAATCGGCGTAGAGCTAATGTTCGTGGACGTGGCTTAGATGCCAATGTTGAGGTGCCTAGGAGGAGACGACGAAATCCAGCCATTGAAGAGTTTGCTGCTGGTATGCAGGGATTACAACATGTTTGTACAACAACTTGCTGGGGTTGTCGTCGGACAACAACATGAGGGTGATCAAAGACATGAAAATCACAATGGTCAATAAGAGGTTAGAAAAGTTGAGCAACAGATGACTGCTGCAATAAGGGGGATTGAGGTTACTTTACCAGACTTCGTGAAGCTTAAACCCCCTACTTTTTCTAGGTTGAGCACGATTGAGGACCCACAACAATTCATTGATTGTCTAGAGCAGCTTTGGAGAGCATTGGGTTGTTCTGAGGTAAGAGCAGTAGAATTGACATCATTTTAGCTAATAGGCGTGACACGTGATTGATTTGATATAGTGTCACATGGTAGACAAGTGGGGTCACCTCCGTTAGCATGGAGAGAGTTATCTCAGTTGTTCATGGCTCGTTTTCTTTTGGAGAGTGTTAGAGATGGATTAACTCACGAGTTTGAGCGATTGGAGCAAATGGAGGGTATGATAGTTTCCGAGTATAGTGCTCGTTTTACACAACTCTCTAGATACGTTCATTACTCTATTACTGAGGAATTGCGTGTCAAGAGGTTCATCAGAGGATTGAGGGATTACTTATTTAGATCTGTGGTTCGGTCGAATTGTTCTACTTTTGCTGAGGTTTTGAGTTTGGCACTTCAGATTGAGCAATGACAAAAGGAAAAAGGATGTAATAGACATGATTCACATAAGAAATAAATGGTTGAAGGATCCTATAGTAACTATCGGAATCGCGGCGGTGGATCTATGTTTGGTTATCAGGGGCAACAGAGACTCATGTCTCAAAGAGGTGGTCATAGCAGGCAGTCATTTGGAACAGTGCAAAGTCGTAGATGAAATTCTGGAGCAGTATCACAATCCATTTTCCCTTAAAGACATTCTGGTGTTTGAGCTACACGATGTTCTATTTGTGGTAGGTTTCACTTTGGAAATTATTCTAGAGATGGTAAGGTGTGCTATCAATGTGGCCAAGTAGGTCACACCAGGAAGAATTGTCCTGTAGATACGACACATCCATCATCTAGTTATGCATCAACACCAACAACTTTGACATCTTCTCAGGCTCATTCTACATTTGTGCAACAAAGTGGAAATTCTTTTGTCAGAGGTTCAGGAACATCTCAGCAGGGAGGTAGAGAATTTGTTGGTAGAGGTCAGATACCAACAGGAAGAGGTCAGACTCGAGTATTTTCTTTGACTCGTTAGGATGCTAAGACATCTAATGCAGTAGTTACATGTATACTTTCTATTTGTTCTAGAGATGCTCATGTTTTGTTTGATCATGGAGCTACACATTCCTTTGTATCCTCGTGGTTTTCTACTCGACTTGTTAAATGTTCATCTTTTCTAGAAGAAGCTTTAGTTTTGGCTACACATGTTGGAGGAAATTTTCTTGCTAAGTCGGTGTATCGTTCTTGTGATATAACTATTGAGGGCAATGTGTTTCCAGTAGATTTAGTAGTTATTGACATGATAGATTTTGATGTGATTTTGGGTATGGATTGGTTGGCTTTTTATCATGCCCCTTTGGATTGTCATAACAAAGTGGGGAAATTTGATATACCGGGGCAATCAGTCTTCTCGTTTCAAGGAAAATGTTGTTGGGTACCACATAACCAAATCTCAGTCTTGAGAGCTAGCAAGTTAATGAGAAGAGATTGTCAAGGGTGAAGGTGCAAACACGAGAAAGGGGGTTGACTTGTGTTTGTAATACTTGATTTCTTTTTCTGTTTTCGATGTTTATTTGGAATCTGAAATTTAATCAAGTAGAGTTAGTAGCAGATAAAGTAAAATAAACAACACAAGGATTTATCCTGGTTCACCATTAACTAGGCTACATCCAGTCCCTTCATCTTGAAGGATTTTTGACTAATTCAAAACCTTTGAATTACAACCGTACTACTGACCTTGACAACACCTTGACTTCTCAAACAGTCTAACAATCCTAGACTTTTGAGGAACACAGCACCTTGACTTCACAAGTCAAGCCTTCTCCTACCAATCTAATAACCCCAGATTGCAGAAGGAATTACAACACCTTGAATCTAATTGTTAAGTCACCTACTACTTCTTTTGATTCTTCAGATTGTAGACTCTACTTCAACAATATAGAACTAACATAAGGGAACGAAAAACACGAGTACTTGCTTCTAGAAAGCTGAAACTCACAATAAACCTCACTGAAAACTCGAGTGTTTGCTTCTGGAAGTGTATGACTCTTTTACTGATTTTCGATGCTAATTCTTCTGCCTTGAGCCTCCTTTTAGATGAATATTAGGGCTTCTTCCATGATCAAATTCGAGCTGTATCTGTCCAGATTCTCTTGCAAAAATAACTTGGCCAATCGGGTTTCACTTAAATAAAAATCGTATCTTTTTAGCTTCAGATTGCATTTGAAAATTCTGTTGACCAATCTTGTTTCTTTTAATTTTAAACCATATCTTTTTAAGCTTTAATTTGCATTCGAATTTCTTCAAGTCTTCAGTAATTTTTGAATCAAATCCCCTTAATACTTTTATCAAATTTCTATCAAAATTTAATCAAGTCTTCTTCGAATTTTTAATCAAGTTATCACTGATTTTCATCATGATTAAAATCTGGTCCGTATGATATTCTGATTTCGATCAACTCTAGACTTATGTAATCTGATCTGCCCCAATTCTGTGATCCTCTGATCTCGGCCAACACTGGACCATATGATCTGATCTTCTGATCTCGGCCAACAATGGGCCATATGATCTGATCTTCTAATCTCGGCCAACACTAGGCCATATGATCAGATCTTTTGATCTCGGCCAACATTGGGCCATGATGCTTAAATCTGGACCATTGATCTGAACATTTTCCCTCTGATCTGGACCAAGTCTGGACTGAGTCTGGATTGAATCTGAATTAAATCTGGACTTGTGATATTTTAATCTGGACATTTATCCTCTGATCTGGATCAAGTCTGGATTAAATCTGGACAATCATTTCTTCGGATCTGGACTGAGTTTCATGCTCGGGATTATGCTATCTTCTGGTCTGGACCAAGTTTGGACCAAGTCATTTGTTCTGGACCAGTTATCTTCTGCTCTGGACCAAGTCTGGATTAAGTCTGAACTGATTCTTATTTCACGACCAGGCCATCTTCTGGTCAGGATTAATTATGGACCAAGTATGACTTATGATTCCTTCTGGTCTGGAACAAGTCTCCCTCTGGCAGGCTTCCTTCTGGTCTGGACCAAATCTCCTTCTGGACTTTGCTTCCTTCTGATCTGGGCCAGGAAAGATATCCTCTGATGGTTATTTGACCTTTGATGACATCCTCTGATTTCCTCTGGTGCCTTCTGGATGCATCCTCTAGTACCCTATGGATGCATTTTCTGGATGAACCTTCTGGTGGCATTTCTATCTTCTGATTGCTTCCTCTGGATTTATCTTCTGGTGGTGTCATCCTCTGATTTTGCACAGCTTCTGATTTGTTCTTCTAAGTCAAAATACTATTTACATAAAATATTTTTGTTAACATAAAAAATAAGTATAGAACCAATTTGGTTCCAACATTCTCCCCCTTTTTGATGATGACCAAACCTTGTATTTTTTATGACTTATTTTGTTAGGCTCCCCCTAAGATCAAGCTTCTCCCCCTAAGTCTAATGCCCCAGACTTTTCCTCTCTTTTTCAACTCCTTCTTTTGTTTCACTATTTCTTTTCAACTCTTTCTCACTATTTCTTTCTCTCCCCCTTTTTGTCATCAGCCAAAAAGGATTGATCTTCTGAACTTTTTTTTTTATCTTTTGAATTTTTTTTAATATCTTCTGGAGTGCAAAAAAAAAAAAAAATAACAGTAAATAAAAAAAAAGTACTCCTCTTCAAAGACTACTTAATCTAGTCAGATATGGAGATTATGTTGAGATGCTTCTTGATGAACTCGAATCGATCTTCAGACAATGGTTTAGTGAATATGTTAGCCCATTGATGATTTGTATCTACAAATTGGATGCTTAGTGTTCCCTTTTGAACATGGTCTCTGATAAAGTGATGTTTGATTTCTATGTGTTTGGCTCTAGAATGAAGGATAGGGTTTTTGGTTAGGTTGATGGCTGAAGTATTGTCACAGTATAAAGGGATGTTGGTTTCAAGGATGTTGTAGTCTTCCAACTGATGTTTCATCCAGATTTACTATGAACTGCATCCTGCTGTTGATATGTATTCAGCTTCTGGTGTTGACATGGCAATGGTGTTTTGTCTCTTGCTTGACCAGGATATTAAATTGTCTCCTAATAATGTGCAGTTTCCACTTGTACTCTTTCTTTCGAGTTTATCTCCAACATAATCAGAATCATAGTATCCACTTAGTTTATATGTGGGAGTTTTCTTGTAGAGCAAGGTAAGATGTGTGGTTCCTTTTAGGTATCTAAGGATTCTTTTGACAGCAGTTAAGTGGGATTCCCTAGGGTCAGCTTGAAAACGAGCACAAACACAAACACTAAACAAAATGTCAGGTCTAGAAGTAGTTAGATAAAGAAGGGATCCAATCATACCTGTGTATGTTTTCTGGTCTACCTTTTGGCCGGATTCATCTTTTTCAAGTGAGCAGGTGGGGTGCATGGGGGTGGCCGTAGGCTTACAATTACTCATCTTGAACTTTTGGAGAAGTTCTTTAGTGTACTTAGATTGGTGAATGAGTATACATGTTTTGCCTTGCTGAATCTGAATTCCTAGGAAGAACTTAAGTTCTCCCATCATGCTCATATGAAACTCTTGCTGCATCAAATCAGAAAACTCTTGGCAGAGAGTGCCATTAGTGGATCCAAAGATAATATCATCAACATAAATTTGAATGATCAGAATATCATCTTTAATAGATTTTCTAAACAACGTGTTATCTATATGGCCTTTATCAAACTTATTTTTAAGTAAGAAGTTGCTAAGTCTGTCATACCATGCCCTAGGTGCTTGTTTTAAACCATAAAAAGATTTTTTAAGTTTAAAAACATGGTTTGGAAAATCAGAATTTTCAAAACCTGGGGGCTGTTTGACGTAGACTTCCTCACTTATATAACCATTTAAGAAAGCACTTTTGACATCCATTTGATACAAAGTAATATCATGATTTGCAGCAAAAGATTGTAGGATACAAATTGCTTCTAACGTGGCCACTAGAGCAAAAGTCTCAGTGTAATCAATGCCTTCATGCTGACTGTATCCTTGTGCCATAAGCCTTGCTTTATTATTGACTACTTCACCTTTTTCATTGAGTTTGTTCCTGAACACCCACTTGGTTCCAATGATATTTTTGTTTGGTCTGGACACCAGATCCCAAACATCATTCCTTTCAAACTCATTCAGCTCTTCTTGCATTGCAAGAATCCATCCTTCTTCTGCCAGTGCTTCATCAACAGTAGTTGGTTCAATGGTAGAAAGTAAACCAAACAGACTTGTTTCTTTAAATGATGATATGGTTTTTAATGGTTCAGCTGCGCTTCCGTTAATCAGTGTTTCTGGATGTGAAGACTTGTACTTCCACCCATTTTTTCCTTCTGACTTGTCTTCAGGTTCAGCATTATCTTCGGATTTTCTTTCATCCTTTTCTTTCTCTGGTTCTGTTGTTTGATTTTCTCCTGCTTCCTGTGCTTCTGGTAAACCTGCAATTTCCTCATCTTGCTTTGACTTTTCATAGTCAAGCTGTTTGTCATCAAACTTAATGTGTATGGATTCCTCCACAATGTTAGTTTCTTTATTAAACACTCTATAAGCTTTTGATCTCTTAGAGTAACCAATGAAGGTACACTTTTGAGATCTGGAATCAGATTTTGCAAGATTATCCTTAGTGTTTAACATATAACAAATGCAGCCAAACTGTTTGAAATAGCAAATGTTAGGTTTCTTACCTTTCCACAGTTCATATGGAGTTTTGTTTAGAATAGACCTGATGTAAACTCTGTTCTGGATGTAGCATGCAGTGTTGACAGCTTCTGCCCATAGGTAGGTAGCAACATTCATGTCATTCAGCATGGTTCTGGCCATCTCCTGCAGTGATCTATTCTTCCTTTGAACTACTCCATTCTGTTGAGGTGTTCTGGGGGATAAGAAGTTGTGAGAGATACCATTCTCATCACAAAATTCTTCAAAGTACCTGTTCTCAAACTCACCTCCATGATCACTTCTAATAGTTATGATTTTAAAACCTTTTTCATTCATAACTTGCTTGCAGAAGGAAATAAATACCTTATGTGATTCATCTTTGTTTCTCACGAACTTTACCCAAGTCCACCTTAAGTAATCCTCAACTATGACAAACCCATACTTCTTACCACTAAGGGATGCAGTTTGAACAGGACCAAACAGATCTAAATGAAGCTGTTCAAGAGGTTGTGAAGTAGAAATACAGTTTTTAGGTTTAAAAGAGCTTTTGGTCTGTTTACCTTTTTGACATGCTTCACAGAGAATCTCAGATTTGGTACTTAGTTTGGGGAGACCTCTCACTAGCTGAAGTTTACTTAACTCAGAAACCAGCCTAGGGTTTGAATGGCCTAACCTTTTGTGCCAAATTAGATTTTCCTCCCTAACAGATAAAAGACACTTAACTTTTTGTTTAGCTAGGCTAACCAGATCTATCTTATAGACATTATTCTGCCTAACACCAGTGAACAAAACAGATCCATCTTTTTGACTAATAGCCTTGTAGGTTTTCTGATTAAACACAACATCATACTTGCAGTCACTTAGATGACTAATGCTTAACAGATTGTGATTCAGACCTTTAACTAATAAAACATTTTCAATAGATAAGGAAGAAGAACTGATACCAACTGTGCTTGTATCAATGATCTGACCTTTCTGGTTTCCTCCCAATGCAACCTTGCCTCCTTTCTTCAGAGTCAACTTCTAGAACATTGATTTGTCTCCAGTCATATGCCTGGAGCATCCACTGTCCAGATACCATGCTTTGCATTGCAGATCAGACCTTTCTTCTTCTAATACTTCACCGTTAGAGTCAGATTCAGACTCAGTGCTGTAATCAGATTCTGTATGAGCCATTAGAGCTAGTTCGGTTTCTGGCTTGTTCAGACTAGTTGAACTGTTCCCTTGATTTTGCTTCGGATGATACACCATGTTCCTCTGGTGATTCTGGTAATTCTGCTTCTTCTGGTAATACTGAAGCTGATGTGTGTGATTCTGCTGTTTGTGGCTGAACCTCTGATTCTGATACTAGTTTTGGTTATGGTTCTGATTTTGGTGTGAATTGAACTGACCAGACCTTCTTTCATGAGACTCATTTTGCTTCTGTCTGATGGAAACTGGAACATACACTCTTTTCTTTTTGTGCATTGCCAGCATCCATTGACCAGGCCCCATGATTGGTGTTTCCTTCTGGTTGCTCAGAATATCTGCAACATCAACAATTTTGTTCTTTGGTACCCAATACTGGCTGGGTCCAGGTTTGTTAGACTTAACAGGTCTTTTGTCTTTCCCAAATTTTATCATAGGACAAGACAATTTAGAATGACCTTTTTTAGCACAAATAATACACAGAACATTAGAATAATCAGATTTAATTTCACTACAGATTCAGTAAAACCTATTCCTCTCTTACCATTGTTAGTGATTCCATAAATCATGGAAGCATACTTACTTCTTTCCATACCATTTGCAATAAAGTTTTGAAAAGCTTGTTCATGCATATCAGATTCACAAACGGTATTGGAAGTAGAGCAAATGTTACTTTTGAGAGTTAGATTTTCAGAATTGAGTCTGGCAACTTCAGTTTTAAAATTAGTGTTTTCAGTTGCAAACTTAGCATTCTAATTCGTTAAAATTTGAACTTCTTTGGTTAGAATTTTCTTTTCTTCCCTAAGAGTTTTCAGTTTTAAAGACATCTTGTTGTTGGCATTTAGAAAGTCTTTAAGAGCAGTAATTAGTTCAGATCTAGTAAGGTCCGAGAAT
This sequence comes from Cicer cuneatum, assembly GCA_037974295.1. NCBI lineage: Eukaryota > Viridiplantae > Streptophyta > Magnoliopsida > Fabales > Fabaceae > Cicer > Cicer cuneatum. The sequence goes on along the minus strand of JBBPBO010000003.1, from coordinate 43,740,902 downwards.
ACCTCTTTGTTTTCAACTTCTGAATCAGTTCCAAAGTCTGTGCTAGATCCAGAACTTGAGTTGGTATGTGCCATCAGAGCCAATATTGCTTCCTCTGATGTGCTTCCAGACTTGCCGGAATGAATGTTTTGTCCATTCTTCTTACCTTCTGCTTTTCTTCTAGAGCTAGTACCTTTATGGAGTCCAGAGGCAGACTTGATGTGAGCCATCATAGCTGTTTCCGCCTCTTCATCATCCGATGATTCCTCTTCTGAGTCAGATGCATCCCATGCTGCCATCAGACTCTTCTTCTTGAATCTGGAACTTTTCTTGTGATGCTTTCCTTTCTCCATGTTTGGACATTCTGACTTGATATGTCCAGGTTCATTGCATCCATAGCAGATGATGCTTTTCTTGTCAGCTTATCCTTTTTCCTCTGTTGGAGTATTTGCCATTTTTCCTGGGGGCTTTCTTCTTTCTATTTTGCCACATCTTTGCAATATGCCTGGTTATGTAAGCAAGATCATCATCTTCACAATCACTATCTTCTAATTCTGATACAACCTTTGCAGCTTTCTTCTGTTTTGACTTAAGGGCTAAAGTCTTCTTCTTTTTTGGTTCATTTGCATCCAACTCTATTTCATGAGACCTGAAGGAGCTGATAAGATCTTCAAGCTTCAAGGTATTCAGATCCGTAGCTTCCTATACTGCAGTAACCTTTGGTCTCCATTTGGCTGGTAAACTTTTGAGGATCTTCTTTACATGATCTGCAGTGGTGTGGCTTTTCTTTAATACTTTTACACCTGATACCAGAATCTGGAATATGCTGAACATTGCTTCAATGTCTTCATCCTCTTCCAACTTTAACAGCTCATACTATTTGACTAGTATGTTTGCCTTTGCCTCTTGAACCTGTTGACTTCCTTCATAGGTCAGAACAAGACTATCATAGATGCTTTTTGCTGTTTCCTTGTTGGTGCATCTGTCAAATTCTTTGAATGTGATAGCATTGATCATGATGGTTCTGGACTTGTGATGCAGCTTGTATAACTTCTTCTGGTTGGCATTCATATCTTCGACATCCAGTTCTTCATCTCCTGGTGTAGTGGGTGCAGTGTAGCCTTTGACTACCAAGGTCCAGAGATCAGGATCTTGGGAGATGAAGAAGCTTCTCATTCTGTCCTTCCAGTATTCAAAGTGATCTCCATCAAACAGTCGTGGCCTGTTGATGTTGCCTCCAAATTCTTCTTTGGATTCTGACATGTTAAACCCCCTTAGGCCTCTCCTCAAACACTGTTAAGTGCTCAGCCTTGAGACCGAGCTCTGATGCCAATTGAAGGTGCAAACACGAGAATGGGGGGTTGAATTTTGTTTGTAATACTTGATTTCTTTTTCTGTTTTTGATGATTATTTGAAATCTAAAATATAATCAAGTAGAGTTAGCAGCGAATAAAGTAAAATGAACAACACAAGGATTTATCCTGGTTCACCATGAACTAGGCTACATCCAGTTCCTTCATCTTGAAGGATTTTTCACTAATTCAAAACCTTTGAATTACAACCGTACTACTGACCCTCCAAGTCAGTCTTCCCAAACAGTCTAACAATCCTAGACTTTTGAGGAACACAACACCTTGACTTCACAAGTCAAGTCTTCTCCTACCAATCTGACAATCCCAGATTGCAAAAGGAATTACAACACCTTGAATCTAATTGCTAAGTCACCTGCTACTTCTTCTGACTCTTCAGATTGTAGACTCTACTTCAACAATATAGATCTAACACAAAGGAACGAAAAACACAAGTACTTGCTTCTAGAAAGTTGAAACTCACAATTAACCTCACTGAAAACTCGAGTGTTTGCTTATGGAAGTGTATGACTCTTTTACTGATTTTCGATGCTAAGTCTTCTGCCTTGAGCCTCCTTTTAGATGAAAATTAAGGCTTCTACCTGAAGGTGCAAACACGAGAACAGGGGCGGAGGGGTTGAATTGTGTTTGAATAACTTGATTACTTTTTCTGTTTTTGCAGTTTTATAACAAAACCTGATGTTTGAATAAAACAGAGTTAGCAGCGGATGTAAAGTAAATATAAAACACATAATTATATACTGGTTCACCGTTAACTTGGCTACGTCCAGTCCCTTCACTTTGAAGGATTTCACTAATTCACAAATCTTGAATTACAACAATACCACTGACCCTCCAAGTCCGTCTTCTCAAACAGTTTCACAATCCTAGACTTTTGAGGAAAAGAACCTTGAATCTAATTGCTAAGTAATCTGCTACTCCTTCAGATTGTAGACTCTACTTCAACAACGTAGATCTAACACAAGGGAAAGAAAACTTAGAGTACTTGCTTCAGGAAAGCGGATACTCACAATTGACCTCACTTAAAACTCAAGTATTTTGCTTTTGGAAGTGTATGACTCTCAAGTATTTTCGATGCCGAGTCTTCTGCCTTGAGCCTCCTTTTATGGATGAAGAATTAGGGTTGCTTCCATGCTTAAGTTCGAGCTGTATCTTGCCAGATACTCTTGCAAAAATAACTTGGCCAATCGGGTTTCACTTAAATAAAAAACATATCTTTTTAGCTCCAGATTTTCTTTCAAAAATAACTTTGGCCAATCTTGTTCTTGATTAATTCTGGACCAAAACATTCTTCCCGCCAATAGCTTCTGAATTCGCATACGACTTCAATTTATTTTTGTATCAAATCCGCTTAATACTTTGATCAAATTTATATTAAAATTTAATTAAGTCTTATTCGAATTTAATCAAGTCATCACTGATTTTCACCATGATTAAATTTGGACCATTTGATCTTCTGATCTCAACCACTCTGGACTTGCAATCTAATCTACTGTGATCCTCTGATCTCGGCCAACTATGGACCACACGCTCTGATCTTCTAATCTCGGCCAATCACTGGACCATATGATCTGATCTTCTGATCTCAGCCAACACTCGGCCATATGGTCTGATCTCGGCCAACAGTGGGCCATTGATCATTGATGCTTAAATCTGGACCATTGATCTAAACATTTTCCCTGTGATCAGGACCAATTCTGGACTAAGTCTTGATTGAATTAAATCTGGACATGATATTTTAATCTGAACATTTACCTTCTGATCTGGATTAGGTCTGGATTAAATCTAGACAATCATTTCTGCTGATTTGGAATGAGTTTCATGCTATGGACTATGCTATCTTCTAGTCTGGGCCAAATCTAGATTAAATCTCTTGTTCTTGACCAATTCTTTTATGCTCTGATTAAGTCTGGATCATGTCTAGACTGATTATATATTTCACGACCAGGCTATCTTCTGGTCAGAATTAATTCTGGATCAAGTCTGACTTATGATACCTTCTGGTCTAGAACAAGTCTCCTTCTGGCAGGCTTCCTTTTGGTCTGGTCCAGGTCTCTGCTTCCTTCTGAATTGGGCCAAGAAAGATATCCTTTGATGGTATTTTGACATCTTGGTGTATCCTCTGGTGCCTTCAGGATGCATCCTCTGGTATCTTCTGGATGCATTATCTGGTATCTTCTGGAGGTGTATCCTCTGGTCTGATTTTATCCTCTGGTAATTCATCTTCTGCCTCTGGTGACTTCATCTTGTGCCTCTGGTAACTTCATCTTCTGGTGGCATTTAATATAATAATTCTAAGTACAAAATAAGATTACATGGAGTGCTTTTGTAAACATCAAAATCCTAAGTACTTAGAACCAACTTGGTTCCAACAATCACCCCATTTTTGATGATGACAAAACCTTAACTTATTTTGCTAGCTTATAACTCGAAATACTTGAAATACTCCCCCTCAGACAAATCTCTCCCCCTAAGTCTAATAATGACCTTTTCTTCTCCTTCTTAAATCATTCTTTCTTTTCTTCTCTTCTCTTCTCCTTTTCAACTCCTTCTCTTTTCATCTCTTTCTGTTCTCTTTATTTTTCTCTCTCCCTGTTTCTTCTCCTTTTCAACTCCTTCTCTTTTCACTCTTTCTTTTTTTTTTCTATTTATTTTTCTCTCTCCCTGTTTCTTCTCCTTTTCAATTCCTTCTCTTTTCATCTCTTTCTTTTTCGCTCCTCCTTTCTTTTTATCTCTCCTTTTCTACTTATTTCTCCTTTTTCTCTCTCTCCCCCTTTTTGTCATCAGCTAAAAAGAGGTCCTACCATTTTTGTATTTTTGTTTTTCTCTTTACAAATTACAGAAAGTAAAAACAGAAAAATAAAAAACATAAAGTAAAATTACAAGAAAATTAAAAACTCCTAAGATGACTACTTGAACTAGTCAGATATGGAGATAACGTTGAGATGCTGCTTGATGAACTCGAATCTATCTTCAGCTAATGCTTTGGTGAAGATATCAGCCCATTGATGATTAGTGTCCACAAACTGGATGCTTAAAGTCCTTTTTTGAACATGGTCCCTAATGAAATGGTGTTTTATTTCAATGTGTTTGGCTCTAGAGTGTAAGATAGGGTTCTTAATTAGGTTTATGGCTGAAGTGTTATCACAGAACAAAGGGATATTGGTTTCAAATATGTTGTAATCTTCAAGTTGATGTTTCATCCAGATTAACTGTGAGCTGCATCCTGTTGGTGATATATACTTAACTTTAGCTGTTGACATAGCAATGGTGCTTTTTCTTTTGCTTGACCAAGAGATCAAATTATTACATAAGAATGTGCAGTTGCCACTTGTACTTTTCCTTTCCAACTTGTCTCCAGCATAGTCAGAATCACAAAAACCTCTTAGTTTGTAGGTGGGGGTTTTCTTGTATAACAAGGTAAGTTTTGTGGTTCCTTTGAGGTATCACAAGATTCTTTTGACAGCAGTTAAATGGGATTCCCTAGGGTCAGCTTGAAAATGGGCACATACACAAACACTAAACAAAATGTCAGGTCTAGAAGCAGTTAGGTAATGAAGGAATCCAATCATACCTCTGTATGTTTTCTGGTCAACCTTTTGGCTGGTTTCATCTTTCTCAAGTGAGCAGATTGGGTGCATGGGGGTGGCCATAGGCTTACAGTCACTCATCTTGAACTTTTTGAGAAGTTCTTTAGTGTATCTAGATTGGTGAATGAGTATACCTGATTTACTGTGGTGAATCTGAATTCCCAAGAAGAACTTAAGTTCTCCCATCATGCTCATTTAGAACTCTTTCTGCTTTAGGTCAGAAAACTCCTTGCACAAAGTTCCATTAGTGGATCCAAAGATGATATCATCAACATAAACTTGAATAATCAAAATATCATTTTTAATGGATTTCCTAAATAGAGTATTATCAATCTGGCCTCTATCAAATTCATTCTTAAGCAGAAAGTTACTAAGTCTGTCATACCAAGCCCTTGGTGCTTGTTTTAAACCATATAAAGATTTTTTAAGTTTAAAAACATGGTTTGGAAAATCAAAATTTTCAAATCGAGGGGGCTGTTTGACATAGACTTCCTCACTTATATAACCATTTAAGAATGCACTTTTAACATCATTTGATACAGAATTATATCATGATTAGCAGCAAATGATAAAAGAATTCTAATTGCTTATAACCTGGCCATTGGAGCAAAAGTCTCAGTGTAATCAATACCTTCCTGTTGACTGTATCCTTGAGCTACAAGTCTGGCTTTGTTCCTTACCACTTCACCTGTTTCATTGAGTTTATTCCAGAACACCCACTTGGTTCCAATAATGTTTTTGTTTGGTCTGGATACCAGATCTCGAACATCATTCCTTTGAAATTCATTCAGCTCTTCTTGCATTGCAAGTATCCAACCTTCCTAAGCTAGAGCTTCATCAACATTGGTTGGTCTGCATCAACTTCTGGTTCTGGAAGATCTGTAACAACTTCTGATTTTGATAAATCAACTTATGGTTCTAGTAAATCTGTAACAGCTTCTGATTAATATAAATCAGCTTCTGGTAAATCTGTAACAGCTTCTGATTTTGGTAAATCTGCAACAGCTTTTGATTCTGGTAAATATCCAGATTTCTCTTCTGACTTATCTTGGCTGTTTCTGACTTGATCAGATTTATCTTTTGAAGATTTGTAATGTGTTGCTGACTTGCTTGTATCCTCTACCTTTCGAGGTACTTCTGTTTCTTCTGCTTCGGCTTCTGCTCCCTTTTGTTCTGGTCAACCTGCATCAGTTTCATCTTGCTTTGATTTTTCAGGTCAAGCTGTTTGTCATAATACAAATTTTAATAATTAATAATTGAACTTAGTACAACCAAACCATTAATTCTGCTTCTGGTGGTTTTTGCTTGTTTTTTTTTGAAACCACTAAACTGGTTTGACTGTTTTAGCTGAACTTGTTCAGGTTATTTGGATCACCTAGTTCCTGCAAGTACTTATCTAGCTTTGTTATCACAGTAAACATAAAATTAACACAAAACATATCCCTTGTATGTCACAGTTTCATTTTCCCTCTGAAAACCCTTTTGTTTCTTCTTTTCTGGTTTTCAGATTCTAACTTTTGAATGTTCTTTGATTAGTAGGTCTGGATGAAGAAATTTGAATTCCCATCCAGGTTTGCAATTTTGATCAATGTGATTGGAGTCTTCTCCTAATTCTGATTCTTCTCTTTCTACTTATCAGACTTTGCTGCTTCACTGTCAGAATCAGAGTCAGAGTCAGACTCAGAATCAGTTCGAGCCATCAGAGCCAGTTCTGTTTCTGGCCTGTTTGAGCAGTTTCCTTGATTCTGCTTTGGTTGATAAACCATGTTCCTCTGATGATTCTGGAACATGATTTGGTTTTGGTAACTTTGGTGAATCTGGTAATTCTGATAACCTTGATGATTCTGGTGATTCTGGTGATTTGAATGAATCTGGTGATTTTGGTGGTTCTGATGAATCTAGTGATTCTGATGATTTTGATAATTCTTATTCTAGTTCTGGTTCCAGTACTGATTCTAATTCTGGTTCCAGTTCCTGCGCTTCTGATATTGGTTCCAGTTCTGGTTCTGGTTCTAGTTCTGATTTTGGTTCTAGTTTTGATTCTGGTTCCAGTTCTGGTTCTGATTTTGATTATGGTTGAGTTGACCAGACCTTTTTCCGTCAGAGTCAGATTGCCTCTGTCTTTTTGTCGCAGGAACATAAACCTTCTTCTGCTTGTGCATTGCTAACATCCATTGTCCAAGCACCATTGTTTGTGTCTCCTTCTGGTTGCTCAGAATATCTGCAACATAGACAATTTGATCTTTTGGTACCTGTAACTGATTGGGTCCAGGTTTGTTAGTTTTAACAGCTCTCTGATTTTGTTCAGATTTCACCATTGGACAAGATAATTCAGAGTGACCTTTCTTAGCACAAACAATGCATAAAACATCAGAATGAACAGTTTTAGTTTCTGCAATAGTTTCTGTAAAACCAAGACCTCTCTTTCCAATGTTACTGCTTCCATAAATCATAGATGCATATATTTTCTTCTTTCCATTCCATCAGAAATAAAGTTTTGAAAATATTGCTCATGCATATCAGATTCACAAATAGTTTTGGAAGTGGAACAATTATTACTTTTGAGAGTTTGGTTTTCAGATTTGAGTCTTGCAACTTCAGTTTTAAAATCCAAGTTTTAAAGAATTGAAATTCTGAGTATGCAACTGAAAACAAAGATTTTAAAACTGAAGTTGCAAGACTCAAATCTGAAAACCAAACTCTTAGAAGTAATATATGTTCCACTTCCAAAACTGTTTGTGAATCTGATATGCATGAACAATTTTTTCAAAATTTTATTTCCAATGGAATGGAAAGAAGTAAATATGCATCTATGATTTATAGAAACAGTAACTCTGGAAAGAGAGGTCTGGGTTTTACAGAAACGATTACTGAAAGTAAAGCTGTTCATTCTGATGTCTTATGCATTGTTTGTGTTAAGAAAGGTCACTCTGAACTATCTTGTCCAATGGTAAAATGTGAACAAGATCAGAGAGCTGTTAAGACTAACAAACCTGGACCCAGTCAGTTCTGGGTACCAAAAGATCAAATTGTCTATGTTGCAGATATTCTGAGCAACCAGAAGGAGACACGAACAATGGTGCCTAGACAATGGATGTTGGCAATGCCCAAGCAGAAGAAGGTTTATGTTCCAACATCTACCAAACAGAAGCCAAGTGACTCTGGTAGAAGAAGAACTGGTCAACACAATACCTATCAGAACCAGAACCAGAATCATAGGAGGAACTAGAGATATCAAAGATATCAAACGAATCAGAACAGGAACTGGAACCAGAATCAGAACTGGAACCAGTATCAGAGGAACAGGAACTGGAACCAAAACCAGAATGGGAACCATTATCAGAGGTACAGGAACTGGAACCAGTATCAGAGGCACAGGAACTGGAACCAGAACCAACACTGGAACCAGAATCTGAATCAGTACCAGAACCAACATAATTACCAGAATTAGTATAATCACCTGAATCACCATATGTTCCAGAATCACCAGAGGAACTTGGTGTATTAGCCGAAGCAGAAAGAGAGGAATCAGAATCAGGAGAGTTCTTCAAACACTCCAGTGAGATTCATCAAGACTACAAACCTGGAAGGGAATTCAAATCCCTTAATCCAAACCATGTAATCACAGAACATACAGATTCAAAATCTGAAAATCAGAAGTAGGAGGATTTTCAGAGTAAAACTGAAACTGCTGACATAGCGTTTACATCTTGCTGTAAAGACTATTATTATTTGATATTTATGTTTACTGTGATAACAAGAAGCTTGATCTTAACAAATCAAAGCTAGATAAGTATTCTGCAGGTTTTTAAACTGTCAGAGGAACCAGGTGATTCACACGAATTGAATACCTCAGCAGAAACAACATTCCAGTTGTTTCAAAAACAAGCAGAAACCACCAGAAGCAGAATTAATGGTTTGGCTGTATTGAGTTCAATTTTAAATTATTTGATTTGCATTATGTAATATGAAAAACTGCTTGATCTTGACATATCAAAGCAAGATAAAAATAGTGCAGGTTCACCAGAACCAAAGGGAGCAGAAGCACAAGAAACAAAAGTACCTGGAAAGGTAAAGGATACAAGCAAGTCAGCGACACATGACAAATCTTCAAAAAATAAATCTGATCAAGTCAGAAACAGCCAAGATAAGCCAGAAGAGAAATCTGGATATTTACAAGAATCTGAAGCTGTTATAGATTCACCAGAACCAGAAGCTGATTTATCAGAATCAGAAGCTGTTACAGATCTTCTAGAACCAGAAGTTGATGCGAACCAAGCAATGTTGATGAAGCTTTGGCAGAGGAAGGTTGGATACTTGCAATGCAAGAAGAGCTGAATGAATTCCAAAGGAATAATGTTTGGGATCTGGTATCCAGACCAAACAAAAACATTATTGGAACCAAGTAGGTGTTCAGAAACAAATTCAATGAAAAAGGTGAAGTTGTAGCTCAAGGATATAGTCAACAGGAAGGTATAGATTACACTGAGACTTTTGCTCCAGTGGTTAGGTTAGAAGCAATTAGAATTATCATTTGCTGCTAATCATGATATAATGTTGTATCAAATGGATGTTAAATGTGCATTCTTAAATGGCTATATAAGTGAGGAAGTCTATGTCAAACAGCCCCCTGGATTTGAAAATTCTGATTTTCCAGACCATGTTTTTAAACTTAAGAAATCTTTATATGGTTTAAAACAAGCACCAAGGGCATGGTATGACAGACTTAGTAACTTTCTACTTAAGAATGAATTTGATAGAGGCCAGATTGATAATACTCTATTTAGGAAATCCATTAAAAATGATATTTTAATTATTCAAGTTTATGTTGATGATATCATATTTGGATCTACTAATGGCACTTTGTGCAAAGAGTTTTCTGACCTAATGCAGAAAGAGTTCCAAATGAGCATGATGGGAGAACTTAAGTTCTTCCTGGGAATTCAGATTCACCAAGGTAAATCAGGTATACTCATTCACCAATCTAAATATACTAATGAATTTCTTAAAAAGTTCAAAATGAGTGTATGTAAGCCTATGGCCACCCCAATGCACCCAACCTGCTCACTTGAGAAAGAAGAAACCAGCCAAAAGGTAGACCAGAAAACATACAGAGGTATGATTGGATCCCTTCTTTATTTAACTACTTCTAGACCTGACATCTTGTTTAGTGTTTGTGTCTGTGCCCGTTTTCAAGCTGACCCTAGGGAATCCCATTTAACTGCCGTCAAACGAATATTGAGATACCTTAAAGGAACCACCAACCTTACTTTGTTATACAAGAAAACCCCCACCTACAAACTCAGAGGTTTTTGTCATTCCGGCTATGCTGGAGACAAGCTGGAAAGGAAAAGTACAAGTGGCAACTGCACATTCTTAGGTGATAATTTGATCTCTTGGTCAAGCAAAAGACAAAGCACAATTGCCATGTCAACAGCTGAAGCTGAGTACATATCAGCAGCAGGATGCAGTTCACAGTTACTCTGGATGAAACATCAACTTGAAGATTACAACATCTTTGAAACCAATATCCCTTTGTTCTGCGATAACACTTCAGCCATAAACCTAACCAAGAACCCTATCTTACACTCTAGAGCCAAACACATTGAAATAAAACACCATTTCATTAGGGACCATGTTTAAAAAGGGACTTTAAGCATCCAGTTTGTGGACAATGATCATCAATGGGCTGACATCTTCACCAAAGCATTACCAGAAGATAGGTTTGAGTTCATCAAGAAGCATCTCAACATTGTCTCCATATCTGACTAGCTCAAGTAGTCATCTTAGGAGTTTTTTAAATTTCTTGTAATTTTATTTTCTGTCTTTTATTTTCTGTTTTACTTTCTGTAATTTGTAAAGAGAAAAGCAAAAAATAAAAAAAGAAAGGAGGAGTGAAAAAGAAAGAGATGAAAAGAGAAGGAGTTGAAAAGGCGAAGAATCAGGGAGAGAGAAAAAGAAAGAGTGAAAAAGAGAAGAAGTTGAAAAGGAGACGAAACAGGGAGAGAGAAAAAAAAGAGAAAAAGAAAGAGTGAAAAAAGAAGGAGTTGAAAAGGAGAGGCTATGTGAAGGGAGAAAAGAAAGAGAGATTAAAGAAGGAGTTGAAAAGGAGAGAAGAAGAAAATAAAAGAAAGAGTAAAAAGAGAAGGAGTTAAAAAGGAGAAGAAAAAGTCAGTATCAGACTTAGGGGGAGAGATTGGTCTGAGGGGGAGTAATTCAAGTCTTCGAGTTATAAGCTAGCAAAATTAAGGTTTTGTCATCATCAAAAAGGGGGAGATTGTTGGAACCAAGTTGGTTCTAAGTACTTAGGATTTTGATGTTTACAAAAGCACTCCATGTAATCTTATTTTGTACCTTGAATTATTACATTAAATACCACCAGAAATTGAAGTTTGCATAGGTAGAAGATGCATCTAGAATGCATCTTGGAATTACCAGAGGATACACCAGGATGTCAAAACATCACTAGAAGATATCTTTGCTGGCCCATATCAAAAGGAAGCAAAGTCAGAAGGAGACCTGGACCAGACCAGAAGGAAGCCTGCCAGAGGGAGACTTGATCCAGACCAGAAGGAATCAAATGTGAGATTTATTCCAGAAGTTATTCTGACCAGAAGATGGCCTGGCAGTGAAATAATAAACAGCCCAGACTTGATCCAGACTTAATCAGAGGGTAAATTAATGGGTCCAGAACAAAGGAATTAATCCAGATTTGACCCATACCAGAAGATAGCATGGTTCAGGGTATGAAACTAAGTCCAACTAGAAGAAATGATCTCCAGAATTGATCCAGAACTGATCCAAAACAGAAGGTAAAATGTCCAGACTGAAATATTATTTGTCCAGATTTAATTTCAGTTTAATCCAGACCAAGTACAGAATTGGTCCAGATCAGAAGGAAGATTTTTAGATCAATGGTTCAGATTTAAGTATTTGGCCCAGTGTTGGCCGAGATCAGAAGATCGGACCATGGCCCAGTGTTGGCCGAAATCAGAAGGTCAGGATGTGTGGGTCAGCAATGTTCGAGATCAGAGGATCAAAGCAAATCAGTTTGCTAGATCAGGATGGCCGAGATCAGAAGATCAGAAGGTTAAAAAGTGTGGTCCAGCAGTGGTCGAAATCAGAGGATCAGAGGAGATCACTCAGTATGGTCAAGATGTGGACTAGCGCAAAAGATCAAATGGTCCAGATTTAATCATCAGGATTAACAGTGGAGATTTTAATTTATTTTGAACAAAGTATTAAAAAGATTTATTACAAAAATAAAGTGAAGTATTGTGGAATTCAGGAGCTGTTGGCGGGAAGAAATTAAGACATGATTGGCCAGTTATTTTTGAAAGAAAATCTGAAGCTTAGAAAAAGATATGTTTTTTATTTAAATGAAGCCCAATTAGTCAAGATAATTTTGCAAGAGAATCCAGCAAGATTCAGCTCGAAATTAAGCTTGGAAGAGGTCCTAATTCGCATCTATAAAAGGAGGCTCAAGGCAGAATACTTAGCATCGAAAATCACAAAAGAGTCATACACTTCCAAAGCAAACACTCAAGTTTTCAGTGAGGTTAATTGTGAGTTCCAGCTTTCAAGAAGCAAACACTCGTGTTATTTTCTTTCCGTTGTGTTAGATCTAAGTTGTTGAAGTAGAGTCTACAATCTAAGGGAGTCAGAAGGGATAGCACATTACTTGGCAATTAGATTCAAGGCGTTGTAATTCCTTCTACAATCTTGGGTTGTCAGGGCAGGAGAATACTTGACTTAGGAAGTCAAGGTGTTGTATTCCTCAAGAGTCTAGGATTGTTAGATTGTTTGAGAAGAATGACTTGGAGGGTGAGTGGAACTGTTGTAATTCAAGGTTTGAGTTAGTGAAATCCTTCAAAGTGAAGGGACTGGACGTAGCCTCGTTAACGGTGAACCAGTATAAAAATTCTGTGTTTTATTTTTACTTTATATCCGCTGCTAACTATGTTTTTATTCATACATCAAGTTTTGTTTTAAAAGTGTAAAAACAGGAAAAGTATTCAAGTTAGTCAAACACAATTCAACCAACCCTTCTCGTGTTTGCACCTTCAATTCCTTCTGATCTGGGCCAAGAAAGATATCCTCTGATGGTATTTTGACATCTTGGTGTATCCTCTTGTGCCTTCAGGATGCATCCTCTGGTACCTTCTGGATGCATTATCTGGTATCTTCTGGAGGTGTATCCTCTGGTATGATTTTATCCTATGGTGACTTCATCTTCTGTCTCTGGTGACTTCATCTTCTGCCTCTGGTAACTTCATCTTCTATAAGTACAAAATAAGATTAAATGGAGTGCTTTTGTAAACATTAAAATCCTAAGTACTTAGAACCAACTTGGTTCCAACACTTCCATGATCGAATTCGAGCTATATCTGTCAAGATTCTCATGCAAAAATAACTTGGCCAATCGGGTTTCACTGAAATAAAAATCGTATATTTTTAGCTTCAGATTGCATTTGAAAATTCTGTTGACCAATCTTGTTTCTTTTAATTTCAAACCTTATCTTTTTAAGCTTTAGATTGCATTCGAATTTCTTCAAGTCTTCAATAATTTTAGAATCAAATCCCCTTAATACTTTGATCAAATTTCTATCAAAATTTAATCAAGTCTTCTTCGAATTTTTAATCAAGTTATCACTGATTTTCATCATGATTAAAATCTGGACCGTATGATCTTCTGATCTCGACCAACTCTGGACTTATCTAATTTGATCTATCCCAATTCTATGATCCTCTGATCTCGACCAACACTGGACCATATGATCTGATCTTCTGATCTCGGCCAACACTGGGCCATATGATCTGATCTTCTGATCTCGGCCAACACTGGCCCATATGATCTGATCTTCTGATCTCAGCCTACAGTGGGCCATGATGCTTAAATTTGGACCATTGATCTGAACATTTTCCCTCTGATCTAGACCAAGTCTGGACTGAGTCTGGATTGAATCTGAATTAAATATGGACATGTGATATTTTAATCTGGACATTTATCGTTTGATCTAGATTAAGTCTGGATTAAATCTAGACAATCATTTCTTCTGATCTAGACTCAGTTTCATGCTCTGGAATATGCTATCTTCTGGTCTGGACCAAGTCATTTGTTTTGGACCAGTTATCTTCAGCTCTGGACCAAGTCTGGATTAAGTCTGGACTGATTCTTATTTCACGACCAGGACATCTTCTGGTCAGGATTAATTCTGGATCAAGTCTGACTTATGATTCCTTCTGGTCTGGACCAAATCTCCTTCTGGACTCTGTTTCCTTCTGATATGGGCTAGGAAAGATATCATCTGATGGTTATTTGACCTTTGATGACATCCTCTGATTTCCTCTGAATTGTATCCTCTGGTGCCTTTAGGATGCATCCTCTGGTACCCTCTGGATGCATTTTCTGGCTGAACCTTCTGGTGGCATTTCTATCTTCTAATTGCTTCCTCTGGATGTATCTTCTGGTGGTGTCATCCTCTGATTTTGCACAGCTTTTGATTTGTTCTTCTAAGTCAAAATAGTATTTACATAAAATACTTTTGTTAACATCAAAACTAAGTATAGAACCAACTTGGTTCCAACAAAGGGTACTTAACCTTGGTAAGGGATACACAATTGGTCGAGGAGAAATTGGAAAAAATTCCAATAGCATGTGAATTTCCAAATGTTTTTCCTTAAGAACTTCATGGGTTGCCACTTGATAGGGAGATTGAGTTCTCTATAGACTTGGTTCCTAATACTGATCCTATATCCATACCTCCTTATCGTATGGCCCCAGTATAACTTAATGAGTTAAGGGACCAACTTCAAGATCTTCTTGATAAGGGTTTTATTCGCCCAAGTTCTTTTCCTTGGGGAGCACCGATATTATTTCTAAAGAAGAAAGATGGATCCATGCAATTGTGTGTAGACTATAGTCAAGGTAAAGTTATTGCCTATGCATCTAGACAACTCAAGTGGCGTGAGGTAAACTATCCATCACATGATTTGGAAATGGCTGCAGTGATTTTCGCTCTTAAGATTTGGAGACACTATCTATATGGTGAAACTTGCGAGATTTATACCTATCATAAAAGTCTTCAGTATATCTTTCAACAACGATATTTAAATTTAAGACAAAGAAGATGGATGGAGCTCTTGAAAGATTATGATTGCACAATCTTATACCACCCAGGGAAGGCAAATGTTGTTGCAGATGCATTGAGTAGGAAATAAATGGGTAGTCTCTCATATAGCAGAAGTCAAGAGGCCAATAGTTAAAGAATTTCAAGAAATTGTTGAAAGTTGAATTCAATTTGAACTTGATCATTCTAGGTTATTTTTAGCCCATGTACAATTTCATCCAACCATAGTTGATGATATCAAGGAAGCTCAAAGTCAAGACTCATACTTAGTGAATATGGTAAATAATGTTCAGAATGGTAAAATTTCATATTTTTTAGTTGATTCTGATGGTGTGCTGAGGTTGAAGTCTCGATTGTGTGTTCCAAATGTTGGTGGCTTAAGAGACGAAGCAAATTTTGTCTCTAAGTGCTTAGTGTGTCAACAAGTAAAGGCTAGACATCAAAAGCCTGCAGGATTACTTCAACCTGTTGAAATACCTGAATGGAAGTGGGAAGGCATCGCTATGGAATTTGTCACAAGATTACCACGAATCCAAAAGGGTTATGACTCGGTGTGGGTGATTATAGATCGGTTGACCAAATCTGCACATTTCTTGCATGTGAAGACTACTTATACCGCATCTCAATATGCTAAACTTTATTTAGATGAAATTGTCTCTTTACATGGTGTACCGGTGTCTATTCTTTCTAACCGTGGGGCTCATTTTACTGCTCAATTTTGGAAATCATTCCAAACTTCATTAGGAACTCGTTTGAAGCTTAGCACAAATTTTCATCCTCAAACAGATGGCCAGTTTGAAAGGACTATACAAATATTAGAGGATATGCTTCGCCCTTGTGCTATGGATCTTGGAGGTAGTTGGGATCAACATTTGTCCTTGATGGAATTTGCATACAATAATAGTTATCAATCTAGTATTTAGATGGCTGCATTTGAGGCTTTGTACAGAAGACGGTGTAGGTCTCCGATAAGATGGTTTGAAGTTGGAGAAGCTAAACTAGTCGGTTCAGAGTTGATTCAAGATGTCATTGAAAAGGTTAAATTGATTCGAGATCGCTTAGTGACATCTCAAAGTAAACAAAAATCTTATTCTAATAAGAGGCGTCGTCCCTTAGAGTTTGTAGTGGGAGAACATGTATTCCTACGTGTTTCACCAATGAAAGGAGTTTTGCGGACCGGTAGCATATCGCTTGGCACTTCCACCGGATCTCTCGGGAGTTAATATGATCTTTCATATTTCGATGCTTCAGAAGTACCTTCATGACCCTTCTCATGTGATTAATCATGAAAATGTGCAGTTAGATGAGATTCTATCATACGTTGAGCATCTGGTAGCTATATTAGATCACCAAGTGAGGCATTTATGCTCGAAGGATATTGTTTCAATTAAAGTTCTTTGGTGTGGTCCATCAGGTGACGAAACAACTTGGGAACCCAAAGAAGTCGTACGTGCATAGTACCCACACTTGTTTGATACTCAAGGTCAGTATAGAAAAAAAATAACAGATAAATTTGAGGACGAATTTTCATAAGGGGAGGAGATTGAAACGCTCTGTTTCATTAAAATAAATTTTTTTAATTATTAATATAAATATTAAATAATTAAAACCAACTCCAACTCCACCTCACTTCATTTTCCATTTCACTTTCCCTCCTTCTTCTCTATCTCTCTCGACAGAAACACAACCATCCCCCCATTTTTTTTTCTTCTTCTTTCTTTCTCCTTGCTCCTTCTCACTCCGCAACACAAATTGCACACATAAACCTTCAACTCTTAAAATGAATTTAACATCTCCAAAGGCTTAACTATTCATACTCATACAAATGCTCTTGGTTGGGATTTTGGGGGTTAAGGTTAGCGAGTAAGAAAGAAGAAGAGTAACCATTCTTTGAAAGGTGTTCATTGAGACTCTTTGAGGTAAATACACAACTCTAATGCTAGTACGAATCTCTAGAAAAATGTAGTTTTGGTTAAAAATCTTATTTTTGTGCTTAGAGTCGATTTAAAGAATTTTTATGGTTTCTTAGAGTTAGCTAAACCTTAGAATAATTTTGCTAAGGCCTTGAGAATATTTTTTTTATAATCAGATTTGTCAGCTGAGGTCTTGCTTGCTACTCTCAGAGTTGTTGGAGCACAAACTTAGTCGATTCTTCATATTTGTGAGTAGATGACTGTCATTGTCATATTTTTATTTTTGCTATAATTATTATTTTACTTGTTTTCTATTTTGAAGTATTTATTTAAAAATTTGGGGAACACAACCTTTGAATTTTTTTCTCGATTTCATCATTTATTTATTTTAATGGTCTTTGTTATATAATATGTTATTAGTTTGATTTATTTATGAGTTATAAAGTATTTAAATATTGAATTGATATACAGTTGAATATGTTTTCCATGAATTATGATGAAATGGGGAATGATTTGTAAGCGTGTTTTGGAGATCGTTGTTATAATTATGAAATCGTTAACGGCGGTCGGTGCACCTAGTTATATCGTTTCGATTAGGGAGAGTTACCCATTAGATTGAGCCGCCATTATGAGAGATGTCATCCGTAGGAGGAGAGGGATATCAATGTAAGCTCCCTAATTGATGTGTGATGATGCGTTGCGGGATTGAGAGGAGAGGTCTATATGTTAGATGGTGCAACCCATAAGGGAAAGGCCACCCTTAGGAGGAAAGGACTATTAATGAGATGAAGTCGCCTCTTGATTTTCAAGAATTCGTATTTTTACTTGTTTGATTTTCTATTATGATTTTAAGGTTGCTCATTTTTATTTCACTTCTCTATGAATTGGATTTTTAATATTTCTATCTGAACGGCTAAATTACAAGTTTAATGATTTTATATGTGTATATTTTATTTGAGAATTATCTAGATTATTTTTGCCACAAGGTTGTAAAACAATTATTCGTGCCTTTTGTGTTTCCCTGCTACTTGGTGATGGTTGCTCTCTCCTCACTAAGTCTTTGTGACTTACCCCTTCATGGTGTTTATTTTTTTAGATTCACAAGCAGTTGAGTTGCAGATTGTTAGTAGATTCAAGTCTCGATCATATTTTTTGGTAGGCCTCTTTGATCGAAGGTCCTTTTTTTTGAAAAGTTTATTGAGTCGTGATGTATTTTGCAGCTATTTTGAGTCTAGAAAGTATTTTTCGGAAATGTATTAAATATATCGATTATACTCTTTGAGATATGACTAAGTTAAAAGTGTAAATAGGGATTTTATAAATTTGGAAACGTTGAAGTTACAGAGGATCCTTTGTCGAAATTTCGAGAAAAATTATAATATATATATATATATATATATTTATATTGAAATGATTGTTGAGAACAATTTAATTGCTTAATTATTAAGTTAGTTGACAGGCTTGCTAGGCTAGAAGTATAGCATGTGCGCCGATCACGACGTTCAGTTTTTGGGTCGTGACAATTATTATTATTATTATTATTATTATTATTATTGTTATAATTATTATAAAAAATATTGGTTTAATACTACTCTTGATTAAAGAGTAAGACTATTAGGTGGTGAAAGATATATGGGTCCAGTAGGTAGTAGGTTACTTGTTTTGATTAAATGATTTGTATTTTGTATGACAATGTTATGAGTTACTACTTTTGAATGAATTGACAAGTAGTAACCATAGGTGGCTTACTATGAGTTATTTTAAGAATTACTATGAGAACAATAAATTTGGATTAATAGCTTCATTAAGTATACACAAATTGGAAGAAGAAAATCAGAAGAAGGCACCAGAGGAAGCAACTAGAGGAAAGTCATCAGAGGAAATGACTAGAGAATGTGATCAGAGGAACACAAAGTATACATGTCTGCCATTGAATATATGCCTCTAAAAGTAACATTCCTCTGAAGGTTACAAAGCTTGCCTATGATTTCTAGGTCTGATGATTGGGTATGATGTCTGGATCTGATGTTTGGTTTGAAGATTGGGTCTAATAACTGGATCTGAGGACTGCCTCTGAAGAATGGCTTTGAAACCGAGTCTGAAGATTGCATTTGAAAACTGTCTGAATACTGAATTTGAAGCATGCCTTTGAAGCCTTTGCATGTCACTGATATTCACAAACTCAACATGTCTCTGAAGAGTTCATATCAAGGTATAATTTACTCTGAACAGATTGTTCAAATCATAAATTCAAAGTTCAGAATCTGTTGATCAAAATGCTGCAACACACTACAAATACTACCTCTAATATGCAGCCTCGAATGTTGCACTAACTATGAAGTTTCAACATGGTGATTTGCCCAATGCACTAATTCTAAGTCATGCAATTCTACCTCTAACTATCATTATTCATGAAATACAACATCTCACTCCAACAAGAAAGTCAATGCCTCTGATCGAAAGTCAACAGCTAAAATTGAAAGAATTAAGTATGAAAAGAAGACTTAGCCGAATAAAAAACTTGTGAAAATCCAAGAACAACCTGAATCCATTCCAGCTTAAATCAAATAAGTGTATAAAAGAAGATTCGTGTTTTTGAAGACAATCTAAAATAAGATTTTATTCAGATTTATAATTGAAGAAAATATTTGACCAATTTGAAAAGACGATATAATCGAGATTTGAAGAAGATATGATCAAGATTTTATGAACAAGAAGATAAGAATTAGTTACAACAGGATTTGGTCAAGATTTATCAAAAAAAAAGATATGAATTATTTACAAGAAGATTTGATCAAGATTTATCTACAAAAAGATATGAATTATTTACACAAAGATTTGATCAAGATTTATCACAAGAAAATATGAATTATTTACAAGAAGATTTGATCAAGATTTATTTACAAGTAGATATGATTTATCTACAAGTAGATATGATTTATCTACAAGAAGATATGATTTATCTACAAGAAGATTTGATCAGAATGTACAAGAAGCTATGAATTATTTACAAGAAGTTATGATCAAGAATTGTATATAAGAAGAAACACTAACAAGAAGATACATTTATTATTTGCAAAAATATGATTCAAATTGCAAGGACGAAGGAGAAACCGTATCTTATTCTATAAATAGAGAATCAAGACTGAGGAAGAACATAAGAGAACTTATAAACACAAAATCTCCTAAGTCATTAGAGTTCATAAGGTTAAGGTATAGAGAAACACTTGCTCAAAATAAATATTTTCTAAGTGTTATGTAGTGTGAGAGTCATTATTACAATTAGCTTGTTAGAAGCAAACCAATATATTCCAAACTCTTGTAACCCATTCGGAAGAATTTACAATCTCAATCTGAACAATATAAGAACATAACCAATCTAGAAGAACTGCTAAGATTGGATTCAAAAATAAAGAACTGCCTAAAGAACATATTATCAAAAGGCATCTTGTTCATAATAATTTTTCAATAAGATCATTGTTGACCAAGCTAGGTATGAATACACAATTCATAATTAAAAAAGGACTAAATTGAAGCCCTAATTTTATATATAAATAGATACTCTTGTCTAAAGAAGAAGATCATCCAAAAATTAGAAAAAAGTAGAATAACTCAAGCTCAAAATTACAAATTCATTTTAGAGTTCAAAAAGAGAAACATTTGTTTGAATGAGAAATATTTTCTAAGTGTTTTTCTTAGAATGTGATAGTCATTGTTATAATTAGCTTGTTGGAAGCAACTACTCAAGTTCCAAACCTTTGTATTCAAACCCGATTGTGGTATTCGTGTGCCTTCAACAATCTGGGGTTGTCAAATTGTGTAGATAAGACATGGTTGATAGAGTCAAGGTGTGTGTGTAACTCAAAAGTCTGAGGTTGTCAGGCTATTTGAGAAGACTGGCTTGGAGGGTCAAGTGCTTTGTAATTCAAGTTGTTGAATTAGTGGACTAAATTCTTCGAAGTGAAGGGACTAAATGTAGCCAAGTTAGTGGTGAACCAGGATAAATTACTTGTGTCACTTTATTCTTGCACTCCTTAGTTTTGTTATTGCTTCTACTCCAAGTAAATCATCAAGTCTGAACCAGTTTAATTAAATAATGAAAAAACTATCAACTTAGTCAAACACAATTGAACCAGTTTTGCACCTTCAAATTCTTGTTTTACTTCTGTCTCTGTCACTTAACTCGATTGTTACTACTTTTATTTAAGTAAGTCACCAAACCCGAATGAGTTTTAAAAAAAATTAGCAAAAATAATTCAACTTAGTCAAACACAATTCAACTTCCATTATCGTGTATGCACTTTCACTACTCACCTAGAGTTCATTGTCACTTAGTTAAGTCCTTCTCTTGGAGTAAAAGTCAAACATAGCATAAGACAAGCTCTCCAATCATATTGCACCTTTTTGTTATCTAAGCCGGTTCCAATCAATCTTAGGTTTATCGATCGCTTTACCATCTCTTACAATGGTTGGGACAAAAGGTCCATTAACAACAACTTTTCAAACCCCTATATCATAAGACATGACATGAACTTTCATACAATATTTCCAATAGGCATAGTTTTCTCCTTTGAATATTGAGGCTCTATTATATGCACCCTTAGATTTCGGGTAAGCCAGTAGGACTAATTCTTAAAGTTTTTAAACCCTTTCAACAAGAACGATTGAGCTTTTGGTGTCACTTGTTAGATCCGATGGCTACCCGAATCTAGAGGGGGATGAATAGATTACATGCACGCAACAGATAAAAACCTTTTTTTAAACTTTTTCATGAAATGAAAGTTATGCTTATTGAAACTATTCATAGAAACTACGAGATTTAACTAGACTTGAATAACATCAACTCAATGTGTTAATTCTCTAATTGAAAAGATATTTCAATTAAGTAATTAATAGAGATCAATAATCAACCAATATACAAACTGAATAACAATTTGAATAAGATCTAAACCAAAGTTAATAACAATTTTTCTTTTTTTATTTGATAGAAATTTGATTAGTGCTAAAAAGAATTAATTCAATAAAGACTTGTGTGTAGTTTCAAAAATAAAGTTTTTAACCTTAGTCAAATATTCGTAAGTTAAAAACCTATCCTTATGTGACAACATAAATTACAACAAAATCTACAATTGAACTAGAATCAAGAAGAATTTGAATCTTGGTATCATAATTTTCTCAACTTTGATAAAAACCAATTTTTACGAATACAAATAATTTATGCAGAAATTATGATCAAGTTAACTGTAACAAATAGCTTAATCAAATTTAATCAAAATAAAAATTGTTAAAAGTAAAGAGATTAAGGTTGAGAAGAAATACTGAGATTTATATCGTTGTCACTTCGCCCTTGCTTATGACCTACATCCAGTCCCCTTATCAATTGATAAGAGATTTTTCTTCCACTATGAATGAATGATGAATTGTTAGGATTACAAAAGAATTTCCTTGATCCAAATGAACAAAATCAGCTGCTCCAATGCTTTCTGCTCATTTTAAATCTAGGATTTCAATTTTTAAAAAACCCTTAAAGAATAACCGTGAATCCCAACTAGATACAACTGCAAATTCAACCTCTATGAATTTTCGGCCTTGAATCTTCACCTTGTTAATTCAAAGCGTTAAACCTTGATGTGAAACCTAGAAACCTCAATTATCCCAAATTAGGGTGTAAAGAAATCTATTATTTTCCTTTTCTCTTGATTGTAGATGATGATGAACATATTACTCAATCTCACAATCAATTGAACATTCAACAATTGAAAAGCTCTTCCTTGCTATGAATCTCACAAACAATCATTCAAACCAAACGGTTTGAAAGTTTTCAAAGAGTTCTTTGTAGGAGAAAAAATGGAGAAAAATTATGAATGTTGAGTTATAATGAAAGTATGTGAAGAGTATTTATAATGAAACTTGAAAAACTAATTTTGATGCATAAATTCCAATGCCAATTTAAAATATTCGAATCAGCTAAGTTGATTCAAATCACAATTCTAATCACATAATGATTAGAATAAACTTTTGCATGATTCTAATCACCTTATTAGATTAAACTTTTTGCATGATTCTCACTACAAGAAAAACTCATTTTGTGGCCAACTTAAAAAAGATTTTGCGGCCGAAAAAAACCCTCACAAATTGCTAACTGAAAAGCCCTCACAAATAGTAAAATTCAAATGGGTTGTTATTTGTGGCTAAAAAAGCCCTCACAAATGAATTTTTTCTGCTGATTGTAACATTTATAGCAGCGAAAAACGGTCAAAAAATTATAGGAGGGAAAAGTTATTTGAACTTGTGGTGGCCAATACCCTCACAATGGACTTGATTGATTGAAAATATCAGCATGATTTTGTGGCGGCCTATACACTCACAAAATCACAACGTTGGAGCATTAGTGAGGCTTAGGTCGCCAAAAAATAATACAGTTGCACTTTTATGAGGGCTTAGGCCACCACAAACAAATTGTACCGTTGGCATTTTGTGGCCGCTTTGGCCGCCACAAATGCCCAATTTTCTCGCTATATTATCACTCCTCCTCTCATTTTTCATTTCTACCATCTCTATAAATTTTCTCTCTACAAATATTTTGTCTCCAACATTTTTTACTACATTCTCTTTTGAATTTCGGTAAGTTTTTATTTTATGTTTTATTTTTTAATGTTATTTTTTATTTGAAGTTATTTATTTAATGAATAGTCTTTAATTTTTATTTTGACAGTGGTGCTATTGTGTTTATTGCAAAGAGTTTTTTGTAAGCTTCAACTCAAACACTACTCGGCATCAAGTTTGTATGTAATGCATTTTAAATATAGATTAGTAATTTATATAATTATTATTAAAAAAAATTATATGGTTTAAATTATTTTTAGAGTTTTAATATTTTGTTTTAGAATGTAGAACATATTATTGTTAAAATTGGGTATACTATTATTTTTAAACTTTAATATTTTTTATTATTTTCAAAATACATAAAAAGTTCATCATTCAAATGTTAGTAGATTTTTCAAAATAAAAAAATAGAAATTATGTTGTTTACATAATATATGATAAATAAAAATTTGAATCAAATGTAAAACGTATTGATTTTATTGTAACTATTTTTTAAAAAAAAATTATTAAATTAATGATACTAATTTTTGTTGTTAGTCATTACAAAGAGTTGTAGTTGAGTTCGTACAAAAATTTTATAGACTTTTATAGTCTATATTTTTGTTTATAGGGACTTATTTTATGAAAAAAATCATTAAACATCATTTATAATTTTATTTTAGTTTATATATATATATATATATATATATTCTCTATTATGATTTATTATATTGTTTGTAAATGCTCCCTTAGTTGACATATAAAGTATGTCATAATTTAATATTTTGTAATTTGTAGATGTTAATAACAAAATATATGGATATAGACCGTAGTTGGATGTATGATAGGAATTTTCCTAGAAGGAAGGGTCTTAAACAACGTTTTGTTAACAAGGTTGAAGAGTTTCTCAATTTTGCGAGAGCGCAGAAAATTGTCGAAGATGAAGGGGATGAAATTTTCATGTTGTTTATGTCGATGTAGACGGTTTAAGAGTGAAGATGAAATAAGAGTGCATTTATATGAAGACGGATTTTTGCATAACTATTGGATATGGACTAATCACAGGGAATAGTCTCCGACAGCGCCTAGTACTAGTATATGTGTCGAGAATAACATAGGTCCTTCAAGTAGTACTAACATGTTAGGTGTAGATTATTATAACTATCAGCACTTTGAGGTGATGAATGATATGATTTCGGATGATGTTGGGGTTAATTTGTCATTCATTGAAGATCAACATGACGATACTGATGGACCTCCAAATGAAAAAGCTAAGAGATTTAATGATCTTTAGAAAGAGACAAATAAACCGTTGCTTGAAGGATCTCCAAACTCCAAGTTATCAATGTGTATTATCCTTTTAGGTCTAAAGTCTTAGTTTCATGTGAAGGTGCAAACACGAGAAGGGGAGCTTGAATTGTGTTTGTCAAACTTAATTACTTTTGTTGTTTTGTTAAATGTTGATTTGAATTATTCGATAAATAACTAATCAGATTCAGCAGCGGATAATAATAACATAATAACACATCAATTTATACTGGTTCACCGTTAACTAGGCTACGTCCAGTCCCTTCCTCCAGAAGGCCTTTTCACTAATTCAAACTCCTTTGAATTATAACACCACTGACCCTTCAAGTCAGTCTTCTCAAACAGCCTGACAACCCCAAACTTTTGAGGAATAAAAACACCTTGACTAAACCAGCCAAGTCTTCTCCTACCAATCTGACAACCCCAGATTGAAGAAGGAATCTACACCACTATAATAAAGGTTTGGAACTTTGCAACGTTGCTTCTGGAAAGCTGTTTGCTGCACTTATTTTTGCACTCTTTTATTGCTTCTGGAAAGCTGATTGTTGCACTGTATTTCTCTCTCGAAAACACTTACAAAATATTGCTCTTGCTCATTTGTTTTTCTCTCTTTTGAACTCTCAGATAACTTTGAATTGAAGCTTGAGTTCTTGTGTTTTTCGATTATTTATTCTTTAGCATTAAGTCTCTATTTATAGTTGAACTTTAGAACTTCACTGATGCTTTACTTCTGCAGTATATTTCGATTAATCTATTTTGAGAATATTCTGGAGTAGTTTACTCAGATTCTGTTTTGAGCCTTTTGCTCACTGATTTGTTTTGAACATTTTGCTCCGCTTCTGTTTTGAGCATTTTTCTCAGATTCTGTTTTGAGCCTTTTTCTCCAATTCTGTTTTGAGAATTTTTCTCAGATTCTGTTTTGAACATTTTTCTCTGACAAATTCATTTGACGATATCCTCTTGTGACGTCATCCTCTGATTTTTGCTTCTGGTGACGTCATCTTCTGATCTATTCTTCTGATGACATTTTTCATTCTTCTTCTAAGGCAAATATGTTATGTTCATAAAATACATTTGTTAAGATCAAAACTTTAATTGCAAGAACCAACTTGGTTCCAACATCATGTTCCTGATTTAGCTTTAGATTTGATGACTAAAATGATGCTAGATGCAACACCCGTTAGAGATGGTTTGCCGCAAAGTTATTACGATGCTAAACGATTAGTGTCAAAGTTAGGATTGGGTTTTAAGAGGATTGATTGTTGTTTTAAAGGTTGCATGTTGTATTATGACAACAAATTTGGTATAAATGATGCCAACTTAGTTAAATGTAAGTTTTATCAACAACCAAGGTATCACCAAAGGAATAACTCTAGGGTATGTAGGAGAAAATAAATTCCAAGGAAAGCAATGTTTTATCTACCTATTGTATCAAGATTGCAGAGAATGTTTGCATCAATGCAAACTGCAGGAAATATGATGTGGCATTATGAGAATAGAAGAAATCTAGGTGAGTTGCGACATCCGTTTGATGGTCAGGCATGGAAACACTTTGATCTAATGCATCCTGATTTTGCATCAGATCCATGCAATGTAAGACTTGGATTATCCTAAGATGGATTTACGCCTTATATACAAGCATCATCTACTCCTTATTCTTGTTGGCATGTTATTGTTACTCCTTACAATCTTCTTCCTGATATGTGTATGTCTAAATCTTATATGTTCTTGGCTACCGTGATACCAGGTCCTTCTAATCCTACAACTGGTATTGATATTTTTTTTACAACCTTTGATTGACAATTTGAAGAGGTTGTGGAATGGTGTCTTGACATACGATATTGTTCGGAAACAAAATTTTATGATGAGAACTGCTTTGATGTGGACCATTAATGATTTCGCCGCTTATGGGATGTCGTCAAGATGGGGGACCCATGGTAAATTGACTTGCCCTATTTGCATGGAAGACACAAAAACATTTACTTTAAAATTCGGCGGGAAGGCATCTTGGTTTGACTCGCACTGTAGGTTATTACCTGCTGATCATGCATTTAAAAGGAATAAAGCTGCATTTATGAAGGGCTATGTAGAAAATCTAGGACCACCGCTTAAATTGACATCGAAACAAGTTTGGAATAAAGTAAAAGATATGCCAAAGGTACAAGTTGTTAATGGCGTGGCTTGTAAACCACAAGGTTACGGACAATGGAACAATTGGACAAAAAAATGTATTTTTTGGGATCTACTATATTGGAAAGATATCTTTTGAGACAAAATCTCGATGTTATGCATATCGAGATAAATTTCTTTGACAACATATTTAATACTGTGATGAATGTGAAAGGGAAAACAAAAGATAATGACAAAGCTAGAAAAGACATAGGAATATATTACTTAATTGCTAATTATACATTTACATGCTTAATTAAATTATATTTTTAATATTTTTTATTTTATTTTAAACAAACAATTGACAAAATGTACTTGGAAAAAAGAGCACAATGCTGCAATTTTGGTTTCTTTTGACCATCATTTTTTTAAGCATCTATCATCTATGTTGGCATACACACATAATAAGGGCGAGGAAAAACGGCCAAATTGGATTGGTGAAAATGTTTGGAGTGCTTTGTGGAGGAAATGGAATACGGATGCTTACAAACAGAAAAGAGAAAAAACAAAGATTAATAGAGCATCTGAGAGGGGTACCAGTACTCGCAAAGGAGGTTCTATGTCTGCTGGAGAATTTAAATATTATATGGTAATTACTATTAATATATATCTATTAATTTATATTCAACTAATTATTAGATTTCACCAATGAAACTTGAAATTTAATATTTTAGGAAAAACAACTTGGAAGAGAGGTCACTTAGATTGAGATACATCGCTATCTTCATATTAATCCTGAAACAAATGAGTATACTGATGGATTATCACAAATGATTCAAGTAAATATATATTTAATTAGTATTTAAATTGAGATATATTTCTTTAACTATATAATAAGGTATAGTAATTATAATGAATTACCTCTCTAAATTATTATATATTAATTAACTATTTTAATTTTATTATTATTTTTTATACAGGAAAAACTTCAACAAGTCATCAAAGAATGAGATGATCAGTAAGCTAATCTTCCTCCTGCTCAGCGAGCTGGTCCAGTGCAGAGGAAACAATATGAGACCCCAAGCTTTATGAAAATCTGTGTATTTTTTTTCTTTTCTTTTATTTTAATTTTTATTTCGATTTTCTTATTTTTCTCTCTTTCTTTATACAATAAATAGAGGTC
Source organism: Cicer cuneatum (assembly GCA_037974295.1). NCBI lineage: Eukaryota > Viridiplantae > Streptophyta > Magnoliopsida > Fabales > Fabaceae > Cicer > Cicer cuneatum. The sequence continues at coordinate 43,712,735 of JBBPBO010000003.1, read as the reverse complement.
ACCTGTTTCTACTTTCAATTCTCCTCAAAGAATATATGTAAGAGAAAAAGCAAAAGAGAGTAAATTGCATCAATATATTCATCTTTGTCTTTTCAAAAATAAAGAAGAGTAAATTGCAAATAAAAAATTGGTGTATCTTTCACTATTTATTGATAGTAATTTCATTTATATTATAACGAAGATATCCTTTTTTTAGTACTTTTTCCTTCTATATTTATTTTATTTATTTTAGAATTAAATATATTGTCTGTAAAATTTCTATATTTGGAAAATGTTTGTTATTGATATTTAAAATGAATGCATTTTTGTTTTGTTATCAATAATTTTTTATTATATTGATGAATACTCATATTCAAGTGAAAAGAGACAATATTTTTGGAAGTGAAAATGATTCTTTAAATTAATTTTTTTCATTAACTAAATAATTCTCCTATACATGTAAGTAGGATTAATTAAGAAAAAGTTGTTTTCTATTCTATCCACAAAAATAGCTCCTAGACCATGTTTCATTAATGACAGGTAAATAAATATTTTTATTATTTTTTGAGAAATGTTAATATTTCAATAACTATCAATTTCGTAACTATCACACCTATTATTAATGTAATAAATTGGAATTGATGTTAGTTTATTGTGACTTATATCTTGTCATTAGTCCAAAAAAGTATTCCCTTTATATAAAGGGGATTACATAATAAATAGAGAAGACTTTTGTTGAAAAACACAGTTTGTAAGAGATTATGTCTTTTTTGTTATGTATTGGACCATCCCTTTTGATCTTATCAAGAAACCAAGTTTTCTTGTGGCAATCATTCACTTAAGGTTTATCATTTCTTCTTCTCCATACAAGTAAGACTGTGGCGTCATTCCATTTTTATCTTCTCCTATTTTGTTATTGCCTTATGTTACAACTTTTATATTTTTTAATAATTTAAATTATATATGTGTTGCTAATGATATGCACAAAGGATGACAAACAATTGATTTGGGTAATCGTCAAGGGAATGATGAGATCCCATTAACGGAATAAAAAAGAATCAAATTAATGTTGGTTGAAAATGTCATTTCATAGGCGATAAACTATTTGTTGTGGTTTGACTATATTTGGAGCTCTAAATGTTTGATTGACGTGATATTTGATTCATTGGTAAACTTAGAGAATTATCTACAATTTGTCTTTTAGACTAAGGGCAAAATTTGCTTTGTTCATGGTAGAAAATGGAATTACGGTTGATGACGTGATTAAAATGGTTGGTTTAGAGCTTTTATTTTGTTAATTTAAAGTAAAATAAAAAGTGGACTGATTCACTAGGCCTCAAAGGAGCTGCAACAACATTTTCTTTGGTGTAGAATAAGTAATACTTGATTTGTCTTGCCAAAGGTGACTTGTAATCATGTTTTTATTATTTCTAGACATGACAATTAATGGAGTCTCTATACAAGACAACTATTGTAATAGGTAGAAATTAAACTAATTTTATTCTATTGATGAATAAATTATTTTGGTAAACAGAGAGCTATTATATGATCTCATTACATATGTTGGACCTATATAATTTTTTTTACTATAAACAAATATATTCATTCATTCATTCACATTGTTGTATCCAATCTATTAAGAACAATACAAATTTAAAGTTGATAAATCGAAAATGATAAATTTATGAACGAACTCACATCATCTAAGTAAATAACATAACATAGTAAAATGAAATGTGACAAAATTAAAATGTTTAACTTATAATGTTGACGACGTCAAAGTTATCGATGAATTTGTAATAGATCGAAAAATAATATGAATCTATATGAAAGTATGGACAAAATGTCAAACACAGTCTCCAATCCATGATGAAATTAATAACAAAACAAAAAAACTAAATTTATATATAAAAAAATAGTACTAAACCACACTCTCCAATGGATGATGAGGATATGTGCTTTAATTTTCTTAACCTAGGAGTAAATAACGACTTACATAAATAGAGTTAAATAAAATCTGCTAATGATATTTGTCATTAAAGTCCCTCTTATACAAGAAAAGTTATAATTTGTGGTTGGCAACCTCAAACTTCTATTTAAAAACTAGTTTCTCATGTCTCAAATATAAAAGAAAAAATATTATATTTAGAAGTCTAAAGTATATGCAATGTTAAGTGTTAACTACTCCTTTATATAAATTTTTGCTCAATCTTAAGTCCAAAATGTGTGGGATTGAAACTTGAAACCACAAACATAAGGTCTTTTGCCTAATGGAATAAATTAGCGTGTAGAAGTTTATCACAAAACAATGGAGCATCTCGAAAAGAGTCTAGCATAAATGTAACCCTATGGAAAAATGTACTTCATCTATACTTAAAATGAGTATAAGTTTTAAAAAAAATTGTCACTTTTAATATTATTTTCAAATTCTACCTGTCAGAGACAGATGTTAGGCCCAATTTGTCTCTCCTCACACAAAGACACCTAACTTCCTTTTGGCATTATGTTGCAATCACTCGAAAACATAAAACACTTGTCGACCCTAATTTTGATGAATAGGAGGAGACAAAAGCTAAGATCGCAATGCAGGATCTGTCGAGGATGGACATTTTTGTCTTCTACAGATTCAATCTTCACACTATATATAACATTGTTCTAACACATTAAAATGTACACTTTCTACGACCCAATAACTATCACTCATCTCAAACAACTACTTACTTGAGCATAGAAGTGGTTGCAGTAACTACTTACACCTCATAATTAGGAAGTGCTACTTGTTTATCCAATTCAGCCATCATCCTTTGTCTAGTTTGGTTCATTAACACCGTCTGTTGGAATAAGTTTCCCTTCCAAAGCCTCTCTCAAATTTTCTCTTTTAATTTATATTACTCTTATGGACATGGCAAGAAACAAGCGCACCAACACGAAAAATAACATAGAGTACATTGTCCATCAAACCACACCGCAACAAGTAGACGACACCACAATGTAACCCTCGCTACGACTACCACGAACAAGGGAGATCCTAGTACCATAACCACCGTTGAACAAACTGTCGGAGCCACTCTTGATGACCTCCTCACTCTGGTGCAAAACTAATTAAGGCTTATTGAAGAAAAAAACATTCGACTTTGGAGGGTAGAGAACCAACAACAAGCAATCCCCACCATCATCTCATTGGAACACAAAACTCTCTGCGCTTGATAGAGCAGAACTTCCTAGAACCATTCGTATGATTGGTGTGTCTCCGCTATAGTGAGGATTCCCCTTCACCAAGGCCCGTTCTTGAGAGAACTCCAACACTAGAGGGTTGTCATCAATCACCAAGGAGAGCCTCAATGCTAGAGCTTCGTATCGATCGCCTTGTCATTCACTTGCTAGAAACGTTTGTCTCCGATACCAACAACAAACGATGTGACCTCATTAACGACCTTTTAATTGCGAACGTCGAGACAAATTTTGATGTTCGAGGACGTTTCACGACATGGGTAAGAGATTTCTCTTTTCCAAGATCAATGGAAAAACTTATGCAGATGAAAAGTTATTATGGAACCAATGATCCAAATGAGAACATCAAGAATATCAAAGTCATACTCGATTATTGTGGAATTCGTGGACCGTTTAGTGGTAGGATCTTTGCGTAAACCCTAAAGAGAAGCCTTTAGAGAAACTCCATCAACTCTTGGAAGAACTTTGCAGATAGCTCACCACCTATTCCACTATGTCCCAAAAACCACCTAAAATTGTTGTCATTTTTTGAGGAATAGTAAAAATAGTATAAGGCAAGACAAACCTCTTTGGAATTACATTGAATGTTTCAACTAAAAAGCCATAATCATAAGAGATTTTGGCGATAAGATGAAGATGTTTTTGCTAAAAGAATTACTCCTTGGAGGAAGTTGGTTTCGCATAAGACATTGGTCTCAAAGTACATAGGGAACTAAAGATAAGGAGGGCAAGACAAGAAAGTGACACCAAAGAAGAGGCGAGAAAAACACCTCGTCAAAGAAGGGAAACAGAGGACCCTATGGGAGGTTCCTTGTGTACACCCCTTCACGACATCCCGGGAGCACATATTGGTTGAATGTGCATATGCCTAATAGGGATAGAGGAACTCAATTTCCCCAACATGTCCCACCAAAGTTTGGAGTTGACAAAACCAACACTACAACATTTTTGAGTTGTGGCAACAATAAAAAAGTGTGGTGTAAACCAAATAAACCGTGGCCAAAAGGTTAGACAACGGTTTCGCAACGGTTTACAAAGTGTGGTTGATGTAGGAGGGTTCAAGGCCATAATCGAGGAAGAAACGGCTTTGCGGACAAAAGCAGCCGAAAATGCAGAAAACGATCGTCCGGTGTCAAATGGTCTATTGTTATACCTTTCCGAAAAGAGAATCGCGCCACGAGCACAACTCATGGCTATGCCATGAAGTATGGGCTCCAGAACCGTTTTGAGCTCGTCTTGGGCCTCAAAACAGTCGTTTTAGTTTTTCCCGTAATTTCGGGCTTTTCTGTTTTACAGCCGTTTTAGCTTTTCCTTTAATTTAGGGCTTTTCTATTTTACCTAATTTTCGTACTAGGGTTTCTATTATCTATTTAAAGACTTTATATGCTGTAAGGTATCTTTTAATAAAATAATTAATTTTGAGAGTTTTTCTCTTCTCTGGTGGATTCCTGAACTTATTCTTTTTTAGGATTAGTGCTTGCTAACCCTTTGCGATTTTCGACTGCGTCAGGTGGCATTAGAGCAGGCTTTCTCCCGTTTCTTTTTGTAGCTTGAACAGCCATGGGAGATCAACCAGTCACAAGAGTAGACATCGAGGGTATCACTGCGGCTTTTACCGCAGCCCTTACTGCTTTGACTACACAGATGACGACTCAGGTGGCGGCTTTGACGGTTCAAGTGAACGCCATCAATAATAGGAGGGACAGAGGCAGGAGAGACGAACCGTCCAGGCGTCCACATGGAGGCTTGCAGGCTCGTGTCGAATCGGACTCTAGTTCCGAAGAAGAGGTCCAGGAGAAGAATCAAGGTTTCGATAATCAACAGGATCGCAACGACTATAGAGTCAAGGCTGACATCCCGTTGTTCTATGGAACTATGGGGGTTGAAGAGTTTTTGGATTGGCAGATTGACGTTGATTGGTTCTTCGACATGATGGGTGTGCCAGAAAACATGCAGGTAAAGATGGTGGCAATTCGATTGAAGAGTACCGCTGCTGTGTGGTGGGATAAGCTTGTTGTTCAGAGGCAGCACCAGAGAAAAACGCCAATCAGAACATGGAGGCGAATGAAACAGTTGATGCTGGAGCGTTTCTTGCCTGAAGACTATGTGCAGATTCTGTACAAGATGTATATCGATTGCGTTTAGGGAAGAAGGAGCGTGTCCGAGTATACAACAGAGTTCCTGCGTTTCTCAGAACGCAACGAACTAGGAGAAACTGAGGGTCAGAAGGTGACTCGCTATATTAATGGCTTGAAGGGGTCGATACAGGAGAAGATGGGTCTGCAGACTGTCTGGACCGCAACGGAGGCCTCTACGCTAGCCTTGAAAGCGGAACTGATGGAGAAACCCCCAGAAATTTCTCATCTTTTCGCAGATTCACTTCGTAGGGTAATTCTGAAGTTGCTGGTGATAAGGATAAGGGTGTTGCTGCTAAGGATTCTAACTCCTCAGCAAAGAAAATTGGTGGAACCAGTAGTGCTACATCCAACAACAAGAGGGCGAACCTGAAGTCAACCAACCGATACGCGAAACCGATGGAAGATAAGTGTTTCCGTTGTGGTGGGCAGGGTCACAAGTCGAATGTTTGTCCTTCCAGGAGAACGACTGCAGTTTTGAATGAGGAATCTGAGGAAGAGGAAGAAAACAACGAGTATGACGGTGTTGAGTTCGCTGAACAAGAAGCCGAAGAAGCAGTGAATTTTGTGCTGCAGAGAGTCCTGTTGTCTTCAAAGGAAGAGGGGCAAAGGAAGAATCTTTTTAGAACACACTGTTCTATTAAAAATAAGGTGTGTAATCTGATCATGGATAACAGGAGTACAGAGAACTTGGTCTCCCATAAGCTAGTGGACTACCTAGAGTTGCCGACAGAACCGCATGCCAAGCCTTATGCTTTGGGCTGGGTGAGTAAGGGTTCGCAGGTCAAGGTGACGAAGACTTGCAAGGTGCCTATTTCCATCGGAAGGCATTACAAGGAAGAGATAGTGTGTGATGTTCTAAATATGGATGTGTGTCATGTCCTACTTGGGCGACCTTGGCAGTACGACAATGATATCATGTAAAGAGGCAGAGATAATGTGATGATGTTCTCCTGGGAAAGGCACAAGATAGCTATGGCCCCGGTTTCTGGTTTTAATAGACGAACAGGGAATGAGAAATCCAGTTTTCTTGTTATGACGCAGGATGAGCATGATTTGACTGAAGCCTTTAGGGAAACTGAGTGGTTTTGCCCAGTGGTGGTCAAGGGTTTGCTGAGTGCTATGAAAGAGGAGCCTGAACCACTGAAAGAGGTGCAGGAAATCTTGACGAATTTTGGGGAGTTGATCTCGGATGAGCTACCCAACGACTTGCCTCCTATGCGAGATATTCAGCATCAGATTGATTTAATTCTAAGTTCTAGCTTGCCGAACCTACCTCATTACCGCATGAGTCCCAAGGAGAACGAGATATTACGGGAACAGATTGAGGATTTACTGAAGAAAGGGTTCATTAGAGAGAGTATGAGCCCATGTGCAGTTCCAGTGCTTTTGGTCCCTAAGAGGAACAATTAGTGGCGGATGTGCGTTGACAGCAGAGCCATCAACAAGATAACGATCAAATACAAGTTTCCCATCCCTCGTCTGGAGTACATGCTTGATGAGTTATCAGGGTCTAAGTTGTTTTCAAAGATAGATCTACGGAGTGGTTATCATCATATCTGAATTAGACCTGGAGATGAATGGAAGACGGCTTTCAAGAGCAAGGATGGCCTTTACGGGTGGTTGGTCATGCCTTTCGGGTTATCCAACGCCCCTAGTACTTTCATGAGGCTAATGAATCAGGTTCTTCGTCCTTTTACTGGCTCTTTTGTGGTGGTTTACTTTGATGATATTCTGATTTATAGCAAAACCAAGGAGGATCATCTAGGGCATTTGAAGCAAGTGCTACAGGTCTTGCAAGAGCACCAGTTATACATCAACTTGAAGAAGTGCACCTTCTGTACCAATAAGCTGTTGTTTCTGGGTTTTGTTTTCGGTGAAGATGGGATTCAGGTGGACGAAGAGAAGGTGAGTGCTATCAGAAACTGGCCTGCACCTAAGTCTGTGACAGAAGTACGCAGTTTCCATGGCCTGACTACTTTCTATAGGAGGTTTGTGCGCGACTTCAGCACCATTACTGCGCCTATCACCGAGTGTTTGAAGAAAGGAAAATTTCAGTGGGGACCTGAACAAAAGCAGAGCTTTGCGATGATCAAGGAGAAGCTTTGCACGGCAGCAGTTCTCGCTTTACCTGACTTCGACAAGATATTCCAGGTGGAGTGTGATGCCAGTGGAGTAGGGGTAGGTGCTGTACTTTCACAAGAGAAGCGACCAGTGGCTTTCTTTAGTGAAAAACTGAGCGACGCCAGGTAGGAGTGGAGCACTTATGACCAGGAGTTTTATGCAGTCTTTCGAGCTTTGAGGCAATGGGAGCATTATTTGATTCAGAGGGAGTTTATCTTGTTCACTGACCACTTTGCCCAGAAGTTCCTCCATAGTCAGAAGATGCATGCTCGCTGGGTGAGTTTTATGCAGAAATTCCCATTTATCATTCAGCCCAAATCAGGCGCCCAGAACAAGGTAGCAGATGCGTTGAGTAGGAGAGCTTCCTTGTTTATTACCTTAGCTCAGGAGATTGTGGGTTTTGAGTTGCTGAAGTTAATGTGGCTGATATTTATGAGTTCCATGAAGACGCTGACCTTTATTTTGGTATGAACTCGGGGTCGAGTTCTTTAGAAGTGGAGGAGACTGTGTAGGAGGGTTCAAGGCCATAATCGAGGAAGAAACGGCTTTGCGGACAAAAGCAGCTGAAAATGCAGAAAACGATCGTTCTGTGTCAGATTGTCTATTATTATACCTTTCCGAAAAGGGAATTGCGCCACGAGCACAACTCATGGCTTTGCCATGAAGTATGGGCTCCATAACCGTTTTGAGCTCGTTTTGGGCCTCAACACAGTCGTTTTAGTTTTTCCCGTAATTTCGGGCTTTTCTGTTTTACAGCCGTTTTAGCTTTTCCTTTAATTTAGGGCTTTTCTGTTTTACCTAATTTTCGTACTATGGTTTCTATTATCTATTTAAAGACTTTCTATGCTGTAACAAAAGGTATCTTTTAATAAAATAATTAATTTTGAGAGTTTTTCTCTTCTCTGGTGGATTCTTGAACTTATTCTTTTTTAGGATTAACGCTTGCTAACCCTTTGCGATTTCCGACTGTGTCAGGTGGCATTAGAGCAGGCTTTCTCCTGTTTCTTTTTGTAGCTTGAACAGCCATGGGAGATCAACCAGTCACAACATTTTTTTACTTTTGCCCATGAATTCTAAAAAACCGTTGCTGAAGACACTCAAAGAGACAACGATTTTTTTGAATGTTTTAGGCCACAGTCTTATCAAAATATTAGTTGGTTTTGCCAACGGTCTTATCAAAATATTGTAACAGAAATATTGTAACATGTTTAGGCCACGGTCTTATCAAAATATTGTAATAGAAATATTAATAAACATAAAAAAAAACAATACATGATAATCAAACAATTTACTTATCAAAATATTGTATGAGCTCTATTACTAGGCATCCAAAAAAAAAAACCTCTTGTCTTATCAAACAACCAAGTCTTCGATACATTCCACTAGCTTCATGTATCTTAGTGATGATCTTCAAGTCCAACCTGAAAATAGTAAGTATTAGTAACGACTATTTAGAGGAAAGTTTTTAATAATTTTATATCAGCCCTATTTTTTAATTTATTAACAATTTTTAAGAAGTTATCGAATTTTTTAATTTATTACCAGTTTTTTAAAAATTAATTTAAACTACTCTAAGTAATTTCCTACTTTCTAGTAACAGCATGATGTGTTGTTCAACTAAATCCAACAGAACTATGCTTTTACTTTCTAGTAACAACATGATGTGTTGTTCAACTACACATGTTAACAACTTGTCTAACATTTCCATATTTTTAGTAACTAGCAACAACCACTTAAATAACTTTTTCACATATTGACTATATGTTTTCAGTAACCGACATCCAGCAATATTAGAGGAACAGACTAATTGATTTTTCTACTCCCTCTCTATGTATATAAGAGTGCCGCACTATTTGCATGTGTTAACATTCAATATTTAATGGCCATTCAATATTAAACCTCATATACCATAGCAATAAATCAACTTATCAAATTTCATAGTTAAATAAGTCAAACTAATATACTTATACCTTTTCAGGAACATGGGTTAATGTAGAAGAATGGAGTGCCGCACTATTTGCAATGGCTAAAGCATGTGACATCATGTTATCAACAACAGTTTCATTTAAAATTGGGTTTTGCTGCTTCAACACACATTTTAAAAGTTCCTCATATGCTTCCATCCTTTTCTTTGTAAATGATTCATATTCTTCCATCCTTTCCTTCATGCTACTAACATCACATTCATATTGTTTTTTAATGTTAGCAATCTCTTCAATTTTTTTAAGATTGTTGGTGTAGCTATTCTTCCATAACAACAAACTCGACCGAGCTTTTCTTTACCGAACAATGATTGAAAGGCTTGGTCAGTAGGCTCACTAGAATTTTGAATTGAATCTTGAAGTTTAGCCTGAAATGAAAAAAAATCAATGTTAAAAGTTGAAAATTTAGACATTAAAAGTATATAATGAAAAGAAAAACATACAATGGCATTATCTGTTTCTTCATCAATTTTTCCTTTTCTTCGCTGACGAGTTATGACAAACATTTCAGCTTGAGTGACTTCCTCCCCATTTTCCTTCTTTGCACGCTTTATTGGTAAAGAATTGAAAATAGAGTAATTAAAACATATTAGGACAACTTGTTATTTATATATAACAAAGACACATAAATAAGAATAAATATTGTACCTCTTTTGCCCGAATTCTAGCAAAATTTGTCGTCCCCATTTGATGCATAAACTTCTGCTTCGCCCTATTGACATCATTTTTCTTGCTAATGTTCTACAATGTAAGTGAAAAAAATTAAAGTAGGATATATATAAAAGATTTTATACAACAAAAGTGACTAAAAGTAATGTAAAGTATGTACACAATTACTTGGATGATACTGTTATTTCAATATTTCAACAATTTATTTAAATGATGTTCTGATATGCTTTCAGGCCTGTTTTTTATCCTTTCCTTTAAGGTTGAGTATTTCAGAAAATGGGTTCTCTTGATATAACATTTGTAACGTCTCCATGCATCATTTATTCGAGAAGATACGGCTTTCTTTCCTTTCTCAGAAATAATAAATTTACTCTGAAAAACATTATTGTGATCAACATGTGATAAATTTACTCTGAAAAACATTATTGTGATCAACATGTGATAACTATTTGATGATAAAATGAAATACGAAAATTAAACTCTTATACCTGAATATAAGACCATATACGTTCCTCGTGATTTTTGTACACTTCCTTGAAGTTTGTATAAATCAAGGGACAAAAAGTTGAATTCCTTGCGATAGTGCCAAGGAAATAACCTAGGTCAGTTACAACTTTGTCGTCAGGTCCTATCACTTCTCCGTCATTGTCTAAGATGACTTCTACACAGAATTTTCTTCCATGTATTTGCAAGCATTGAGTTGGCCCCCTTATTTTTTTCTTGGTTGTCCCTATTTTGACATTAAGCTTATATAAGATAAGATAAAATCCTAAAGATGAGTCACAAATATATATAAAAAATTAATATATTTGATGAGTCACAAATATATATATGAAAATTAATATATAAGACAAGATAAAATCCTAAGCTTATATTTGATAACTACCACTTACATTCGTCATCTTCATGTTGGTCTTCAGTTTCTTCTTCCATGACATATTCTTCCTATTCAATTCTTGAATCATTTCGCAACTCTTCTTCATCATCAAGTCATTATTTTCGTTAAGAAAATCTTCAATTAACATTGATTTGCACAAGGGCATTGTTTTGGTTTTCTTTGTTGCATTTTGTTGAGTTATCATTACCTCGTCATCTTCATTCTCCACCCTTTTTTTGGCCTTTTGTTTTGTTCTTGAAATGTCATTTTCTCCCGATGCCTTTCTCATTGGTGACTGAACTTCTTCATTCTCCACTATTTTTTTTTGCTTTTTGATTCTGCATAGGTGATTTACTTTAATTCATGATAGGACTCTTTGGATCTTGGTTTTGTCTTGATCCTTGATTGTTATTTATTGATGCTTCATTTGAAATTTTCTTGACATTGTCAAACTTCTTTTTTGTTGAACAAGGATCCCTATTTGAAGATATATTTGTTTGACCAATTGCTGCAAAATTTGATAACTTGAATTTTGCTGTAGCATTTAAATTTCATTATTGGATGCATTTAAATTTCCAATATCATAAAATGGATCATCAAAATATTCTTCTTGAGCTGTAGCATTTGATTGGTCACTCATGGTAAACAGATCTCTAGGAACTGTTTTCATAAAATAATGTTTATTTTCATCGAAAGGATCTTGCACATAAAAACATTGGTGGACTTGAGACACCAGGACAAATGGATCATTTTGGTAATACTTTTTTGTTAAAATGTACACAAGTAAGTCCATATTTGTCTTCTTTAGCCTCAAACAAATCGCACTTAAACAACACAAATTTGAGTTGGCTGTAATAGTCTAACTCAATTATTTCATTAATTGCTCCATAGTAAGTGACAAGATCTGTTTTTGGATTTTCATCCTTAGAACTTGCAAAACTTATGGTCAACGAAACCAAAGTTACACCAGAATTTTGAGTTTTGGGCCTTGCATCACGTTTCATAGTGTGAAATCTATAACCATTGATCAGGTAACCTGAAAACCTCTTTGCAATAGCATTTGGACCTCTAGATAATGCTTTGAGGTGAACTGACACATCATTTTCCAAGGCTCGAATTTTAAACCATTTACTAAAATCTTGACCTTGTCTTTTAGCCTTGATCCATTTTCCTCCTTTAGTGTGATCACTAACACATTCATCGTACTCTCTACAAAGTAACAGTATTAGTTGTTAAAAATAACTTTATGTTATGTTTTGTATACAAGTAGGGAATAAACAATAAATTTTTATGGTACCTTATGTATGTTTGATATCATCACAGTTGAACAATATGTATCGATGGGATTGAGCTTTTGATGTTAAGTCTATTGAAAATAACTTTCCATTTTGCTACCCCACTAAAGGTCGTCCAATACTTGAAAAGTAATCATTTGAATCTACTTCACAAGAATCATTGTTATCATAGTTTCTACTCATTCTATTCAGCCTTGTATCTACACTTTTATGCAAATATCTTGAGCAAAGAGTCAAAGCTTCTTCAGCCAAATATCCCTCAGCAATAGAACCTTCTGGATGAGTTCTATTACGAACATAACTTTTAAGTCTACATAAGTTTATTTCTGTGGGATACATCCATCAGAATTGAACGGGACTGCCCAATCTAACTTCATGTACAAGATGAATAGGCAAATGAACCATTACATCAAAATAACGTGGAGGAAAAACCATCTCCAATTGACAAAGTATTTCAGAAATCTCTCCATTTAGATAATCCAAATCTTGCACTTGGATAACTTTTTGACACACAGCGGAAAAATGACCCAAGACAAATTAAAGGTTCATCCACTAGATTTGGCATTGTGCTCCTTATTGCTACTAGTAATAAGTAGTGTAACATGAAATTTGCATCATGACTCTTGTAACCAAATATCTTTTTATCGCAAACATGCACACATTTTGAAATGTTAGAAGCACTCTCATCGGGTAACATGGCAGCCTTCAAAACACTACAAAAAGTAGACTTCTCTTGGGAATTCATTGAGAAAGATGCTTTTGCAAACTTTGTCCGACCTCTGCCAATCTCTATTGGATGAAGTTCCTTTCTAATCCCTATATCTTGCAGATCATAACAACCATTAACATGATCTTTTGTCTTTCCTGATATGTCCAAAACAGTCCCAATAATACTATCACATATGTTTTTTCTCAATATGCATTACATCAAGATTATGACATAAGGTATTTTGAGCCCAATACGACAACTCAAAAAATATCGACTTCTTCTTCCATGGACCATCATTTTTTTTCTTCTTATTCTTCTTTCCAAATTCATTTTCAAAATCTTTTAAGTTTTCCACGATTTCTATAGCTTCTAACATAGGTGGTGCAGACCTATGTTCTTTCTTTCAATTTGAACGACCTTTTATCGGCCCTCCAAGCATGACTATCCAGTAAAAAAACACGATGATCCATATAACACATTTTGTGACTATGTCTCAAGTAGGTTGAATTAGTGTTATAATTGCAACACGCACATGCCAACATTCCTTTGGTGCTCCAACCTGACAACATAGCATACCCAGGGTAGTCACTAATAGTCCACAGTAGAGATGCTCGTAATTGAAATGTTTGATCTTTTGAGGCATCATATGTTTCTACTCCAAATTCCCACAATTCCTTTAGCTCATCGATCAATGGCTGAAGGTACACGTCGATGTCATTTCCTGGTGATTGTGGTCGAAGAATCAATAACGACAACATTGTATACTCAGATTTCATGCACATCCAAGGTGGATAGTTGTATACCACCATTATGACAAGCCATGTACTGTGCGATATGCTTATAGTTCTAAACGGATTGAAACCATCACTTGATAAGCCAAGCCTTACATTACGATGCTCAGAAGCAAAATCAGGATGAAACAAAAGTCCTTACATGCTTGGCCATCAGCAAGATGCCTTAATTTACCATCCTTTGATTGACATTCTTTATGCCATCTCATCGACTTGGCTATTTTCGAACACATAAATAGTCTTTGAAGTCTTGGAATCAGTGGAAAGTGCCTCAAAACTTTTGGAGGAACTTTGTGATCATACTTTGGATCCTCAAACTCTGAATCTACTTGAGTAAATTCCTTCCATCGTGAAGCTTTACAAGTGCTACAGGTATCATCATTTTCATGCTATTTCCAATACAACGTACAATCGTTTGGACATGCATGAATTTTTTTATAATCAAGGCCTAAATCCTTGATTATGGCTTTTGTTTTGTTAAAAGATTCGGGAATGTTCAGATTAGGCATGGCTTCTTTCAATAACTCTGAAAGACCATTGAATGATACATTGCTCCACCCATGAAGACACTTTAACAAGTAAAGTTGAATTATAAATGATAAAGTAGTGAAGTTTTCACATCTCGGATACAACTCTTGCTTCACCTCATTAATTAAATTATAAAACTTCTTAGCATCCTCATTGGGTCCCTTGTTGCCATCCTCTACTTTTTCAACGTGCCTAAATATGTCATAAAGTGAGCCATTGATGTCATCACGCGAGTCCCCTTGATCTTCCATATGAGCATCAATTTCCTTAGGCAATGATATTTGCTCTCCGTGGTTTACCCAAACATCGTAGCCTTGTACAAAACCAAATCGTATTAGATGATCACGAACGACTTTTCTTCTTCTCCAACAATGATTTCTACACTTAGCACAACGACATAAAATTGTGCGGCCTTGAGGTTCTCCTTTGGTCAAGGAAAAATCTAAATATGATTCTATACCTTTCCGATACTCTGAATTTTAAGTCTATGAAGTGTAGTCCACTTTTTGTCCATCACTCTAAATAACAAAAATAATACCATATAGATTGAAGTTTAATTATTTCAATCTAAAAGGAAAAAGCAAACAACAAATATTTAATTCTTTCAACTACAACTTTAGTGCTTTAGAAACAAATCATCATACTTCAAAATAACACACATAGTATCAAAACACCAAAATAAAACAAAAATAAAGCATTCTATTAGTAGCCTTGTATTTTATGACAACATATTTTTTCTATATAAACAGTCCTAGACTATAATAATAAACATGAAAGTATTTTTCCCATTACTTTCATTAGTATAGAAATAGAAATTTCTAAATATAGATAGGATATTCTAAAGGTTCCAACATGGAAGGAAGTTGTTGTTAAGGAGGAGAAAGCTTTTAAGAAGAATAAAATTTGAAGTATTATGACCTTATCAAAAGGAAAAAATACTATACATTGTACATGATCCTTCACGGTGACGTACAATTCAGACAATTCAATTGATAGATATAAAGCCCATTTTGTAGTTAATAGATTCACCCAAATGTGCAACAAAGACTACTCAAGACATTTTCCCCTATTACAAATTTGAATACTTTCGTAATTATTTTATTTCAGGCTGACAACTTAGATTGGCCCTTTAATCAATTTGATGTGAAATATGTCTTCTTCTATGGTGATTTAGAGGAAGAGGTAGCCATGGACAGTCATCATGTCTTTGAATACAAATTTGGACCAAATGTGAACAAGTTACAGTGTCTCTTTATAGTCTCTAACAATCTCTATGGACTCGGTGTGAAAAGTTCACCCAGTCAATAAAAGAACAAGGGTACACGCAGAGACAAAAAGATCATACCTAGTCACCGAGTTTCTACATTTTTGAAAAAAATGACAAATGCAATATAAAAGATTAATTATAACTTGATGAGTCTTTATTTATCCTAATTTTGTTTTGTTTCTATATGTTACTTTTAATTTTAATTATGCTTTTTCTGTTTTTCAGCACCTGTGTTACTTGCTATTTAAATTGTTTAGTTCTATTTATTAGCTTTGATTATAAGCTTATCCTGTTCCAGAATGTTCTACTCTTCCTTTTGACTCATTCTATCTCTCCTTCTGAATGTTTCTCTTCTTAGATTCCCTTTCAATTTGATTCTTATCTTTCTTTTAGCATATGTAGGAGCAAGTGCCTCTGAGCTATTACATGTCATATTTGGCTATTTCTTAGCAAAGCTGTTAAAAGGATATGTTACTATCCAATAAACGAAAAAAATGAACTCAAGGTTTTTGATGCATTTTCCTCTTGGTTTATATGTATGTTTCTTTGTATCAATTACTCTTGCATTTTCTTGTAGCCTATATCAACATTTATTACTGCATTTTTTTTTTGGTTTCATAATTGATTAATTTAATCTTAGAAAATTTCTCAGAACTAAATGCATCATTATTTTAATACACCCTTAAAGAAAGATTCAAATGAACATAGCTTGACTATCAAACACAAAATTGATTGATAGCCATAAACAAAATTGATAAATCAGGATATCACCAATTGTAATTGGCAACAATATCTAAATGCTAAGTACTAAATGAAGAAAACAAATTAAAAACAAAAAACAAAGTTCACCTTGACTGAGCAACAAAAGACAGAGAGAGGGATTAAAAGAAAAGGCTAACAATAAGGTTATGAAAGCAAAAGCATAACATGCCCTTAACTCCCCATGACACTCACGTACACAAAAAATCCTCCATCATTAGCCTAATCTCATCATTATTGCCAAGAACAAGCAATTAAAACAACAAAAATCACACCAATAACCAAGAAAAGCATAAATAAGAACATAAATTTGGAACAAACAATTATTACTATAGGAACAAGCTAATCGAATAGTCGAACAAGCAAATATCTACCAAATCGTTCCAAAATACAAGGAGCAAGCAAAAATAACAAGCAAATAGGGAGAAGATGAACACCTTGATAAGCGAAGACGGAGACACAACGAATCACGAAAATGAAAGACTTTGATACTGGAGCAATGCGAAGCCCAAAGGGGAAATAGAGAAGGTTGAGGAGTAACAACTCGAAGAAAGAGTGAAGGTTTAGATTGCTTGGGGATCGTGAGTGAGTGAAGAGGAAAGAGTGAAGCTTTAGAATAGAGTTAGGGTTTACGGTGCATTTTGTTTCTTAAACTAGTTTAAGTTCATTCTGTTTCTTAAACAACTATTTCTTACTAAAGGAAAGTTTTAAGTGCATTCTATTTATTCAACAACACAGAAAACAAAGAAAATACATTAATTAATTAATTATTATTTAGGCTAACTTGAGGCCATATTTTTTATGGCTTTAGACCACACTTAAAATGTGTAGTTATTAAACTTAATTAGCCAACGGTTTTTCTTCGTGGTAAAACAACAACACTTTTAAAATTGTTGCTTAATCGGTGACAATAACAAAATATGCAACGGTTTTTCATTCAAAGTTAAGAAATTGTACTATATAAGTAAATTATAGGCAACACCCGAAAAACTGTTGCCCCTATTTCCGTTTTCAGCCACACTTTTTTAGTCGTGGCTAAGTGAAGTGTGACATAAAATAAAAAATGTTGTAGTGTAAGTATGGCAGGTTCTATCATGCAATGGTCACAACACTAACGATTGGATCCATTTGAAAGACACAATTGAACTACTAATACAGAAGGAAAAGATAAAACCATATACATCGAGCTTGAAATATGTTTACTCGACCTGTGTGAGCCATATATCCCAATGATCTATCAACCATCGAAAAATAAGAAGAAGAAATACCTTGAGGTCCACCATTCTCCATGTCCATCAATAGTGGAGTTCTCCATGGAAGGACTTACTCAACGATAATGGAAATATCTGAGAATTATTTCATAAGTTCACGGGAAGACTTTGCCTCCTCTATGGCCATCTCATTCAGATTCTCTAATGCTAGACTCTCCAACGCCAACTTCATGAAGAGGAAACTAGCCATAGCCAGAATGACGTCGAAAAATCCTCACAAAGTCCTTATAATAGATTGCAAATCAACATATAACTGTATCATTGTAAGACCCACCTTGGTCAAACTCCGAGCCATCTCCTAAACAGAACCCCTAAAACCCAAATACCATATAGCTTCCAAGGAAGGAGCTACTATCGAAGATGATATCAACACAACAAGAAAATATTCTATGGCGTCTCTAAAAAACTACGAAACTATCCTGAATATGTTGCACCACCGAACCCGAAAAAAGAATATTAAAACTTAACCATTGTTGATGTCACATGGTTGAGCTCGATGTTCGCATTTAGGAACTAAAAACCAGGGGTATCAAGAAAGGAGATCCAACGGGAACAAAAATTCGAAAGCCGATATATAATATTTATATATAATGTTAGTGTAAGCCTAGTCTCAAACAATTTTATATCAAGTCATCTAAATTATATATATATAATATTTAGATATATGTACAAGTAGGGTTGGCTTGGTTATGCAAGTAGCTCAATAACGCAAGGCTCCATTTGGGGAGGGTCCAAATTTTTTTATTTTTATAATATAATAAAATGTAGGTCGATTTTATTTTAGTTAAATATATTTTTAATTTCTATAAAATTACGACATTAGTTTATAAATTTTTTTATTCACTTCTAATCTCTATTTTAATTTTTAAAAATATATTTTTTTAACCAAAAAACTTTTCAAACAATAGATTAAAAGTGAATAAAAAATATTTAGAGATTAAAAAGTTGAGAATTTTTGTAGAGGGACTAAAATTTATTTTACCTTTTTTTAATTATTAACATTGCACTTTCTTTTTATTAAGGGCCTACATTTTAAGATTAGAACAGGGCCTCCAAAATGTTTTAGATGATTGTGTACGATGCATAATTGATTATGTTATTGACCCTATAATGTAATAAAATCCTTAGAGTAAATAGTTCGTTAAATAGAACATCAAGTGTGACTTGATTGTGACACTACAACAAAACCGGCGATTAGCCACGGTTCATTAGCCATGGTTACGATGACCTTGTGTAACTTAAGCAATTAGCCACGGTTAACCGTGGCTAACATTATAATAAGTGGGTTGTTTCCCTCTTTTTCATTTTCGCTCGTTTTCATTTTCGCTTCTTTTCTTCTTCAGATTCCCTCTTCGTTCGCGTCTTTTCCCTCTTCTCCTCTAAATCCCTAAAAACCCTTAAATCAACAGTAACACCACCCTTTCACCATTGTTTCACCATCGTTTCGCCACCTGTTTCACCATTGTTTCACCACCGTACTGTTTCGACATCGTTCCATACTGTAACACCACCGTTTCACCCTTACGCCACGGTACCAAGACATCGTAATGCCATCATTTCAAATCCTGTAACCCTTACGCCACCGAACATCATTGTAATGACATCGACAAATCTCTCTTCACTGATTCAGCCAGACACGAGTTTCTCCAACATTCTCTTCGACTCCGGTGAATCCTCCATCACTTGTTTTTCCATCGTCTCTCTAAAATGATTTTGTTTTGTTCAGTTTTGCTAATTTCAGTTTTGAATGTTTTAAGTTTTAATTTTTTCAGTTGATACCGACACCCATGAACACGTTCTTTGAAGCTTTTTCTTCGCTAATTTCGTGTTGGTCTCAACCTTGCATTGGCCATTGCATTGCACAATATCCCCGAGGTATAAATTCTTATTTTGTGACAGCTAATTTAGACTGGAGGCTGTAATTTTATTTGGTGTCATTAGCAATGAGTGAAAACCATAACTCCTTATAGAATTTGATGCTATGTCTTAATATTTAAGTTTAATTTTGTTTGTTTTAACGTTTTCTCTATTTTGCAGGGTGTTGCTGTTGCACTTCCGGTTTATTTTGCGACAGAGAGGTAAGACTTCATGAGCTCATGTTGCTTTTATGTTTGGCTTAATAGAAGGGATCTATAATAGAATGAAATCATGAATTTTTTTATTATTTTGATTTGGATTAATTAAAATAGGAATTGTTACATGTACTTGTTACAGCAAGGGAAAAACAAAAACTTGGCAAAAACAGACTAATATGGTTCAAAGTAAAATAGACCTATGTGTAGTTTGTTACATGTACTTGTTACAGCTTGGCAAAAACAAAAACTTATCACAATTTTTAAATTTGAAACCATGTCCAATTCCAAACACTTGACTGGAGGCTGTAATTTTATATGGTGTCATTAGCAATGAGTGAAAACCATAACTCCTTATAGAATTTGATGATATGTCTTAATATTTAAGTTTAATTTTGTTTGTTATAATATTTTCTCTATTTTGCAAGGTGTTCCTGTTGCACTTCCTGTTTATTTTGCGACATAGAGGTAAGCCTTCTTGAGTTCATGTTTCTTTTATGTTTGGCTTAATAGAAGGGATCTATAATAGAATGAAATCATGATTTTTTTTTTATTATTTTGATTTGAATTAATTAAAATAGGAATTGTTACATGTACTTGTTACAGCAAGGGAAAAACAAAAACTTGGCAAATTTTGACTTGAAAAGGAGAATTAAATAGTTAGAGTAAGTCGGTTGATATAACATGCTCTGAGTAAGGCTATAACTTAATTAAACAGAAACTTTTGCATGCAAATTTGCTATTTCGTGACATAGAGGGAAATAAGAGAAATAGTTTGGCAAAATTTAAGAGTTGCATATAACTAAAATACAAGAAAAAAGGAGAATTGAAAAGAAGAAAAAAGGTCCAACAATTTACTAGCCAAGAAGCAGGACCAAAAAAAACAAAAAGAAGATCATGGTTGTTGTTAATGAAATCAGACCATGACTAATTGCCTTGTAACTTCAATTCTTAGATCTTCCTCTTACTCTTCTATGTTGTTTTCTTCAATTAGAATGTAATCAATTTCTGAACCTTCTATATCATATCATATTTTTCAAACACTTGATGCATAATGTTAGAGTTGAAAACAATCAATTTATTTGGAATAGATACTAGGACTTAGCTTTTTACAATAGGATGGTTCATAAGGTTAGTTGGTTAGGCATTTCCTTAATCGGCTTTGCTGAGAAGTTCCATTGCAGTATTTAACATTAGAATGCTATTATTAATGTATATTTAGACTGATGACCACATCATAGATCATAAATGTGAGATATCAAGTCGTCATATATATAAAAATATTATGAGTAATATTTATATTGGATTGACCCACCATGAGAATGCTATATTAGGAGTAATATTAATAGTTCTTTGACTTGAAATCACTATGATTCCTACATGTGGAGTTGTAGGCTTGAAGGTCATCAAACATTATTTGTAATAGGAAAATTATAAAGGAGGTTATTAGGCCTACAAAAAACCATGTGGAAGGGGGTGAGTGGTATAAATAGAATTTGTCCCTCCAACATAATAGGAGTTATGTCTTGGACCATTCGATAATGTAAGATCATAGAAATGCATGGTCATGCTAAATTGGACCAACATGTGATATTGTATCCATTGATATTTAAATGTATAATTTGAGATCAAGAAATAAACAATTGCACATTACAAGTATGACATATATTGCGACTTACGTTAAATTAGACACTTAGACAAAGGGTCAATTATTGCATGGTAAATTATGGTTGTGGTTCACTACAAGAAAAAAAAAACATTTTATGGCAGTTAAAAATGGTGTTTGCGGCAGTTAAAAATGGTGTCTGTGGGGGTTTCATGTTTGCGATAGTTCTCCAACCGTCGCAAGGCTGTTTTGCGACGGTTTAAAAACTCCAACTGTCGCAAATGTTTGCGATAGTTCTAACCACCTCCAATAGAGTCTTTAAATGCACCTACTTTTTTTTAGGATGATATTGCGAGAGTTACAAACCGCAGCTATCTACTTTTCGCGACGGTTTAAATTGTTGCAAACTTTAGTTATCAATTTTTTTTGCTTTTTTCTTTCTTTCGTTAATTTTATTAAAATGAAAAATCTTCATAGATCACATTCATATAACTAAAATACACAAATATAAAATTATAAATGAATCTTATTCATATAATATAGTCAAAAGTAACAACTATTCATTAAATTTAATTAAAAAAATAAATAAATTAGTTTAGATATTCAAAAATAAAATATTAGTGGAGTGACTGAACATACAAAACAACATCAAACATAGTTCATAAATTATCTAGATAGTCTCTAACGATGTTGTTCGATGATTAAACCGGTAACTAGGCACAAAAGATCGTCTTCCATCTCTTGACGATTCTAAGTATGTGTCACCTAAAAAATATATAAGTATATATGTTAGACAACTCAAATAGAAGATTAAAATAGGATATATAATTTAATTACAACAATATCTATATGATTTAATTACAACAATATAAATATCTCAAATTCAATAAAGACATTGACATTACAATCACCTTTTTAGCAATTAGTCTTGCAAACCCATCACCAATAAACAAATGATGCATGCATACTCAGAGAATGATTTATCAATTTTTTTGATGCAAATCGTTAAAGTAAATACAAATTGGAAAAGGTTAAAAAAAACACAAAGAAGCAAAAAACAAACCCAATTTTCTCCAAATTTATTACCCACCTTTCGAAGCACCCAATTTGCAACAAAAGGTAAAAAAACGCACAAAGAAGCAAAAAATATACAATATAGTCAACACCTTACCATTATGCCCTTCCATTTCTATGACTTTCATTCTCATCCACATTGAAAAACACATACAAACAATATCTTAAACCTTAGAAAGACTACATAACCAAAACACACAACACAAATAAGTCTTCAAATTAAAACAACAATTATCACCACCTCGAAAAAATCAAGCAATCAAACCCAAAACATGCAAGCATTAAAATTGATACAAACACATCATTAGATTTGTCAAAAGTATATATTAGTCATTTGACTATGCTATATCACTCAAGAGCTAGAAAAAGAACATTAATTTACATGTGGAGTGATATGGCCAAGTGATTCTTGAAACAATGAAGCATGACCTAACAAATTGAATCTAGCCTAACAATTTAAATTACATCAACAATCTTACAACAACAACAACAAATGTCTAAGGAAATAGGTAATTGACCAATACCTTTTAATCATTTTCATAGATTGTAGCATATTTATTCTGCCAGTAGTTTGGTTTTCCTATTTGAAAGGTGTATTGATTCTCTATTAAGGAAGATAACATGTAAACTATAAAATAAAATAAAAAAAAGAAAAATGATGTGTTAATCGGGCCACAAAGGTATTGATCTGGTTAAAAAAAAAAGACAAGTATCAAACATCACCTTGTACTCATCTTCCAAGGAGTAACTTAATTTAAACAAATGCAAACAAAACAATATGAAAAGAGTGATTATAATAATGACCTAAATCTTAAAGTAAGATAATTCAACTTTCGAATTTGAATATTCTCTTCTGTGTATAATAAAAATGCCTGGGTTGGTTATAGATACTAGAGAGGTGAGTTAGCCGAACTGGCTATGCAATGCTCAGGTTTTTCTTGAAGCACTTCCACAAATAAATATATATATATATATATATATATATATATATATATTCCACAACTTGATTTTTTTTGTCCTTCCATTTTCCACAACTTTGATTTATTTTCTTCCCTTTTCTCTTTAATCAGAGAACATACGATGCTGCGGGTGATGAAACTAATGTCTTTTGCATCTAGCCTTGGAGGTCTTTAATTTGCTTATTTCATAAGGCGATTTCCAGATTATATCCTCAAGGTTGCTAGAAAATTTCTTGTAAAACTGTAACATTGAAAGGGTACCCTTTTATTGTAAATACAAGAAACTAAGGTGAGGAAAGGCAAGGTAATAGCAAAACCTTAAAAGCAACTCTTAAAAACTGACCTTGAGATATTCACTTGCATCTCCAACTGCTTTATGGATGTCCACCATGAAAAATGTCAGAGCAACTTTAAAAACCTTTTCAAACAAAGCAAAAAAAAAAAAAAAAGAGATCATAAAAGGAAATTATTATCTGAAATGTTTAGAAACTACTTAAGTCTAGAAGAGAAGTATCAACTTACCTCCAGTATAACTGAGAAATGAGATTTCTTGTTTGCTGAAATACCCTCTATTCTCAAATGAAAATATAGATCTCTTGGGATTAGTCAAACTAAGAAATTGAGGCAATCTTAATCCTATGAAGAATTAACACTTTAACAGAAGATGCTATGCATTTATGTTGATTTTATAGAATAGATAAGTGAACAAATGGTACAAAATAAACAATGGTCGAAAGTTGTGAGAGCAGGAAAATGATCAAACAATTTAGCATCACATATTTACATGCTACCAACCTTATAGTTACGAATATGCGTCTTAAATCCCATTGATTGTGCTACAACTTCCATACTTGATAAAACCACTTTTGCTGGCTTTTGAGTGACGAAGCGCGTTTGATACTTCATTGAGTCCTTAAGATAATGACAGAATGTGGGATTTCAATTATGCATTTTGTCATAGCAAGCCAAATTAAATAGACACTTAATTGACTATTTGCACAGGATTATTGAGTTAGAAAATAGCAGACAAACAACAATATAATAATTATGTAATAATGAAATACCTGTCCACGATAAAAAATTGATGCAAGATTTAAGCCTTGAGATAACTTTATCATGTCGAATGCATTAAGAATTAGAGGACCCGTATCCTCAATCTCACATTGTGGATTATCACTTCGATCCTTCAACGACCAAATAACCAATATGTCAACATAACTATTATAACTTTCATATAAATGCAAATGAAACAGAAAGACTCTTCCTGATCTTAAGGAGCATAATAAGTTAAGATAAATGTGGTGGTAGCTTTTGCATTCATCAAACCCTTTCAATTAATATCTCTTTCATCATCATCAATCTTGAGTTTTGAGTAGACCAGATATATCATTGCTATTAATTGTTTTACTTTAAGATGTAGTACAACTTAAATATCTTTCACTGATTGTTATTTTTTTAAAATCAATTTCAAAAGATTATAGATTGGACATAATTCAACTTTTACTACCTTAGAACTAAAGACACACTAAGAAGATAATTCAACTTGGATCTAGCAACAAACCAGCAAAATCAATTTTAAAAAAATGATAGATTGAACATAATTTAACTTTTACAACCATAGAACCAATGACAAAAAAAAAAAAGATAAATCAACTTAGTACAAAAAAAAAGATTAACCTTAAATAAAACAGATTCACTATGCAGAAAGGAACAAAACATGCAAAAGACTCATAAAGCGGATTCACAAAATAATCGCCAAGATACTTTAGAGCAAATACATTTTATTATTTGATAATTGATAATAATAACATAAACAGCAACAACAAAAACATTTGTCATGAGAGCAAATTATTCAACACCTGTTAGAAGCCTATGAGATGCAAAGAAAACCCTACACCAATAAAGAAAAAACATCTGGTGAAGACTAAATCAGACTTTGATGCTAGCTTTCATTAAATCATTCTAGTAACACCAAATAAGGTTTTGTAAATCAGGAACATCAAGCATAAAAAGGAATCAACAACAATGAATTTGAGAGATGTAGAAAAAACGAATCAACAAGAGTGAACTCGAGAGATGCAGAAAAAGAAAATAAGAAAGAGATTCATACCTATGTGAAGTAGCGATGTCACTTTACAAGGAAAGGGGTTTGAATTGTAAAGTTGCCTATTTAAAAATTACATGTTAAAACTTAAGAATATAACTCAAGATTAATCTTGGTTGAGAAAATAGAAAAAGGAGAACGTTTTTAGTTAGTTAAACAATAGATTGATCTTGGTTGTGAAAATAGAAAATGGAGAACGTTCTTGGTTCTAGAAACAGAAAACAGAGAACGTTCTTGGTTAGTTAAAAACAAGAATCAATTTGTCTATTTAACTTCACTAATTGAAAGATTGAAAGTAAATAGAGATAAGGAAGAGATATCACACAACGATATATCCTGGTTCACCCAATCCGGACTACGTCCAGTCCTCACAACCGTGAGATTTTCCACTAAGTGTTCCAAACGAAGAACCTTCTTGGTTTTACACCACCTAACTCAAATCAACCTTGATCTATTACATACTACAAACCTTTCCACCAAGAAAGGAGTTTAATCAGGTCAGCTATCAATCTTGAGAAGATTTTATACTTCACATTTTAACCTTAAAAGGATTTTCTAACAAACTACTCAAGCTATAAACAACTCTTATGGTCTTGAGTTTACACAATAATGATGTAGAGTGTTTGATGGAATCTGATTAATCTCAACACTTGTTTGAGGTTTAGATTCTTTACAAGAGATTTAAGTAAGTTAATTACAATAGATTTGTGAATGAATATTATTGATTTCTTTTATGAGGCTTTCAAGTATAAATGTAAGTGATTGATGATTTTTCTTGGTACTTGAATGTTGTGATTTTTCCTTAAGCTCTTGAGTTCCTTGTATAGACTTTGAGGAGATCCATGACAACTTAATATGATTGTTGGAGAGGTGCGCTTGGTCAAAGGTCAAATTAAAATAATCAGACTTCAAAGCAAGACTTTTGACTGGAGCTTTTCTCCTATTTGACTACTGGACTTTCTGGTCTTATGCATTCTCTGTCATTTGATTTGTACAGTGTTTAAGGGTCTTTGTATCATGAGAACTTATGTCTTAAAGTCATGCTGAAGTTTCAGTTTCAAGAACGTTCTTGGTCTGACTCACATAAGCTGGAGAATGTTCTTGAGCTGGAGAACGATTGATCTTTGAATAATTCTGTCATTTTGCTTTGAGTCATGTCTTTTCTCCTTTAATCATTTGGAGTATTTCTTTTGCTAAAATGAGAGTTGTATATTCCTTGTAGATAATGTACTAGAAATTCATTCGAATTTTGCAGGATCTTTCCTTGCATTAAAAACTGACTTGAACTTTCTTGGTGAAATGAAAAACATGGAGAACGTTCTTGGTTTTCCAGAAAAATGTCAAGAACGTTCATGGTTTCTGGGAGTTCATTTTTTGCTTTTTTCTTAAACTAATTTTGCTTGCTTTTTCTTAGTACCTCTCTTGGATTATCACACTCAAAAGCACATGTTAAATAACACATTATTTATGTTTTCCAAAAAAATGTCAAGGACGTTCATGGTTTCTGGGAGTTCATATTTTGCTTTTAAACTGATTTTGCTTGCTTTTTCTTAGTACCCCTCTTGGATTATCCCACTCAAAAGCACATGTTAAATAACACATTATTTAGAATCATAATTATAGTATTTAATTAATCTTTGTTTGTTTACATCAAAACAATTAATTGAGATTTTGTCTTAACATTATGAAGCATAGAACATAATGCAGCGGTGGTGCAAAGCAATGCCCAGGGATTTGAGTTGAAGTTTAAGTTTGAGTACGCAGTGTTTCGAGTTTGAGCACATAAGGCTTCAAGTGATTTTTGGAATTTGGGGGTTTTCACATCAAGATGAATGAAGGTGCGATTTTAAGGAAAATGGAAGTAATGACACAGGATATGAAAAGGAACACACATTTTACAACAAAACACAACATTGGTTGTCCATAATAGTCGCACCACCCGTCGCAAACGAATAATGAGGGCGATTTTTTCACAACTGTCGTAGGTCTTCTGTCGCAATAATTTAAAATTCTTGTAGTGGTTAGGTTAATATTGGCCTCCATAAATTGAGTTGCAATGATGCATTGCTAGACGCCACTCGTTGTTTATAATACTTAATATTAAATTATTATTTTATATTTGATATTATGGCAAATTTAGTGGAAACCTATCTGATCACACACATAATGATATTTTAATTAAAATACATTTAATTAAAATACACTGGAGGGTGGGTTTTTGGTGTACAAGGTTCATTG
Source organism: Cicer cuneatum (assembly GCA_037974295.1). NCBI lineage: Eukaryota > Viridiplantae > Streptophyta > Magnoliopsida > Fabales > Fabaceae > Cicer > Cicer cuneatum. The sequence goes on along the minus strand of JBBPBO010000003.1, from coordinate 43,685,065 downwards.
GGATAAGACAACGACCATGGGTGTCATATAATAATAAGTTGGCTTAAATAAGCAATCAGTATCTACAAAATAAAAGAAATTTGAATTTATTTCTTGCAACTGCAAACAGGTTGGTTTTAGTCCCCAATGTTTAACCTTGTTAGATTTTTAAGTGTTAGTAATTAATGAATTTAAACTTAGTCCCTTCAAAATTCAAAATTCAATAGTGAAACTATAAGGTTCTATATCATCAAACGGTATGCCACAACATTTAAAATATGTCAAATCATTAATTTTTTAGTTAAAATATATGATGGAGAAAATGAAACTGTTGACTTTTAAAGTAGGGGATCAATTCCATGAATTGATGAATATAAAGGGACAAAATTGTAATTAAGCCTTATTATTATTATTATTTATTGTGAACTAATTTCTATTACTTTAACTGTCTGGTTATGAGCTTAGTATTTTTGGTGTTTAATTTTGTATAATTTAATTTTAATTTAAATACAACATGCATTTAGGCGTTGTGACAATTTATTTGTTGTCGTTCTAAAAAATTGTAATTGCTTGCATGGAAGGAAAGTAATGCCATACAATGACATCGGTTTGAAAAGTCTACTCAAACACCGAAGACTTGTTAAATTTAGTTAAATTTGTCTTATGTATTAGGTGGCTATAACTATACTATCTAGTGTTATATGTTTTGTATGTGAGCATGAGAGTATATATACATGTATGTTGAGAGACGTTTGCATGAAATACAAAATCTAATGAGATTGCTTTGTAAAAAGCTTTCAAATTAAATATTAAGTTTTATGCCCTTCAAATGTATGACACTCATCAAGGCTAATAAAGCATAATGTAGGTCATGCCAAAGTTAGCACACTATTCTACATCGATGAGGTGGGGCAAGATAAAATCTGGGTCTAACTTAGTTAAGTCAAATTCAATAGGATTGAAATTGACTCAGAGGCAAACAAGTTTGGCTTTAGTTTATGAGATGAATTAAAACAAATGTTGTCACCAACTTATCCAACAATTGCATGTGATGTAATTGGAAAGGATTTTTCTACCTAAATAGTCATGTTTTGGGTTAATCAACTCAACTATCTTAGAACAAGGTTAAATATGAATCTTGGTCTTGCTAGAAAATCTTTCAATTGGATTTTGTGAGTCAATGGTGAGAATAATTGATTTGAATAAAATAGTGTAAGGGCATACTTAATAAATTCCTATTAAATATGTTTTAATCATGATACTGTAGTGCTGCATGTTTACATAATTTAAATTCTCATGAAATTGACACAATATTAGTTATGAATGTCCATGAGAACAACAAGATATATCTAGAAATTTGTTTCTATAATGGTACCGATATTTGAGATTGGTCCTTAAAATTTGTCAAATATTGTATTTTTTTTAAAATTGAGTCTTGAATAACCCACTCCTACTAAGATCGAAATGGATTCTTATTAGAAGAATCAAGTCGATGTCTTAGAATTTGGATACTTCATGCATGTAATCAAGGAGGCGTATGATATGATTGTTCATATCGTGATGCTCTACTAAGAGTAGATAAGGCATGATAGTTTCTAGATTCCCAACTATTGTTATCTACATGTTTATAGAAGGAAACCTGTCGCTCCTCATGTGCTTCATATTACTAGGTACATTGAGAACCAAGATTAATTGGAATTCCCTATAGGTCAAGCGTTAACCACTGACTTGGTCATACAAGATTGGTTGAATGGTTATTATTTGAAAGGGAAGACTAAAGGTGCAAAAACACGAGAATGGAGAGTGAAATTGTGTTTTGCCTTATTAAAATCTTCTTTTCAAAAATCTTGTTCGCGATACTAGAACAAATATAACAAAACAGAGGCAGCAATAAAACAAAGTATCAGAGTAGAGGGAAAAACACCAGATTCATATTGGTTCACTACCAATGTGGCAGTTACATCCATTCCCCTCATACATAAAGATCTATCCACTAATTCAGAACCTGAATTACAACACCTGACTGATAGCGTTTCACCAAGTGTACTGCGTCTTTGCACGTAATAATTAAAATGGTAGTACCGAGTGTCAAACTCAAAGATTGCGTTTTACTATCGAATTATGTTTAATTACCAAAATTAAGCAAAAAGTTTCTGAATTGATTGAAATTATAACCAAAACTAACAATAGTAATAAAATTGAACTTTTATAATAAGAAAAATGTTAGGGATGAGCTTCACTTCGAATCCAACCTTGGTTTCTAATTTGATCCTAGTTTCTGAATTCCTTTATTGAACTATTACCGAATTCTCTTTATTATTCTTGTGCTTATTCCTTAGCGATAAAACCTTTAATTCCAATGTAACCCATAATTCCTTAGTGGATTTAAGATTAAAATTAAGCTTTACAATACAAGAATTATCTTATTAAACTATTGCCTCTACAAAAAATTCAATTGGTTTCATGACTTGTTTCTATCCCTAGACTACAATATCATGAATTTTTCGTCTCAAGCATTTGTAAAGTCCACTTCTATTTCAAAGTACGAATCGTAAACAGTTTAAAGTTGATCAAGCAATAAAATGCACTAAGCACATAGATGATAAAAATAATTCAATAAACTCATTCATATAACTAGAAATCAAATCAGACAATAAGGGCTTAATCTTGTTTCACTCATCCCTAACATATAGGGTTTTGTTACTCATGACAGAGATACAAAAGATATAAATTAAAGAAGAATTACAAGAAAGATTCATGAATGATTGTTGATAAAAATCCTTCAATTGTGTTAGAACCAGCCTCAGTTGATTTTCTGCTAGGGCACAAGTCTCGAAACTTCAATGTAGCCAAAAAGATACCTAGAAAGTGAGAAAAATGCATTTTTATGCATTCTCCAGCACGTTATGCGCAATAGGTGCATGCCAAGGGAACTCTTGGGAAGAAGCAGGATGTCAAAATATTGTAGAAATGTGCCCTAGACACAAGCATTTGTGCTGCAGCACACAACATCTGTTGTAAGTGGTTTACTGTATTTTTCTCCTCCTTTTATCCAAATTTGGTTCCGGTGTCTTCATGAAAGTTTTAGCTATGGGTCTTAGCTTTCATTTGCACTTGATTTTGTTGGAACCATGTTGGTTTTGCACTTAAAATTTTGATGTTAACAAAAGTATTTTATGAGATATTTAACTTTGAAGAAGTATACCACCAGAAGATATCACCCGAAGATGCCACCAGAGGATTCGAAGAAGTATGCCACCAGAGGATGTCACCCGAAGATGCTACCAGAGGATTCGAAGAAGTATGCCACCAGAAGATGCCACCAGAGGATGTCACCCGAGGATGCCACCAAAGGATGTCACATGAGGATACCACCAGAGGATGTCACCAGAAGATGCCACCACAGGACGTCACCCGAGGATGCCACCAGAAGATGTCACCCAAGGATGTCACCAGAGGATGTCATAAGAGGATACCTCCAGAGGATATCACCAAAGAATCCCACCAGAGGATATCATTAGAGGCAAAAATCAGAGGATATCATCGGAGGCAAAAATCAGGGATATCAACTGAGGCAAAAATTAGAGGATATCATCAGAGGCAAAAATCACAGGATATCATCCGAGGCAAAAATCACAAGATATCATCAGATGCACAAATCAGAGGATACCATCCGAGGCAAACATCAAAGTATGAAAGAAGACATGATCAAGATTCGTAGAAGATTTGATTCAAATTGAAAGAAGACTTGATTGAAATTTGAAGAAGATTTGGTTCAAAATTTAAAAAGGAACAAAATCAAGTTGAAGAATTTACATAAGAAATCTGAGCAAAATACAATTCGAAATTAAACTTGGACCAATTAAAAGCCCAAATCTCAACTGTAAATAGAGACTTCAGGCTGAAGAAGAAATCATCGAAAAACAAGGAATTTAAGCTGAAAATCCAAATTCATCTTAGAGTTCAAAGAGAGAAACACTTGTGCAAAAGAGAAATATTTTCTAAGTGTTCTTTTCTTAGAGTGTGACAGTCACTGTTGTAATCATCTTTCTAGAAGCAACTTCTCAAGAGAGTCATTGTTATAACCAGCTTTCCAGAAGCAACTACTCAAGTTCCAAACCATTGAATTCAACCCGATGGTGGTGTAAGTTCCTTCTTCAATCTGGGGTTGTCAGATTGTTATGAGAAGACTTGGCTTGTAGGGTCAAGGTGGTGTAAGTTCCTTCTTCAATCTGGGGTTGTCAGATTGGTAGCAGAAGACTTGGCTTGTAGGGTCAAGGTGTTGTTGTTCCTCAAAAGTCTGGGGCTGTCATGCTGTTTAGGAAGATTGGCTTGGAGGGTCAGGTGCTGTGTAATTCAAAGTGTTTGAATTAGTGGATTAAATCCTTCTGAATGAAGGGACTAGATGTAGCCAAGTTAATGGTGAACCAGGATAAATCTATGTGTCCAAATACTTATGCTCTTATTATCTGCTGCTGCCGAATATGATTGCATTGTCTCCAAATAATTAATATCAACGTTCATCAAATCAGCAAAAAGTTTTCCACTTTGGCAAACACAATTCAACCCCCCTTCTCGTGTTTGCACCTTCAATTGGCATTAGAGCTCGGTCTCAAGGCTAAGCACTTTATAGTGTTTGAGAAAAGATCCATGGATTCAACATGTCTGGATTCAATGAAGAAGCTGCCGGAAGAAACATCAACAGACCACCTCTGTTTGATGGATAACATTGAGTATTGGAAAGACAAGCTGAGAAGTTTCTTTATTTCACAAGATCCTGAACTGTGGGACTTGGTGGAAGATGGTTATATTGCTCCAGAGGATACTGATGGTTCAAATCCAGAAAGGATATGAATGTTGATCAGAAGAAGATGTACAAGATGCATCATAAATCCAGAACATTCATGATAAATGCAATCACCTTCGAGGAATTCGACAAATGCACCAACAAAGAGACATCAAAGAGTATTTATGATTGTCTGACTCTGACCTATGAAGGAAGCAAGCAAGTTCAAGAAGCAAAGGCCAGCATCCTAGTCAAAAATATTAGTTATTCAAGATGGAAGAAGATGAAGACATTGAAATAATGTTTTCCAGATTCCAGACTCTGGTCTCAGGATTAAAGGTACTTGAGAAGAGTTATACTACTATTGATCATGTGAAGAAAATCCTTAGAAGCCTGCCAACCAAGTGGAGACCAAAGATCACTGCCATTCAGGAAGCAAAGGATCTGAATACTCTAAAGCTGGAAGAATTAATCAGCCCCCTCATATCACATGAAATTGAGCTTGAAGTAGATAATCTTGAAGGTGCAAACATGAGAAGGGGGATTGAATTGTGTTTGCCAAAGTTGAATTCTTTTTGCTGATTTGTTGAAGGTTGATATAAATTATTTGATGATTTCTTCTGCGGCCTAAAGCCTCTATTTATAGATGAGATATGGGCTTTGTCCAAGCTTAATTTCGAATTGTATCTTGCTCAGATGTCTTTTGAAAACTCTTTAGCTTGATTCTGTTTCTTTTTAATTTCGAACCGAATCTTCTTTAACCTTTGATCAGAGCTCCTTCAAATTTCCATCAAGTCTTCTTTGATTTTTTGAATCAAATCATCTTCAAACTTTGATCAGATCTCTTTCAAATTTCAATCAAGTCTGCTTCGAATTTAAATCAAGTCTTCTATGAATCTGAATTAAGTTTTGAATCTGGACTATTTATTCTTCTGATCTGGACCATGTTTGCTTCTAATCTGGACCATGTGTTCTTCCGGACCATGTTTCCTTCTGATCTGGACCATGTCTTCTTCTGGACCATGTTTCCTTCTGATCTAGACCATGAATGATATCCTCTGATGATGTCATTTGATTCTTACCTCTGATGATATCCTCTGATTTTTGCCTCTAATGATATCCTCTGATTTTTGCCTTTGATGACATCCTCTGATTCTTGCTTCTGATGGGATCTTCTGGTGATATCTTCTGGTTATATCCTCTGGAGGTGTCCTCTAGTGATATCCTCTAGTATCCTCTGGTGATATCTTCTAGAGGTATCCTCTGGTGATATTTTCTGATATTCTCTAGTGATATCTTTTGGCGACATCTTCTGGTAGTGTCTTCTGGTGACATTTTGTGGTGTTATTTTCTGGTGACGTCATCCTGTGGTGACGTCATCTTCTGGTTTTATCCTCTGGTGACATCATCCTCGAATTTTTTCCTTTTTCTTTGAAGTCAAATATGTTATTTTCATAAAATACTTTTGTTAACATCAAAACTTTAAGTGTAAGAACCAACTCGATTCCAACAATCTCCCTCTTTTGATGATGACAAAACTTGTATTTTTTATAACTATATTTCTTTCTATTTCTTTGACTCCTCCTAAGACTAAGCTCCACTTTATTTTTCTCCCCTAAGTCTAAGCCCCAGATTATCTTCTCTTTATCAAATATATCTTCTCCCCCTTTTGTCATCAGACAAAAAGGAATGAAGTGAAACTTTCTCTTTTTTTTTTCATCTTCTACTCTTTTTTATTTTATAATTTGAATATAACATAGTACAAGAAAATATAAAAACAAAAAAAAACTAATATGTTGAAATGATATCAATATTAGTCAGATATGAAGGTAAGGTTTAGATTTTTCGTGATGAAGTCAAATCTATCTCCAAGTAGTGGTTTGGTGAATATGTCACCCCTTTGGTGGTCAGTGTCTACAAACTGAATATTGAGTACACCTTTTTGAACAAAGTCTCTGATGAAGTGATGTTTGATATCTATGTGTTTAGCTCTGGAATGAAGTATAGGGTTTTTGGTTAGATTGATGGTAGAAGTGTTGTCACAATAGATGGGAATGTTGGTTTCCAGGATTTTGTAGTCTTCCAGCTCATGTTTCATCCAAATGAGTTGAGAACTACATCCGGCTGCTGAAATGTATTCAGCCTCTGCTGTTGACATGACAATTGTGATTTGTCTCTTACTTGACTAGGATATTAAGTTTTCACCTAAAAATGTGCAGTTTCCACTTGTGCTCTTTCTCTCAAGATTATCTCCAGCATAGTCAGAGTCACAATATCCACTAAGTTTGTATTGAGGAGTTTTCTTGTAGAACAAGGTAAGGTTGTAGTGCCTTTTAGGTATCTAAGGATTTTCTTAATAGTAGTTAAATGTGATTCCCTAGGGTCAGATCGAAATCTTGCACATACACATACACTAAACATGATGTCAAGTCTAGAAGAAGTAAGGTAAAGTAGAGATCCTATAATTTTTCTATAGGTTTTTTTTATCAACTTTTTGGCCTGAATCATCCTTTTCAAGTGAGCAAGTAGGGTGCATTGGTGTAGCCATAGGTTTGCAATAACTCATCTTAAACTTCTTGAGAAGCTCTTTTGTATATTTCGTTCGATAAATGTATATCCCTTTTTGACTTTGCTGAATTTGTATCCCTAAGAAGAACTTAAGTTCTCCCATCACACTCATTTGAAATTCTTGTTGCATTAATTGATAAAATTCTTGGCAAAGAGTGCCATTAGTAGATCCAAAAATAATATCATCAACATAAACTTGAATAATAAGAATATCATCTTCTATTGATTTTCTAAAAGTGTATTGTCTACATGTCCTCTTTCAAAGTTATTTTTAAGCAAGAAGTTGCTAAGTCTATCAAACCATGCCATTGGTGCTTGTTTTAAACCATACAAAGATTTTTTAAGTTTAAAAACATGATTTAGAAATTTAGAACTTTCAAAACCTGGGGGTTGTTTAACATAGACTTCTTCACTTATATAACCATTTAGAAAAGCGCTTTTAACATCCATTTGAAATAATGTAATGTTATTATTTGCAGCAAAGGAAAGTAGGATACGAATAGCTTCTAACCTGGCCACTAGAGAAAATGTCTCAGTGTAGACAATGCCTTCTTGCTGACTGTAGCCTTGTGCAACAAGACTTGCCTTGTTTCTGACCACTTCAACTTTTTCAGTAAGCTTGTTTCTGAGGACCCAATTGGTTCCAATAATATTCTTTTCTGGTCTTGGTACTAGATCCCAAACATCATTCCTCTCAAATTCATTTAACTCTTCTTGCATTGCAAAAATCCTACCATTTTCTGCCAATGCTTCATTAATGGAGGCAGGCTCAATTGATGAGAGTAACCCGAACAAACTGGTGTCTTTAATTGATGATCTGATCCTTAAAGGATTACTTGCACTTCCAATGATTAGAGTGTCGGGATGAGATGACTTGTACTTCCATCCACATCTTTCTGCTGACTTATCTTCAGATTCATCCTTAGCAGATTTGTCATGTTCTTTTGATTTGCTTGTATCCTCTACTAGTTCAGGTTCTTCTGGTTTGTCTGCTTCAGCTTCCTCTGGTTCTGGTAAACCTGCACTATCACCATCTTGCTTTGACTTTTCAAGGTCAAGCTATTTGTCATATAACATAATAAATATAATATAATTTAAGAATGAAATCAATACAGCCAAAACATCAATTTTGTTTCTGGTAGTTTCTTCTTGTTTTTGAAACTAATGGTATACTATTTCTGCTGAAGTGTTCAAATTATGTGGATCACCTGGTTCCTCTAAATTTTTTAGAACCTGCAAAATACTTATCTAGCTTTGATTTTTAAGATCAAGCTTCTTGTATCACAATAAACATAATAACAAAACAATATTAATATTTAAAGAAAGATATAACCTATATGTCAACAGTTTCTGTTTCACTCTAAAAACCCTCTTATTTCTTCTTTTCTGGTTCTCAGATTCTGAATTTGCATATTCTATGATTAGAGTGTCTGGATGGAGGGACTTGAATTCCCATCCAGGTTTGTAGTCTTGATGAATTTGATTAGAGTGTTCAAAGAAGTCTCTTGATTATGATTGTTAATCTGACACTTCTCTTTCTCCTGATATATCAGGTTCCTCTAATAGTTCTAGAATTGATGGTAACTATGATTCTTCTTGTAGTTCCAGTTTTGTTGATATGTGTGATTTCTCTGCATGTTTTGATTGGTGTGATTTCTTTGATATTTCTGATTCATCATATGGTTCTGGTTCTGATATGTATTGTATTGACAAGTACTTCTTCCACCAGAGTCAATCGGCTTGTGTTTGGTAGGTGTTGGAAAATAGACCCTTTTCCCTTCATATATTGCAAGCATCCATTGACCAGCCACCATGACTGGTGTGTCAATTTGGTTGCTTAAGACATCTGCAACATAAACAATTTTATCTTTTGGTACCCAAATCTAGTTGGGTCCTAGTTTGTTAGTCTTGAAAGGTTTCTTGTCTTTCCTTGTTTTTATCATGGGACAAGATAATTTATAGAGACCTTTCTTAGTGCAAACAGTACACGAAACATCATAAGAAATATGTTTAGTTTCAGTTACAGGTTCTTCAAATCCTATACCTCTTTTACCATTACTACTAACTCCAAAAATCATATAAGCATATTTGCTTATTTCCATACCGTTATCAAGAAAATTTTGAAATACTTCCTTATGCTTATCAGAGTTACAAATTGATGTTGAACTATAATTGCTTTTCAGAGTTAGATTTTCACCGTTAAGTTCAGCAATATTTGTTTTCAAATTTGCATTCTCCGTTTTAAGTTCAGTAATACCAGTTTTCAGAGTTGCATTATCTGTCTTAAGTTTAGTAATATCAATTTTCAAATTTGCATTCTCTGTTTTAAGTTTAGTAATATCAGTTTTTAGAGTTGCATTATCTGTCTTACATTCAGCACTTTGATTCTTTAAAACAGTAACTTCTTTGGTTAGAATTTTATTTTCTTTCCTAAGTGTTTTCAGTTTTAAAGACAATTTGTTATTAATATTTAAAACATCATTAATTGCAGTAATTAAATCAGATCGAGTGAATTCAGAAAATACCTCTTTTTTCATCTTCTGATTCACTTCCAGAGTCAGAATTTGTGTTGGATCCAGAGGCAGAGTTGGTGTGAGCCATCATAGCCAATTCTGCTTCTTCATCATCAGAAGATTCATCAGAATCATCCCATGTTGCCGTCAGATTCTTCTTCTTGGCTCTTGAATCTTTCTTCTGGTGTTTCCCTTTCTCCATGTTTGTACATTCTGACTTGATATGTCCAGGTTCATTGCATCCATAGGAGATGATACTTTTCTTGTCATGTTCATCCTTTCCTCTGTTGAAATGCTTGGAATACCTTTGGGGAAACTTCTTCTTTCTGTTGTGCCACATCTTTTGGACCTTTTTGGTTATGAAAGCAATCTCCTCTTCCTCTGGTTTTAGATTCTGATCATCAGAATCACTCTCTTCTGAGTCTGCTGTTGGTTTTAGAACTTTCTTCTGCTTGGATTTCAAGGCTATGGTTTTGTTCTTCTTCTTGGGCTCATCTTCTTCAAGCTCAATTTCATGTGATTTGAGGGAGCTAATTAATTCTTCTAGCTTTAGAGTATTCAGATCCTTTGCTTCCTGAATGGCAGTGATCTTTGGTCTCCACTTGGTTGGCAGGCTCCTAAGAATTTTCTTCACATGATCAACAGTAGTGTAACTCTTCTTGAGTACCTTTAATCCTGAGACCAGAGTCTATAATTTGGAAAACATGGTTTCAATGTCTTCATCTTCTTCCATCTTGAACAGCTCATACTTTTTTACTAGGATGTTGGCATTTGCTTCTTGAACTTGCTTGCTTCCTTCATAGGTTAGAGTCAGACTATCATAGATACTCTTTGTTGTCTCTTTGTTGGTGGACTTGTCAAATTCAATGAAGGTGATTGCATTTATCATGAACGTTGTGGATTTGTGATGCATCTTGTACATCATCTTCTGATCAGCATTCATGTCCTTTCTTGGAATTTCAACACCGTCACAATATCCTCTGGAGCAGTATAACCATATTCCACAAATTCCCAAAGTTCAGGATCTTGTGAAATAAAAAAACTTCTCAACCTGTCTTTCCAATACTCAAAACATTCTCCATCAAACAGAGGTGGTCTGTTGATGTTTCCTCCCACAGCATCGTCACTAAATCCAGACATGTTGAACCCTTGGATCTTTTCTCAAACATTGTAAAGTGCTCATCCTTGAGATCGAGCTCTGATACCAATTGAAGGTGCAAACACGAGAAGGGGGGTTGAATTGTGTTTGCCAAAGTTGAATTCTTTTTGCTGATTTGTTGAAGGTTGATATAAATTATTTGGGGAAGAAAATATCAGACTCAGCAGCAACGGATAATACTAGCATAAGTATTTGAACACGAAGATTTAATCCACTAATTCAAATACTATGAATTACATAGCACCTAACCCTCTAAGCCAGTCTTCTCAAACAGTTTGACAACCCCAGACTTTTGAGGAACAACAACACCTTGACCCTACAAGCCAAGTCTTCTCCTACCAATCAGACAACCCTAGATTGAAGAAAGAACTTACACTACCTTGACCCTACAAGCCAAGTCTTCTCCTAACAATATGAGAATCCCAGATTGAAGAAGGAACTTACACCACTATCGGTTGTTATACAAGGGTTTGCAGCTTTGAGTAGTTGCTTCTGGAAAGCTAAATATAACGATGACTCTCTTGAGTAGTTGCTTCTGGAAAGCTGATTATTACAATGAGTCTCACCCTCGAAAAAACACTTAGACAATATTTCTCTTTCACACAAGTGTTTCTCTCATTTGAACTCTTGGATGACTCTGAACTTTAAGCTTGAGTTCTTGTGTTTTTCAATGATTTCTTCTGCGGCCTAAAGCCTCTATTTATAGATGAGATATGAGTTTTGTCCAAGCTTAATTTCGAATTGTATCTTGCTCAGATTTCTTTTGAAAAATCATCAACCCGATTCTGTTTCTTTTTAATTCGAACCAAATCTTCTTTAACCTTTGATCAGATCTCGTTCAATTTTCCATGAGGTCTTCTTTGATTTTTTGAATCAAATCTTCTTCAAACTTTAATCAGATCTCTTTCAAATTTCAATCAAGTCTTCTTCAAATTTGAATCAAGTCTACTACGAATCTGAATCATGTTTTGAATCTGGACTATTTATTCTTCTGATCTGGACCATGTCTTCTTCTGATCTAGACCATGTCTTCTTCTTGACCATGTTTGCTTCTGATCTGGACCATGTCTTCTTTTGGAGCATGTTTCCTTCTTATTTGGACCATGTCTTCTTTTGGACCATGTTTCCTTCTAATATGGACCATGACTGATATCCTCTAATGATGTCATCTGATTCTTACCTCTGATGATATCCTCTGATCTTTGCCTCTGATGATATCCTCTAATTTTTGCCTTTGATGACATCTTCTGATTCTTGCTTCTGATGGGATCCTCTGGTGATATCTTCTGGTTATATCCTCTAGAGGTATGCTTTGGTGATATCCTCTGGTATCCTCTAGTGATATCTTTTAGTTATATCTTCTAGAGGTATCCTCTGGTGATATTTTCTGGTATCCTCTCGTGATATCTTCTGGTGGTATCTTCTGGTGACATCTTCCGATGACGTCATCCTCTGGTGACATCATCCTCTAATTTTTGCATTCTTCTTCAAAGTCAAAAGCAACATCAGAATCAGAAGATAGTGATTCAGATGGTCAGAATCTGAACCCAAAGGAAGAAGATATTGCACTCATAACTAGAAAGGTTTTAAAGATGTGGCACAACAGAAACAAGAAATTTCCCCAAAGGTACTCCAAGCATTCCAATAGAGGAAAGGATGAATATGATAAGAAAAGTATCATCTGCTATGGATGCAATGAACTTGGACATATCAAGTTAGAATGTACAAACATGGAGAAAGTGAAACACCAGAAGAAAGACTCTAGGCCCAAGAAGAAGAGTCTGATGGCTACATGGGATGATTCTGTTGAATCATCTTATGATGAAGAAGCAGATTTGGCTGATGGCTCACACCAACTCTGCCTCTAGATCCAACACAGATTCAGACTTTGGAAGTGAATCAGCAGATGAAGAAAAAGAGGTATTTTATGAATTCACCCAATCTGATTTCACTACTGCAATTAATGATATTTTAAATATTAATAACAAATTGTCTTTAAAACTGAAAACACTTAGGAAAGAAAATAAAATTATAACCAAACAAGTCAATGTTTTAAAGAATCAAAGTGCAGAATGTAAAACAGAAAATGCAGCTCTTAAAGCTAATATTGCTGAACTTAAGGCTGAAAATCTAACTCTAAAAAGTAATCATTGTTCAACATCAAGTGAAAATACTACATGTAATTCTGATATGCATGAACAAGTATTTCAAGACTTTCTTGCTAATGGTATGCAAGGAAGCAAATATGCTTCTATGATTTATGGAGTTAGTAGCAATGGTAAAAGAGATATAGGATTTGAAGAACCTGTAACTGAAACTAAACCTACTTCTTCTTATGTTTTGTGTACTGTTTGCACTATGAAAGGTCACTCCAAATTATCTTGTCCCATGATAAATACAAGGAAAGACAAGAAACCTTTCAAAGCTAACAAACTAGGACCCAACCAGATTTGGGTACCTAAGAATAAAATTATCTTTGTTGCAGATGTCCTTAGCAATATAGTTACAACACCAATCATGGTACCTGGACAGTGGATGTTCGCGACATATGACAGGAGAAAAGTCTATGTTCCAAGAACTAACCTTGAGCAAATGAGGCACAATAACTTTTGGAGGAAAGCAAGAAGGCCAGATCATTGGTCAAGGCACAGTTGGTAATGGTACTTCCCCTTCTATTAAAGATGTCTTGTTTGTCAAATGTCTTAAGCATAACTTATTAAGTATTAGTCAGTTAAGTGATAATAATTATGATATTATATTCAATAAAAAAACATGCAAGGCAATTAGTAAGAATGATGGATCTGTACTCTTTACAGGTCAGAGGCAAAATAACATTTATAAGATAAATCTGTTTAGTCTAGAGAAACAAAAGGTTAAGGGTCTTATGTTAGTAAATGAAGAGAAACTAATTGGGCATAAAAGATTAGGTTATGCAAACCTTAGATTAGTTTCAAAACTGAAAAAAATTCAACTTGTGAGAGGTCTACCTAAGCTTAGTTACAAAACTGAAATTATGTGTGAGGCTTGTCAAAAGGGAAAACAAACAAAAAGCTCCTCTAACCCTAAAAACTCAGTCTCTACCTCAAAGCTCGTTGATCTCTTACATATAGATCTATTTGGGCCAATGAAAACAGCCTCTCTAAGTGGAAAGAAATATGGCTTTGTTATAGTAGATGATTACACTAGGTGGCCATGCGTAAAATTTTTAAGAAGTAAGGATGAATCCCACAAAGTGTTTATCACATTTTCAAACAAATCATGAATGAAAAAGGTATTAAGATTATAACAATTAGATGTGATCATGGAGGAGTATTTGAGAATAAGTTCTTCGAAAGTTTTTGTGATGAGAATGGAATCTCTCACAACTTTTCTTCTCCTAGAACACCCCAAAAAAATGGAATTATAGAAAGAAAGAATAGATCACTCCAAGAAATGGCCAGAACCATGTTAAATGATATGAATGTTGTAAAACACCTTTGGGCTGAAGCAATTAATATTGCATGTTACATTCAAAATAGAGTCTACATCAGATCCATATTGAATAAAACACCATATGAATTTTGGAAAGGTAAAAAACATAACATCTCCTATTTTAAACAATTTGGTTGTACTTGCTATATGTTGAGCACCAAAGAAAACCTTGGAAAATTTGATTCACAATCTCAAAAGTGTACCTTCATTGGTTACTCTGAAAGATTCAAGGCTTATAGAGTGTTTAATAGGGAAACTAATATTGTGGAAGAATCCATACATGTTAATTTGATGACAAATAGCTTGACCTTGAAAAGTTAAAGCATGATGATGATATTGTAGGTTTACCATAACCAAAGGAAGCTGATGCAGACAAACCAGAAGAACTTGAAAAAGTAGAGGATACAAGCAAATCAGAAGAATATGACAAATCTTCAAAGGATAAATCTGAAGATAAGTGAGAAGAAAAATGTGGATGGAAGTACAAGTCATCTCATCCTGAAACTCTAATCATTGGAAGTGCAAGTGATCCTTTAAGGACCAGATCATCACTTAAAGACACCAATTTGTTTGGCTTACTCTCATCAATTGAGCCTACCTCTATTAATGAAGCATTGGCAGATAATGGATGGATTCTTGCAATGCAAGAAGAGTTAAATGAATTTGAGAGGAATGATGTTTGGGATCTAGTACCAAGACCAAAACAGAACATTATTGGAACCAAGTGGGTTTTCAGAAATAAGTTAAATGAAAAAGGCGAAGTGGTCAGAAACAAGGCAAGACTTGTTGCACAAGGCTACAATCAACAAGAAGGCATTGATTACACTAAGACATTTGTGTTGGAACCAAGTTGGCTTTAAGCACTTAGGATTTTGATGTTTACAAAACACTCCATGTAATCTTATTTTGTACCTTGAATTACTATATTAAATCAGACCAGAGGATGAGTAATCAGAAGGTAAAATCAGACCAGAGGATATACCTCCAGAAGTCACCAGATAATGCATCTAGAAGGTACCAGAGGATGCATCCTGAAAGCAACAAAGGATACTCCAGGATGTCAAAATACCATCAGAGGATATCTTTCCTAGCCCAGATCAAAAGGAAGCAGAGTCCAGAAGGAGACCTAGACTACACCAGAAGGAAGCCTGCCAGTGGGAGACTTGTTCCAGACCAGAAGGAATCAAAAGTCAAATTTAGTCCAGAAGTTATTCTAACCAGAATATAGCTTGGTAGTGAAATGATAATCAGTCCAGACTTGATCCAGACTTGATCAGAGCATAAATTAATTGGTCCAGAACAAGAGATTTAATTCAGATTTGGTCCAGACCAGAAGATAGCATGGTTCAGAGTATGAAACTAAGTCCAGACCAGAAGAAATTATTTCCAGATTTAATCCAGAACTGATCCAGATCAGAAGGTAAATGTCCAGACTGAAATATCATATGTCCAGATTTAATTTCATTTCAATCCAGACCCAATGCAGAATTGGTCCAGATCAGAGGGGAAAGTTTTAGATCAATGGTCAAGATTTAAGTATATGGCCTAGTGTTAGCCGAGATCAGAAGATCAGACCATGGCCCAGTGTTGTCTGACATCAGAAGATCAGAACGTGTGGTCCAGCATTGGCCGAAATCAGAGGATCATAGCAGATCAAATTGCAAGTCCAGAATGGTCGAGATCAGAAGATCAGAAAGTGTGGTCCAGTGTTGGCCGAAATCATAGGATCACAGCAGATCACTTCGTATGGTCCAGATGTGGACGAGAGCAGAAGATCAAGCGGTCCAAATTGAATCATGATCATTGGAGTCGTGATTATATTTAATCAAAGTATTAAACGGATTCGATACAAAAATAAAGTGAAGTCTTGTGGAATTCAGAAGCTATTGGTGGGAAGAAAGATTTGTTCCAGAATTAATTAAAGTCAAGATTGGTCAAAGTTATTTTCAAAGGCAATCTGGAGCAGAAAAAGATATGTTTTTTATTTAAGAGAAACCCGATTGGACAAGTTATTTTTGCAAGGGAATCCAGACTTGATCAGAGCATAAATTAATTGGTCCAGAACAAGAGATTTAATTCAGATTTGGTCCAGACCAGAAGATAGCATGGTTCAGAGTATGAAACTAAGTCCAGACCAGAAGAAATTATTTCCAGATTTAATCCAGAACTGATCCAGATCAGAAGGTAAATGTCCAGACTGAAATATCATATGTCCAGATTTAATTTCATTTCAATCCAGACCCAATGCAGAATTGGTCCAGATCAAAGGGGAAAGTTTTAGATCAATGGTCAAGATTTAAGTATATGGCCTAGTGTTAGCCGAGATCAGAAGATCAGACCATGGCCCAGTGTTGTCTGACATCAGAAGATCAGAACGTGTGGTCCAGCATTGGCCGAAATAAGAGGATCATAGCAGATCAAATTGCAAGTCCAGAATGGTCGAGATCAGAAGATCAGAAAGTGTGGTCCAGTGTTGGCCGAAATCATAGGATCACAGCAGATCACTTAGTATGGTCCAGATGTGGACAAGAGCAGAAGATCAAGCGGTCCAAATTGAATCATGATCATTGGAGTCGTGATTATATTTAATCAAAGTATTAAACGGGTTCGATACAAAAATAAAGTGAAGTCTTGTGGAATTTAGAAGCTATTGGTGGGAAGAAAGATTTGTTCCAGAATTAATTAAAGTCAAGATTGGTCAAAGTTAATTTCAAAGGCAATCTGGAGCAGAAAAAGATATGTTTTTTATTTAAGAGAAACCCGATTGGACAAGTTATTTTTGCAAGAGAATCCAGCAAGATACAGCTCGAATTTAAGCTTGGAAGAGACCCTAATTCTTCATCTATAAAAGGAGGCTCAAGGCAGAAGACTTAGTATCGAAAAATCACAAAAGAGTCATACACTTCTAGAAGCAAGCACTCGTGTTTGTCTTTCCCTTGTGTTAGATCTAAGTTGTTGAAGTAGAGTCTACAATCTGAGAGAGTCAGAAGGGATAGCAGATTACTTAGCAAATAGATTCAAGGCGTTGTAATTCCTTCTACAATATTGGGTTGTCAGATTGGTAGGAGAAGACTTGACTTGAGAAGTCAATGTGCTGTATTCCTCAAAAGTCTAGGATTGTTAGACTGTTTGAGAAGACTGACTTGGAGGGTCAGTGGTATTGTTGTAATTCAAGGTTTTGAATTAGTGAAATCCTTCAAAGTGAAGGGACTGCATGTAGCCTATGGCTACACCAATGCACCAATGCATCCTACTTGCACACTTGAAAAAGATGATTCAGGCCAAAAACTTGATCAAAAAACCTATAGATGAATGATAGGATCTCTACTTTACCTTATTGCTTCTAGACCTGACATCATGTTTAGTGTATGTGTATGTGCAAGATTTCAATCTGATCCTAGGGAATCACATTTAGCTGCAGTTAAGAGAATCCTTAGATACCTAAAAGGCACTACCAACCTTACCTTGTTCTACAAGAAATCCCCTAAGTACAAACTTAGTGGATACTGTGACTCTGACTATGTTGGAGATATACTTGAGAGAAATAACACAAGTGGAAATTGCACCTTTTTAGGTGAAAACTTAATATCCTTGTCAAGTAAAAGACAAAACACAATTGCAATGTCCACAGCAGAGGCTGAGTACATTTCAGCAACTGGATGCAGTTCTCAACTCATTTGGATGAAACATTAGTTGGAAGACTACAAAATCCGGGAAACCAACATTCCCATCTATTGTGACAACACTTCTGCCATCAATCTAACAAAAAACCCTATACTGCATTCCAGAGCTAAACACATAAAGATCAAACATCACTTCATTAGAGACTTTGTTCAAAAAGGGATACTCAACATTCAGTTTGTAGACACTGAACACCAATAGGCTATCATATTCACCAAACCACTACCTAAAGATAGGTTTGACTTCATCAAGAAAAACCTAAATCTTATCCTCACATCTGACTGACATTGTAATCACTTCAAAGTAGTTTAATTTTAAATTAGTTTTTATATTTTCTTGTAATATGCTACATACATGTTATTAAAAAAAAGCAGAAGATGAAAAAAAATTTTCACTTTCAAGCATTTTTTGTCTGATGAGAAAAGGGGGAGAAGATATTTGATAAAGAATAGATAAGTGAGGCTTAGACTTAGGGGGAGAAAGATATATGAGAAAGAGATAAAGTGGGGAGAAACTGATGCTTAAGCTTAGGGGGAGTCAAAGAAATAAGAAAGAAAAGTGGTTATAAAAAATACAAGTTTTGTCATCATCAAAAAGGGTGAGATTGTTGGAACCAAGTTGGTTTTACACTTAATATTTTGATGTTAACAAAAGTATTTTATGAGATATTTAACTTCGAAGAAGTATACCACTAGAAGATGTCACCCGAAGATGCCACCAGAGGATTCGAAGAAGTATGCCACCATAGGATTCGAAGAAGTATGCCACCAGAGGATTCACCAGAAGATGCCACCAGAGGATGTCACCCAAGGATGCAACTAGAGGATGTCACCAGGGGATGTCACCAGAGGATATTATTAGAGGCAAAAATAAGAGGATATCATTAAAGGCAAAAATCAGAGGATATCATTATAGGAAAAAATTAGAGGATATCATCTGAGGCAAAAATTAGAGGATATCATCATAGGAAAAAATCAGAGGATATCATCTGAGGCAAAAATCAGATGATACCTTCAGAGGCAGGATTTAGAGGACATCATTAGAGGATACCATATGAGGCAAACATCAGAGTATGAAAGAAGGCATAGTCAAGATCGTAGAAGATTTGATTCAAATTCGAAGATGACTTGATTGAAATTTGAAGAAGATGTCAAGAAGATTTGGTTCAAAATTTAAAAAAGAACAAAATCAAGTTAAAGAATTTACATAAGAAATCTGAGCAAAATACAATTCGAAATTAAACTTGGACCAAGTAAAAGCCCAAATCTCAACTATAAGTAGAGACTTCAGGCTAAAGAAGAAATGATCGAAAAACAGAAGAACTGAAGCTTAAAATCCAAATTCATCTTAAAGTTCAATGAGAGAAACGCTTGTGCGAAAGAGAAATATTTTCTAAGTGTTCTTTTCTTAGAAAGTGAGAGTCATTGTTATAATCAGCTTTCTAGAAGCAACTACTCAAGAGAGTGATTGTTATAATTAGCTTTCCAAAAGCAACTACTCAAGTTCAAAACTTTTGTATTCAACCCGATAGTGGTGTAAGTTCCTTCTACAATCTGGGGATGTTAGTTTGTTAGGAGAAGACTTGGCTTGTAGGGTCAAGGTGGTGTAAGTTCGTTCTTCAATCTGGGGTTGTCAGATTAGTAGGAGAAGACTTGGCTTGTAGGGTCAAGGTGTTGTTGTTCCTCAAAAGCATGGGGCTGTCAGGCTGTTTGGGAAGACTGGCTTGGGGGGTCAGGTGTTGTGTAATTCAAAGTGTTTGAATTAGTGGATTAAAGCGTTCTGAATGAAGGGAAAAGATGTAGCCAAGTTAATGGTGAACCAAGATAAATCTATGTGTCCAAATACTTATGCTCTTATTATCTACTGCTGCCGAATCTGATTGCATTGTCTCCAAGTAATTTATATCAACGTTCATCAAATTAGCAAAAAGTTTTCAACTTTGGCAAACACAATTCAACCCCTCTTCTCGTGTTTGCACCTTCAGATTTAACTCCAATTGGACATCTACAACTCCATTTATGGTTGAAATACTTCACGTATATCATATTGTTTTTTGACCAAAAATCTAGCATTGTACTAAAACAACGAAACAATGAAAAACTACGAAAAATCTCTAGTTAATCAAGGAAATAAGAGCATAACCATTTCATTAAATCAAAGAACTAAAATCAACAAACAATATCAACGAAACTTGTGATTTATGCATACACGGAGGCAAATTTTTTTTGGTCGTTTGAGCCTTTCTAACTACCCTGTGCAAATTTTATCTTTTGCTAACCCCTTTGAGCTTAACCCTTTCTTTCGATTACTAGCCACATTACAACCAAAGACTTGACAGTGATTTAGTCACCTTACTTTGAGCTAGGTAGGAAATTTTTTGTCTCATCTCGGTAAAGTTCTAAGTTTGGGGTTGCTCATGGGATAGCAACCTTTTAAGTTTGGGGTGGTTCTCACGAAAAAAAAAGAATAAAAAAATTCAAAAACAAAAAAAAAAGGAAAAGAAAAAAAAATTAGTTTGAGTACATTGATAAATAACATCTTCTTAGTTCTTTTGTCAATGGTTGTGAATTTCCACCATAAAATGTGAAAAAATAAAATAAAATAGAATAAAAGACAGAGAATAATTTGAAAATGTATGCCTAACTCCAAGTAGTAAAGCCTACTATCCCAAAATGTCCTACCCTTACCTAAGCCCCATTACAACCCGAAAGTCCTCAAAAAGTGTATGTGTTTGTTGCATTGTGATTGCTAACTAGAATTTTTTCAAGCATATGGTAGCGTGATGCATGTGTGAAGAGAGTGTTGAACTTGATAAATGAATGCTAA
Source organism: Cicer cuneatum (assembly GCA_037974295.1). NCBI lineage: Eukaryota > Viridiplantae > Streptophyta > Magnoliopsida > Fabales > Fabaceae > Cicer > Cicer cuneatum. Next base: position 43,664,082 of record JBBPBO010000003.1, on the reverse strand, counting down.
AGTGTACAAATTGTGTTTTTTTTTCAAGCAACCATGGAGCATGATGAATGTTTTGTAGTAGCTGGAACTTTGAGAATTGAGTTTGATTTCATTTAAAAAATTGAAATTAACTTTAACTGAAATATGCCCCAAATTTAAGTTTACTTTTAACTGTATCAAATCTGAAATTAACTGTTGCTTAGGGACAAGCAATAGATTAAGTTTGGGGTTGTGATGACTCTTCATCATATGCATATTTTTCATTGTTTGTAGTCTTATTTATTTTCAATCATTAGTTAATTTAATGATTTATTTGATATATTTTGTTGATTCTAGTTCTTGGGTTTAATAAAATACTTATGTTCTTATTTCATTGATTAAGTAGAGATTTTTCGGAGTTTTGCGTCGTTTCTTTGTTTTTAGTGCAGTGCTGAATTCTGGTGAGAAATCAACATGACCTATGTGGAGTATTTCAGTTATATCTGGAGTTTTAGATATCCAATTGGAGTCAAACCAAGTTCAAATGAAAGCTAACATCCATAGCTACAACTTTTGTGAAGACACCAAAACCAAATTCGGACTCAAAATAGTAAAAACATGCAGTATACATCAGACAGAAGATGTTGTGCGCCTGAAGCGCAAAGCATGCGCCTGAAGTGCATTTCTGCACTGTTGATTCTGTTTAAATGCGCATGAAGCGCAAAGCGTGCACCTGGGGCGCGTGGCGCGCTGTAGATTGCATAAAATCGAGTTTTTCTGATTTTTTAGGGATCTTTTTGTCAATTGGGAAGCTTAGAGACTTGTGTCCTAGCAGAGAAGCTCAGAGACGGTTGTTCTACACCATTGAAGGAGTTTTATCAAGAATCATTCATGAATCTTTCTTGTAATTCTTCTTTAATCTCTATCTCTTTAATCTCTGTAATGAGTAACTAAACCCTATTTGTTAGGGATGAGTGAAACAAGATGAATCCCTTAATTGTCTGATTTGATTCTTTGTTATATGAATAAGTTTATTGAATTATTTTTCTCATCTCTGTGCTTAATGCTTTTTATTGCCTAATCAACTTTAAAATGTTTTACGATTCGTATTTTGAAACGGAAGTGGACTTTATGAATGCTTGAGATGCGAAATTTATGACATTGTAGTCTAGGGATAGATGCAGGTCATGAAACCAATTGAATTAGTTGCCGAGGTAGCAGTTTAAAAAGAGAATTTATGTACTGTAAAGCTTAATCCTAATTTTAAATCCACTAAGGAATTAGGGGTTATTTTGGGATTAATGGTTCTGTCACTAAGACATTAAGGCAAGAATACTAAAGAAAATTCGGTAATAATTCAGTAAAGGAATTCAGTAACTAGGATCAAATTAGAGACCAAGGTTGGACTCGTAGTGAAACTCATCCCTGACATTTTTCTCATTATAAAAGTTCAATTTTATTACTGTTGTTATTTCAAATATTATTCTACTCAATCCATAAACTTTTTGTTCAATTTCAGTAATTAAATATAATTTGATAGTAAAACGCAATCCTTGAGTTCGACACTCGGTACTACCGTTTTAATTATTACTTGCAACGATTCAGTACACTTACTGAAACGCTATCAATTACGATGAATTACCCACATAAAAGAGAGCACTAAGCAATAAGTAATATATTTGAATGAATGCTTTTGCTTTGAAACTGAATACTTAGAGAATTTTTTTATGTTTGTAAGGTTTTCTGAGTTATTATGTTGTATTTTCTTCTACATAATTGATCCCATTATATAGCATGAATTAGGGTTTCGATATTGTCCCAAAAAAATTCTGAGCGTATCTTCCTTGTGCGAGGTCAATAGAGATCTTCACTAAAATAAAACTTTGATAGATACAGTTTGGGAATATGACCGTTGAAGCTTGATTATTATGAAAACTAATCTCTAACCAAATCTTCTAGAATGATTATGGGCGAGAATGTCCAAAAAGCACTTGAAAATAATTCTCCTTGAATCTTCTGAGCGTATCTTCCTTGTGCGAGGTCAACAAAGATATTCACAAAAAATAAACCTTGATAGATACGGTTTGGTTATATGACTGTTGAAGCTTGATAAATTCCAAAACGAATCTTCAACCAAATCTTCAAGAATGGCTATGTGTGAGAATATCTAGATAGTGGCTTGAAAATAATTCTCCTTGAATCTTCTAAGCGCATGCTTGTTTAAGAGCAACTGGAACAAATCATAATATGTTCTTGGACCTTCAGAATCATGAAATAGCTCAGTTGCCATCAAACTATTGACTTTCCATCAGAGTCGTTGACTTTTTTTATTAGAACATAACTTGATCATTAGAGTCAGATGTTGTGTTGCACCATTGATCTCAAGTTGCCCATTTGTAACACGAATCATGCACCATTGATCTCAAGCTGCCAATTTGTAACACTCATGCAAATAAGTTCAAATCTAGTTATTTTATTTTTATATACCTTGACAATATTGTTTAATTCATATAAGTAAGAAACATATTTCAGGTGCCATTAAAATGGACCTTTGGACTCATTCAATTGGAAAATGTTTGCTGTTATATAATTATTATATATGTATATGTGAAGTAGCAATGTCACTTTACAAGGAAATGGGGTTTGAATTGGAAAGTTGCCTATTTAAAAATTCCCTATTAAACCTTAAGAAAATAACTCAAGATTAATCTTGGTTGAGAAAACAGAAAATGGAGTACGTCCTTGGTTTTTAGAAACAGAAAACAGAGAACGTTCTTGGTTAGTTAAAAAGGCAGATTGATCTTGGTTGTGAAAACAGAAAATGGAGAACGTTCTTGGTTCTAGAAACAGAAAACGGAGAACGTTCTTGATTTATTTAAAAATAGAAATTGATTTGTCTATTTAACTTTAATAAATGAAAGATTGAAAGTAAATAAAGATACGAAAGAGATATCACACAACAGTTTATCCTAGTTCACCAAACCCGGAATACGTCCAGTCCTCACAACCATGAGATTTTCCACTAAGTGTTCCAAACGATGAACCTTCTTGGTTTTACACCACCTAGCTCAAATCTACCTTGATCTGTTACAAACTTCAATCATTTCCACCTAGAAAGGAATTCAATCAGGTCACCTATCAATCTTGATAGGATTTTACACTTCCCCTTTTAACCTTAAAAGGATTTTCTAGCAAACTACTCAAGCTATAAACAACTCTCATAGTCTTGAGTTTACACAATAATTATGTAGAGTGTTTTAACAGAATCTGATTAAATCTCAACTCTTGTTTGAGGTTTAGATTCTTTAGAAGAGATTTCAGAAGCTGGAGAATATTCTTGAGCTGTATCACAAAAGCTGGAGAATGATTGATCTTCATTGACTCTGTCATTTTGTCTTGATTCAAATCTTTACTTCTTAGATCTTTTGGAGTACTTCCTTTGCTAATATAAGAGTTGTACATTCCTTGTATATGTACTGGTAATCCATTCGATATTTGCAGGATCTTTCCTTGAATTAAAAGCTGACTTGAATTTTCTTCATGAAGTAAAAAACATGGAGAACGTTCTTGATTTTCCATAAAAGTGTCCAGAACGTTCTTGGTTTTTGGCAGTTCATTTTTAGCTTTTTCTTTAAACTGATTTTGCTTGCTTTTTCTTAATACCTATCTTGGATTATCACACTAAAAAACACATGTTAAATAACACATAAATTAGAATCATAAATAGAGTCTTTAATTAATCTTTGTTTGTTTACATCAAAACAATTAATTGAGATTTTGTCTTAACAATATGGACCGCTAAATAAATTTGTAAAAGGTGGATTTCTTGAATTCATTGCATTCACTATTAATCATTATAGGAAATGAAGGATTGTGTATCTTTGGGAACTTAAACTAAGAGACTTTTGAAGTATTCAAAGAGTGGAAGAACGAAGTATAAAATCACACTACGCCAAAAATGGCCTTTTACAGCGCACATTTTAAAGCAGTTAATAACTAAAAGCGTTGTTGTATAGTATTTTAAAAATACCGGAGGATACAACAGCGCTTTAATGACAAGCGCTTTAGAAAAAGCGCTGTTGTAGGGTCATGAAGGGTTTAGGATTTACAGAAAAACGCTATTGTAGGGTCATAGCGATTTCAGATAATGTTTAAGCGCTTTTAGAGCGTTTTGCGCAAAAGCGCTGTACAATATAGCGCTCTCATATAATGTTTAGAGCGCTACATTTACAGCGCTTTGTATAAAAGCGCTATAAACTCTATAAATGTTTTAAAATTTAATTTTTAAAAGCAATTTACAGCGCTTATGGATAAAAGCGCTGTAAAATATAACGCCCACACACTATATTTACAGCGCTTTTAAGAGTTCTTTTTTTAGAAGCGTTGTAAATGCTGTAAATGTTTTGAAATTTTATTTTTCAAAGTCTTTTACAACGCTTATGGACAAACAGTTATATATAAATAAATAAATAAAAACATATTTAATACGTTCTATCACTTCGAACCCTATTACGAACTTTCCTCTCCTCTACTTTGCGCCCATTTTTACTGAGTGATTATTGTCTCAGGTACTGTATTAATTTATGAATTTGTTATTCTCTCTAAAACTGATAAATTGTAACCTGATAAACCATATAAAATTTTAGATGATAAATCTATTCTGTTTTGAAATTTGTTCGATTTGTTCTGTTTTGAAATCAGACTTGTATGCATGACCTTGGTCCTTGGTTTCCATTTTCCGATATTAGTCTATATATACTATAGATTTGTATGATGTTATAGATTGATAAATTTGTGTAACACTGCATTCATATATACTGCATTCGTAAGCTGCATTCATAAATTCTTACATGATAAATCATATAAAATCTATTCTGTTATGTTTTGAAATATATATAACTTGTATGCATATATATATAATATATATATATTTATAGTGTTATATATTGATAAATTTGTTATAGATCGATCTGTTCTTACTGCATTCATATAGGTCATATAATTAAAATGGACCGGAAATGGATGTCTGCCAATCGATTGTCAAAAGAGTATGAAAATGGAGTGAAGGAGTTTGTTGAATTTGCAATGAAGAATGCAAAAGACCCAAATCGAATCACTTGTCCTTGCTTAAAATGTTGTTTTGGAAAACGCGTTAGAGTAGATGAATTGGAAGGACATTTAGTATGGCACGAAATTGATAAAAGCTATACATGTTGGATAAAACATGGTGAGAAAAAAAAAGGGAACACTTATTTTGACAGTGATGCGACATATGATTCAAATGATTATTTCGACATAGATACATATGAGCAGGATCGAGTTGAAGATATTTCAAAAGCAGTTGAAGAAGATGTTCGGGATTATCCTAAAATGTTTGAGAGTTTGTTGAGTGATGCAGAGAAACCATTATATAATGGCTGTACTAAATTCACAAGACTTTCGGCGATATTAAAGTTGTACAACTTAAAAGTAAGAAATGGATAGTCTGATAAAAGTTTCACAAAATTATTAACACTCACAAAAGATATGTTTCCAGATGATAACGAACTTCCCAGTCGAACCTACGAGGCTAAACGAATTTTGTGCTCTATTGGCAAGAGTTACGAAAGGATTCATACGTGTCCTAACGATTGCATTTTATTTCGAAATGAATATGAATTACTAAAGGCGTGTCCGAAATGCAATGTCTCTCGATATAAGAAGAAAGAATCTACTCCAGCAAAAGTCGTGTGGTATTTTCCTATAATACCAAGATTTAGGCGAATCTATCGCAGTGAAGAAGATTCAAAACACCTGACATGGCATACAGATGAAAGAATTAGAGATGGAAAGATATGACACCCTACAGATTCTCCACAATGGGCAAAAATTGATCACGAGTATCCTGATTTTGGTAGAGAGTCAAGAAATCTACGACTTGCACTTTCTACTGACGGAATGAATCCACATGGTCTTCAAAGCATATCACACAGCACGTGGCCTGTGATTTTGTTGATTTATAACCTACCTGCATGTTTATGTATGAAGCGCAAGTTTATGATGTTGTCTCTGTTAATTTTGGACCCAAACAACCGGGGAATGATATCGACGTTTACTTGGCTCCTTTAATTGAAGATTTAAAAAAGTTATGGGAGTCAGGTGTGGAAGTTTATGATGGGTATAAGAAAGAATGTTTCAATTTGAAGGGCTTTGTTGATCGGCACAATTAATAATTTTCCAGCATATGGTAATTTATCAGTGTAGAGCATTAAAGGTTAGTGTGCATGTCTTATATGTGAAGAGAGTACAGATTGGATGCGGTTGAAATATTGTAAGAAGAACGTCTTTCTTGGACATCGTAGATTTTTACCTTTTAGTCATCATTATCGTGGGTGGATAAATGCATTCAATGGAAAATCAGAGGAAGGTACTGCTTCTTAAGCACCGACTGGATATCAAATATTGGAAAAAGTACAAGGTTTGACCAATAAATTTGGCAAACCATTTGCGGGAGAGCTTGTCAAAACTGGGTGGAAGAAAAAGTCAATTTTCTTTGAATTTCCATATTGGAAGTCATTCTATATAAGACATTTGCTCGATGTGATGCATATCGAGAAAAATTTCTTCGATAGTGCTATTGGTACGTTACTCAGTATTCTGGGAAAGTATTAGGATGGAATCAATACAAGATTGGATTTGGTTGATATGGGAATAAGAAATGAATTGGGTCTCGTAAAGAAAGGAAATCGCACATATCTACCTCCAGCCGCTCATACTCTATCTAGAAAGGAAAAAACTGTTTTGTGTAAATTTCTACACGAAGTTAAAGTTCCAGAAGGATACAGTTCAAACATAAAAAATTTAGTTTGTATGAAAGACCTTAAGTTAAAAGGTTTGTAGACTCATGATTGTCATGTTCTAATGGAGCATTTGCTACCAATAGGTATACGTTCCATTTTACCTAAAAAAGTTCAACAAGCCATAACTAAATTATGTTTCTTCTTCAGGGAAATTTGTAGTAAAGTGATCGATCCTCAGAAATTATCGACATTGCAGAGGGAATTCGTTGTTACTTTGTGTGAGCTTGAAATGTATTTCCCACCCTCGTTTTTTGATTGGTTCACCTTACTGTTCATCTTGTTAAGGAGACACAACTTTGTGGGCCAGCTTACATGAGATGGATGTATCCGATAGAACGATATATGAAAATATTAAAAGGGTACGTAAAAAGTAAAAGTCGACCAGAAGGATGTATTGCTAAACGGTACATTGTCGAAGAAGCTGCTGAATTTTGTACTGAATATCTATCTAATGTTGAATCCATAGGACTTCCTATGTCTCGTCATTCAGGAAGAATAATAGGAGAAGGGATAATTGGAAAGAGAGTAATGACTATATCAAGAACAGAATGGGAGCAGGCACAATTGTATGTTCTGCACAATGATGATGAGGTTCAACCGTATGTTACAATACACATGGATCAGTTATCTAGTTTGAACATGAACAAGAATAAAAATTGGATAACACGAGAGCACAATCGAAGTTTTATCCCTTGGCTAAAAAATCACATTAGCTCAATGTTTGATATGGACCCCGCTTCAATTTCAGAGAGATTGAGGTGGCTAGCAAAGAGGGTGGGATACAAAGATGAACCATTTATTTTAGCGCCGCAAGCTCAACAAGTGTTTTATGTCACTGATTCTGCTGTTGGTAAATGGTTTGTTGCCCTATCGACCAATAAAATAAGTGATGATAACAACAACGTTGAAGATGTTGGTAATGATATTTTCTTTGCGACATCACGACCATGTGAAATTGATTCAACTGATGATGGTTTATATCTTAGAGATGATCATGATGAGGGAATTTGGATTAATCCATCGTTTCATATCGTTAATGGACAAACAAATGTGAATCCCACCAGGAAAAGAAGAAGGGCATCTTAAGTGTGTTTATGTGTTTTGTATAAGTCATGTAATGATTTGTACTCATTGTATAAAATTTCATGTAACTTGACCTGCCAAAACTGAGTATTTGATTTTATGCCTATATAATTCATCATATAATTTTTTTAATTATTTTATTGAATTATTTTAGAGATGACAATTTGATAAAATTTTTAACTATAATCTAAACTCATCATATAAGTTGATATGAACAATTTGGTATCCATGAGTATGGATATTATTTCACAGCGCTATAAATGGTTTCAAAAAAAAAATTACAATTACAAGAGACAAAACATTTATAGCGCTTATGGGAAAAAGCGCTATAAAATGAAAAATAAAATACAAGTACAAAACATTTACAACGCTTTTGCCCATAAGCGTTGTCAATGGTTTCAAAAAAATAAATTACAATTACAAGAGACAAAACATTTACAGCGCTTATGGGAAAAAGCGTTGTAAATGGTTTCAAAAAAATAAATTACAATTACAAGAGACAAAACAGTTACAGCGCTTATGGGAAAAAGCGTTGTAAAAGACAAAATAAAATACAAGTACAAAACATTTACAGCGCTTATGGATAAAAAGCGCTTAAAATGCTCATATAGCGCCTTTTATATAGTGTGCATATAAGCGCTGTAAAATACTATTTAATTCTATTAGTATTTCTGCGACGTCGTAACCCTAAACTATAGGTATTGTTATTCATATCTCGTTGTCACTAAACTTATATTGCATGTTGTATTTATTCAATCTGTTGTTGTCACTAAACTACATGTTGAACTTATACTCATGTTAAACTTATACTCATGTTAAACTTATATTATGTGAAATGTATAGATAAATGGATTCCAACAACGATTTAGGTCGTCAAAACGTGGAAGTTCTAAACAATGAAGCTGTCAACGCTAAAGGCTATGAAGGCGAAGTGAAGTGTGGGGTAACTATAATGCAAAAAGTACTGGAATAAAATTTGAGGTATATATAGTATACTTTTGTTTAGATTTTTTTCTTTTTTGAAAGCAATCACTTACACTCTAGCTATGAGTTTATTAGGTGGGATGAAATGAAAGTGGCTAGCCGATTGAGCCCAACAGTTCAATGATGGTAAGCTACATCGGTGATGTTGTCCGCCAAAATATCCCAATAACAATCGATGACTGGAGAGACAAAGCATTGAAGGATGCTAAAGACATACTGTGGAGTGATGTACAAGTAATCAACTTTTTTACTCCACTTTTTTGTTACTTAATTATAATTTGTTCCATTGAAATACTTTTATTCAAACTCTTTATTTATTTGGTTTTCAGAGCACTTTTAACATTAAAGATGTGCGTAAAAATTACGTACTTAGAGTTGCCGGTAAAATTCAAAGACGATTTAGATCCCATCTATCGAATTGTTACCTGAGAGACAAGTGTGGAAATGTGAATGTTGAAGCTCAAAACATTTACAAACACTACATAACACCTAAAGAGTGGACCTCTTTTGTTGCTAAACGCTCAGACCCCGCATTTGTGGTAATATTTATTTTATTAGTATGTGTGTTTTATTCATATTCATATCATATATTTTTTACACGATCGTTGAAAAAAATAAATTCTAAACAAAAGTATAGTATATATACCTCAAATTTAATTCCACTACTTCTTGCTTTGATGACTTTTTGCATAATAGTTTCCCCACATTTCACTTCATTTTCATAACCTTTAGTCTTGACAACTTTAGTGTTTACAACGTCAGTATTGACAACTTCATCATTTTCACGACCTAAATCATTATTGGAATCCATTTATCTACACATTTCAACAGTATAAGTTCAACATGCAGTATAAGTTCAACATGCAGTTTAGTGACAACAATAGATTGAATAAATACCACATGCACTATAAGTTTAGTGACAACAAGATATTAACAACAATATCTGTAGTTTAGGGTTACGACTTCGCAGAAATACAAGAAGAAATGACTTGTGCAACGATAAGAGGGCACTAGGGTTCCACAAAGAGCGCTTATAAAAACTGAATATAAAGCGCCTTAAAATCCTTTATGGTTCGTAGGGATAGTACATAGTGAAAATGGAGAATAACGAAAATAGAGAACACGTAATGAAGATGGATAGTAGGGTTCGCACTAGGGAGAAGAGGCTCGGGTTCGTATGGAGAGTACGTAATGAAGAAGAGGAAAATGAATAGGTTTCACACGCGAAGTTCGTAGGGAGAATACGTAATGAAGAAGAAAATGAAGAGGTTTCTTATTATCAGTTTACATATTACTTTAAAAAAACCTTTTACAGCGCTTTTCCAAAGAGCGCTTTAAAAGACCTAACCTATTACATCGCTTCCACAAAAAGCGCTTTAAAAGCCTATATAAAAAGCACTTTAAATATTCTTTTACAGCTCTTATAGACACACTATATAAAAGGCGCTATATGAACATTTTACAGCGCTTATGGGCAAAAGCGCTGTAAATGTTTTGTAATTGTAATTGATTTTTTAAAAGCCTTCTACAACGCTTATAGGCAAAAACGCTGTAAATGTTTTGTAATTCTAATATATTTCTTAAAAGCCTTCTACAGCGCTTATGGACAAAAGTATTGTAAATGTTTTGTAACTGTATTTATTTTTTAAAAGCCTTCTACAGCGCTTATGGGCAAAAGCGTTGTAAAATACCTATATATGGAATTTTTTTTCCAAATAATTAGTTAAACACCTGTATATCAATGTTAAATTACATGATCAGTTCATTTGCATCATCAGTTCAAGTTCTTGCAGAAAATCAGTATAAGCATAAAATCAAATACAATTCAAGCTAAATTAATGCTCAATGCTAAATGCTCAGTTCTGGCAAGTCAAACAAATTGCTAATTAGTATAAATTATATGAACATAGTTTTGGCAGTTCAAGTTACATGAAATTAGTATAAATTACATGATGAGTTCAGATTACATGACTTATGGGCAAAATAATTTTTTTTCCAAATAATTAATTAAATACCTGTATATCAATGCTAAATTACATGATCAGTTCAAGTTCTGGCCGAAAATCATTATAAGCATAAAATCAAATACAGTTCAAGCTAAATGCTAAATACTCAGTTTTGGCAGGTTAAACAAATTGCTAATTAGTATAAATTACATGAACTTAGTTCTGGTAGTTCAAGTTACATGAAATTAGTATAAATTACATGATTAGTACAGATTACATGACTTATATAAAACACATAAACACCTTAAGATGTCCTTTTTCTTTTCCTGGTGGGATTCACATTTGTTTGTCCCTTAACGATACGAAACGATGGATTAATCCAAATTCCCTCATCATGATCATCTCTAAGATATAAACCATCATCAATTGAATCAATTTCACGTGGTTGTGATGTTGCAAAGAAAATATCATTACCAACATCTTCAACGTTGTTGTTATCATCACTTATTTTATTGGTCGATAGGACAACAGACCATTTATCATCAGCAGGATCAGTGACATAAACACTTGTTGAGCTTTCGACGCTAAAATAAAAGTCTCCACTTTGTATCCCACCCTATTAAAATTGACAAGCAAGAACCTTGACTCATCAATCCGAACGCCATTATTATTATCGACCCACTTGCAACCAAATATGGGAACACGAAACATTGTGTAATTCAACTCCCATATGTGCTCGATAACCCCAAAATATGATAGATTTGCATATATTGAGGTTTTTTTCATTTGCACTTGAGATATGCATCACTTTAGCTACTAGAGTGACTCCGCTATTTTGCATAGTGGTTTGATCATCTTGTTTTGTGGTATAAAATGTATAGCCGTTAATTACATAACTGGTGTAAGAAAAGACATGTAAACTCGGGCCATTTGCTAGCCACCTCAATCTCTCTGAAATTGAAGCGGGGCCCATATCAAACTTTGAGTTAATGTGATTTTTTAGCCATGTTATAAAACTTCGATTTTGCTCTCGTGTTATCCATTTTTTATACCTCTTCATGTTCAAATTAGATAACTGATCCATGTGTATTGTAACATACGGTTGAACCTAATCATCATTGAGAAAAACATATAATTGTGTCTGCTCCCATTATGTCCTTGATATAGTCATTACTCTATTTCCAATTATCCCTTCTCTTGTTATTCTTCCCGAATGACGAGAATAGGAAGCCCTATGGATTCAACATTGGATAGATATTTAGTACAAAATTCAGCAGCTTCTTCAACAATGTACCGTTCAGCAATACAACTTTTTAGTCGACTTATACTTTTTACGTACCCTTTTAATATTTTCATATATTGTTCTATCGGATACATTCATCTCATATAAGCTGGCCCACAAAGTTGTGTCTCCTTAACAAGATGAACAGTAAGGTGAACCATTATATCAAAAAACGAGGGTGGGAAATATATTTCATGCTCACACAAAGTAACAACAATTTCCCTATGCAATGTTGGTAATTTATGAGGATCGATCACTTTACTACAAATTTCCTTAAAGAAGAAACATAATTTAGTTATGGCTCGTGGAACTATTTTAGGTAAAATGGAACATATACTTATTGGTAGAAAATGCTCCATTAGAACATGACAATCATGAGTCTTCAAACCTTTTAACTTGAGGTCTTTCTTACAAACTAAACTTTTAATGTTTGAACTATATCCTTTTGGAACTTTAACTTCATGTAAAAATTTACATTAATCAATTTTTTCCTTTCTAGATAGAGTATGAGCGGCTGGAGGTAGATATGTGCGATTTCCTTTCTTTACGGGACCCAATTCATTTCTTATTCCCATATCGACCAAATCCAATCTTGCATTGATGCCATCATTCGACTTTCCTGGAACACTGAGTAACGTACCAATAACACTATCAAATACATTTTTTTCAATATGTATCACATCAAGAAAATGTCTTATATACTACAATGACTTCCAATATGGCAATTCAAAGAAAATGTCTTATATACAATTGACTTTTTCTTCCACCCAGTTTTGACAAACTCTCCCGCAAATGGTTTTCCAAATTTATTGGTCAAGCCTTCTACTTTTTCCAATATTTGATATCGAGTTAGTGCTAAAGAAACAGTAATTTCCTCTGATTTTCTATTGAATGCATTTCTCCACCCACGATAACAATGACTAAATGGTAAATACCTACGATGTCCAAGAAACACGTTATTCTTACAATGTTTCAACCGCATCCAATCTGTACTCTCTTCACACATAGGACATGCACACTGACCTTGAATGATATATCCTGATAAATTACCATATGTTGGAAAATCATTAATTGTGCCGAACAACATAGCCCTCAAATTGAAACATTATTTCTTATACCCATCATAAACTTCCACACTTGTCCCCCATATATTTTTAAATCTTCAATTAAAGGAGCCAAGTATTACGTCGATATCATTCCTCGGTTGTTTGGGTCCAGAAATTAAGAGAGACAACATCATAAACTTACGCTTCATACATAACCATGGAGGTAGGTTATAAATCAACAAAATCCCAGGCCATGTGCTATGTGATATGCTTTGAAGACCATCTGGATTCATTCCATCAGTAGAAAGTGCAAGTTGTAAATTTCTTGACTCTCTACCGAAATCAGGATACACGTGATCAATTTTTGCCCATTGTGGAGAATTTGCAGGGTGTCAAAACTTTTTGTAAGACCCTTAAATTTAAATATTAATTTTGGAATTTTTGTCAAGGGTATTTTGGGAACTTTTGTAAAATATTTAATATATGTATGTTTTAAGTGAATATATATATATATATATGTATAAATATTTATTTTGGAAGAGGAATTAAAATTATTGGATGAAGAATTAAATTAATTTAATTTCGAGTAATTAAATTAATTGGACCATTAATTAAGGATTAGTGGTTAATTAAAGGATTAAGTGCTGAAAATGATAAAGCATTATTTAATTAGTATTTTTAAGAAGGAAGGCACTCAAGTAATTCTATAAGTACACGGCAGGGAGACTGAACTAAGACCAGAACTCACACCTCCCTATTTTGCATGTAATGAGTGATTGCATGCAACAGTAATTTTCCTCCCATTTCTGCCCCTGGTTTCTGAAAAACAGCTTCACGGGTTCTTTAAATTCAAAAGAGGGAATTCCTCCAAACACCATAAACTGGAAATCCAAACCTCAAACCAGAAAACCCACAATAGTAAAGTTAATCCCCACTCCATTATGAAGCCAAAGAACCCGGTTTGGTAGCAACACACTCAGGCAGCAGCTTCCACCTGTTTTGGACGCAAAAAGGGAACGACGGCTGAAACAAGAGCAGAAGCAGAACACGCTACAAGGGTAAGGGCACCTTCCATCTTTTAGCTGCATTAGGACCACGAATGTGTGTTATTTCAGTTCTGTGTTTAAAAGAAAAACTGTTTTCGAAAATGACACTTTGAAAGAAAATGCATTCTGTTGATATGTGATTATTCTGATGGTTGTTGCTGGCTGTTTTTCTAATCAAACATGTTGTTTTGCTTACGTGTGAAAGCTGAAAATGTTTGTATGTTATTTTAATTATGATTAAAATGCATGTCTTAAAACTGTTTTGAAAATGGTCTTAAAATGCAAAAATGCATTATGTTGGTGTTTTGTTGCTCTGTGATGCGTGCACGTTATTTTGATGTTTGAGGAAGCTGAAATGCTTCGCATGTTTCTGATGTTTGAGAAAATTGAGTATTTGCATGTTCTGATGTTTGAGAAAACTGAGTATTTGCATGTTTCTGATGTTTGAGAAAACTGAGTACTTGCATGTTCTGATGTTTGAGAAAACTGAGTATTTGCATGTTTCTGATGTTTGAGAAAAACTGAGCACTTGCATGTTTGTTCTGATGAGTGAGAAATCTAAAATGTTGCATGATGTGCTGATGGTTTGAAAAACTGGATGATTCTGATTCTAGTGATATTGATGATTCTGATTCTAGTGATATTGATGATTCTGACTCTGGTTGTTTTGTGTGATTCTGGTGTTGTTGATGATTTTAAAGGAAAAAGGGATTTTAAATGAGGAAAGGGTTTGTTTTGAAAAAAATGAAAAATCTGTTTGATATTTGGTTGTCATTTTTAAAGAAAACAGTTTGAAAAGGGTTGAACTTTCACTGGTTTTCGAAGGTGTATTCGACTACAACATGTGTGTATTCGAATACAACCTTCCAGGTTTCTGTTTTATTTAAAGTTTTCAAACTTGTATTCGAATACAAGCCCCTGTATTCGAATACAAAGGAAAGATTTTTGCTTCTGTATTCGCATCTGTATTCGGCTACGATCATGTCGTATTTGAATACAGAATGTTGTTTTTCACTGGTTTCAATTTTTGTATTCAAATACAAGGAATTTTTGTATTCAAATACAGATTCGTGTTTTTTCCACAAGCACTGTTTTTAGCTTCTGTATTCGAATACAAGGAAGCTGTATTCGAATACAGATTCGTGTTTTCCAGAAAATCAAATTTTAAACTCTGTCAAGTGGATTTTAAAATGTTGAGAGAACTCTGGGAAGGTTCAAATGATTAAAAATGGAATCTGTGAAATGGTTTTAAAGGGGAAAGGATGATGTTTTGAAAACCTTTAAGAACATGGGAGAAATGCTGAAATTTTTTCAAGGTTTGGTCTTCTGTATTCGACTACAGACATAGTGTATTCGAATACAGAAAGTTAAAACTACTGTTCATGTTTCTGTATTCGAGTACAGGGGGTCTATATTCGAATACAGATTCGAGTTTCCAGAATTTCCAAGTTTTTAAGAGTGTTTTGTAAACCCTGAGTGTTTGGGGAATGTTGGGATTGTTGTGGGGAATTCAAATGGAACTTTTGGTGATATTTTGAAGTTGTGGTGATGAAGTTTTTGAAACTTTACTATTGTAATGAAAGAAGTTGTTTTGTGCACTAAGATTGCCCCTGTATTCGAATACCAGAGGGCTGTATTCGAATACAGGGTGTGAATCTGCACTATTTTTGGCTTTTGTATTCGAATACAGAGGAGTTGTATTCGAATACAGAGGAGCTGTATTCGAATACAGATTCGTAAAATTCCAGAAATCCTCAATTTTAAACTCTGTAATTGAATTTTAAGAGTCTGGGAAAACTTTTCAAAGTGTTAATGATTAATGGACTGTTTAATCATGATTGTGAGGTTGTTATTTATGACAGTGCTGAAATATTTAAACATGATGGAAAGCATGAATTTTCTGAGTTTGCATTCTGTTTCTAGAGAAATGAAACACTGCATATGCATGCATTGCATAGTCAAGTGGTACCCGCGATGGGCCACGGAGTAATGTGCAACCACGTGCTGATCTGTGAGCGATTGCACGAGTGTTGATCTGTGAGCGATTACACTAGGTACTGATCTGTGAGCGATTGTACCTTGGTATATAAGTGTTGGTCTGTGAGCGACTGCACTGGTACTGGACTGTGAGCGTCTGTACCCTGAAATGCGCAACCACGTGCTGATCTGTGAGCGCTTGCACGAGTGCTGGTCTATGAGCGACTGCACTAGGTACTGATCTGTGAGCGATTGTACCTTGGTTTATGTCAAACGTGCTCGTCTGTGAGCGACTGCACGAGTGCTGGTCTGTGAGCGACTGCACTGGTGCTGATCTGTGAGCGATTGCACCCTGGTCATGAGGGCCGTTAAATTGTGCTGGTCTGTGAGTGACTGCACCTTAATGATTCCAAGAAAATTATGCATGAGCATATATGCATTACATTGAGGGTTTTGACCGGTGTGTCACGATTGTTTATATGATGAATGTTGGAAATTAATGTGTGTGAGTGCTGTCCAGAATCTGAAATTCTGAATTAATGATTGTGTTTTGTTGATGTGTTGTTTGTACTTACCACATATATCATAATAATTGGCTGCTGTTTTTGAAAAGAAAACATATATGTTATGCAAATTCCAATGAGCATTTTATTGTCATCATATATTATGCCATAAATACATGTGTTGTTGTGAAATATATGCTATGTGCTTAATTGTTAATTTTGGTCAGTGACCCTTGCTATTATATTGTGGACTTTGGGCTTTGCCCTCAAATGTTACCCAAACCCATGCCACCCGTGGGTACCCGAACGACGGAAACATCGTTGAACTTCCTTGACCGCTACTCACGCACTGCTTGGGTATTTGACCCCACCTCAAGTAGAGCGACTTACACGGGGTGGCTGGAGCGGACAAGTAGGACTGACGGCGTGGAGGATTTCGTAGAGCGCACTCATGCGAGTATAGATTTTCCTGTGCCTTCCCGCCTGGTGTTAGAGGCGCACGGAGTTTTCGATGATGCTGAGGAGCCTACTGAAAGGGTTGAGACGGAGGCCACTGTAGGAGTGGTGACCCCCAACCCCGTGATTGGAGGAGATATACATGAGTCTGAAGCGGTAGAGGAGCGTGAAGAGCTGAGACCAGTAGCGACTGAGATTCCAGGTCCATCTAGGATCTCCGACGATTGTTATGAGATTCCGGCTCCGCCGAAGCAGCCGAGACTATGTATTGATCTGACTTCTGAGGAGACCGACCCCTCGCTGTATGATGAGGAGGAGGAGGTCACGTCGAGGCGAGTGGCAGATTCGGAGAGGACTTGCTTGGGATGCGGGGGAAACCCGTGCTACTGTAGCTTTAGTGCATGATCAGTTAGACTTGATGTATTAGGCTTTGAGCTGGATATGTATTTTGTTTTTATTTTGAAAAACAATTGTTGTACTATTTTATTCCGCACTCTGATATTGACTTTTGGAAATATTATGATATTATTATCTTTCAAAAATGTTTATTTGTTAATCATTAAATTTCCAGAATTAAGTAATTATTTTAATTATTTTCGAATTAATTTGGAAAATTCATTTTAAATATTTATTCATTTAAAAAAAAAATACACCCGCGCTGTGTTTTAAACTCAGGGTGTTACACTTTCCATCTCTAATTCTTTAATCTGCATACCATGTCAAGTGTTTTGAGTCTTCTTCACTGCGATAGATGCACCTAAATCTTGGTATTATAGGAAAATACCACACAACTTTTGCTGGAGTAGATTCATTCTTCTTATATCGAGAGACATTGCATTTTGGACACGCCTTTAGTAATTCATATTCATTTCAAAATAAAATGCAATCGTTAGGACATGCATGAATCCTTTTGTAACTCATGCCAATAGAGCACAAAATTCGTTTAGCCTCGTAGGTTCGACTCGGAATTTAATTATCATCTGGCAACAAATCTTGTAGGAGTGTTAATAATTTTGTGAAGCTTTTATCAGACCATCCATTAATCGCTTTTAAGTTGTACAACTTTAATATCGCCGAAAGTCTTGTGAATTTAGTACAACCATTATATAATTGTTTCTTTGCATCACCCAACAAACTCTCAAACATTTTAGGACATTCCTGAAGATCTTCTTCAACTGTTTTTGCAATCTCCTCAACTCGGTCCCGCTCATATGTATCTGTGTCGAAATCATTTGAAGCATATGTTGCATCATTCTCAAAATTAGTGTTCCCTTTTTTTTTCTCACCATGTCTTATCCAACATGTATAGCTTTGATCAATTCCATGCCATACTAAATGTATTTCCAATTCATCTGCTCTAACGCATTTCCAAAACAACATTTTAAACAAGGACAAATGATTCAATTTGGGTCTTTTGCACTCTTCACTACAAAATCAACAAACTCCTTCACTCCATTTTCATACTCTTTTGACAATCGATTGGCAGACATCCATTTCTGGTCCATTTATATGACCTATATGAATTCAATGTTACACAAATTTATCAATTTATAACATTATACCAATCTATAGTATATATGCATACAAGTCTAATTTCAAAATAGAACAGAACAGATCAAACAGATTTTATATGATTTATCATGTAACAATTTATCTAATTTATCAGGTAACAATTTATATGATTTATCAAGGCTATGCCAACAACTATCATGTAACAATTTATTAGTTTTGGAGACAACAACAAATTAATAAATATAGTACCTAAGACAACAATCACTCAGTAGAAATGGACGCACAGTAGATGTGGGTTCAACAAGTAGAGAGATCGCAGTAGCGGAGAGGAGGGTTCGTAGGGATAGAACGTATTAACTATGTTTTTATTTATTTATCAATAATATATAATAGGTAGAATTTGTGGTATACACATTAAAAATAAAATTATATAAAAGGGTTTTGTACAGTTATATATATACTATTTTATAGCGCTTATAAAAAAAACGCTCTAAAAGACCATGTAATTTTGCGAAAGCTGTATATTTTACAGCGCTTATATATAAAGCACTGTAAATATATTGTGGGAGCACTATATTTTACAGCGATTGTATACAAAGCGCTTTAAAAAGCGTTGTAAACATAGCGTGGGAGCGCTATATTTTACAGCGCTTATATGCGAAGCGCTCTAAAAGCATTGTAAACATTATGTGAAAGCGCTTTGTGACCCTACAACAGCGCTTTTCGCAAAAGCGCTATAAATCCAAAACCTTTTATGACCCTACAACAGCGCTTTTTCAAAAGCGCTTGTCATTAAAGCGCTGTTGTATCCTCTATTAATTTTAAATATTATACGACAATGCTTTTCGTTATGAAGCGCTTTAAAATGTGCGTTGTAAAAGGCAATTTTTTGAGTAGTGATAGGTCATAGATATGAGATATCAAGTCGTTGCATAGGTATAAATATTACGAGTAATATTTATATTGGATTGGGCCACCATAAGAATGTTACATAATTGTTGTGTAATTAGAGATTCTCATGCAGCCATAGTGAGATTCTCATCCCTAGATCGGGAGTTGTAGGATTTAAGGACATCAAATATTGTCTGTAACAGAACAATCATAAAGGTCATTATCGGACCTTCAATAAACCATGTGGAAGAGTGTGAGTGGTGTAGATAGGATTTATCCCTCGTACATAACAAGAGTTATGTCTTGGGCCACTCAATAGAGGGAGACCGTGAAAATGCACGACCATGCTTTAATGGACCAATATGTGATATTGGGTCCATTGATATTTACACGGCAAGTATGACACATATTGTGACTTGAATTCAATTAGACATTTGGATGAAGGGATAGTTATTGCACAGTAAATTATTATTGTGGTAAGGTTAAAATAGGATCACCGATTTTTCCATAAATTGGGTTGCAATGACTCATTGATAGATGTCACTCATTGTTTATAATATTTAATGTTAAATAATTATTTTATATTTTATATTATTGTCAATTTAGAGATAAGTTATAGGGTTACACACATAGAATGATCATTTGAAGAAATTATATTTTAATTAAATTAGATTTACCTAAATACGGTGGAAGTTGGGGGGCTTGTATTGTACAAGACCTGTTAGGATAACACAAGGAGAATGAGTGTCATATAAAAACAATTTCTTTTTGTGCGTCACTTCAGGCTAATATTATTAGTCATTGTTATGACTTTATCATGGTAGCTGCTAGCAAGACCTTCTTCGATGGTGATCGTTCGTATGGACAAAGTTCATGTGTTGCTCATTTGTGACACTGGTGGGGCTCTCCTAAATGCTTCAAGAGGTAAAAACATGAACCCTTCTTTCAAAATATTGTGCATATGTGATCTTTGTCCAGGGAAATTTAGTGCTCATAAAAATGATTTTAAAGTCTGTCTAATGATTCTCCAACAAGAACTATCAAGATTGGAGTTGATCTCCCCGATCTCGTGAAGGAACAAATAATGGCTTGTCTGAAATAACACTTAGATTTCTTTGCATGGGTTGTCGTTAAAATACCTGGAATAGACCCCAAAGTCTATTTCCACAAGCTAAATTTGGGTCTAGTAACTTGTCTTATAGCTTAATGTCGTCGTAAGCAATCTCGCAAGAAGGTTAAAGCTGCTGAAAAGGTTGTCAATTATTTGTTTAGTGCCAATTTTATTTCATAAGCCAAATACACTACTTGGCTTTCTAACATAGTATTCATGTATAAATCTAATAATAAGGGGCATGTGTTGGTTTACTATACCAATCTCAATATGGCATGTCCCAAAGATGCGTATCCCCTTCTTATATTGACAAACTTGTCAATAACGCATCCAAATTTAAATTGTTTTCTTTCATGGATGCATATTCCAAATACCATAAAATCCTCGATGCATCTTGAAGATTATGAGAAAACTGTTTTCATTACTAAGCCAAAAAAATACTACTTCAATTTGATGCCTTTACAACCCAAGAATGTAGTAGCAACTTGTTATAGAATGATGAATGAGGTCTTCAAAAAACAAATCGGAAAAATGCTTAAAGGATATAAGAACGATGTGAATGTCAACTAAAAAGAAGAAATTGATCACACTTTTCACCTTCAAGGTACGAGTTCCTTATATTCTATCTCACCGAAATGGGAATAAAAGCAAATCTAGATAAATACAAAGCATTCACTGCAAAGCTCACTCTAAATTCTAAAAGTAAAATTCAAGTACTTAGTGGAATGTTGGCAGTCGTCTCCATATTCATAGCGAAATGTCCTCAACACACACTTCCATTTTACAAACTCCTAAGGAAAAAAGCCTCCATTGAATGGACTAATGAATGAGAATCATCTCTATCTTGGCTGAAAGAAATATTTTCTCAATCACCAGTATTTCCAAGACCTAAGGAAGCGGAATAAAGGAAACCTATAAATGCAAAAACTTTAGTTGACTTCATTGCTAAAATAACCCCGACAACACTAGAAGACATAGTCAAAAAAACTATTTTTGTAGACCGGTCATCTAACACAAAAGCAGCGAGATAGGAATTATATTTGAGAATGAAGATGAGCTTGGCATCAAATCCATAACCTTCTCCTTCAAAATGTCAAAAAACCAATCCGACTATGAAGCATGTTTAGTCGGACTAAATTGGTATAGGAACTCAAAGTTAAAGAGATAAGGTTGTATGCAGATTCTCAAGTCGTTGTGTAGGGAGAATACCAAGCCAAAGATCAAATCCTATAGAAACACCTCACAAAAATGAAGGAAACGATGGATAAGTTTGAGATAAGAGAGATTTAGAATATTCCCAAATAATATAGCACTAGAGTCGATATCCTATTCAAACTAGCTATCACATGATAAAAGGGATTGTAACCACTAGGATTAATTTTAGTTTATTGTAACTTTTCTTTTCTTCTACCAAAAGGGATTGTGCCTCACATATGTCGAAAACTTATATTTGGATGAAAAAAAATATTTCTCTTTGTAAATTGTGAGTGAGATTTTGTCCTCTTTAAATTCTTAGATTGGAACTTGTTTGAATCTTATGAATGGCTTCTTTACCATTGAGACGATTCCTCTTGACTTATCAATCATATAGATTGTAGCGCCTTTCTTTGCCATCTCTTTCCCCAAATCCACCTTTTAATAACCCTATGATCAGAAGCTTTGGGAACAAAAAATTGTGATTCCCTACAAGTTAGTTCTTTCCTATCTCTTTAGAAATGATATACAACCAAAAGAAGGGGAAATGTAGAATTATGTTTTCTACAAACTCTCTATCGTCATCAATTGCCTGATTTCCATCAACATCCAAAACCTCGTTTCTAATAGCAACCACCATCATCGTTATGTTTGTTAGAGATCTAATAACGTAATACATGTTGTATCCTAAGAGAGAATCCGTTAAGCGATCAGAGAATCTTTTTGGTTGCATGAACAACACCCAATTTTGCCCTATAGAATCTAAATTCCCATAATGACTGAAGATAGAGTAAAAAATTTGAGGTAACCCCTCAAAAACAAGCACACCATTTGGAAATCCCTAACACAGCCAATGATTTCATATGTATTTGAGAAGGGCATTGGTTGAGATGCTTAAAAACATTATTCTCGAAATCGAAGAACGATAAAAAACAAAACCCATGTCTTTAAAAAGTATCTCGTACATGGGAATAGACACCATAGGATACTCGGAACAAATTCTACAATCATCCCTATGGACTTTCACCTAATAATCTTCCAAATTCCTGCTAACTTCAAAAAAGCTTCCTGATTCCCCTAAGGTGAAGATCGACACTACCCATATGGATCCTCGGCAACCAATTCGAAACTAGTCTCATTTGAGGGAAATACAAGGTTGTAGCTAATAGACGCCTCATTCACCATCATGAACTGAAATGTAGAGAAAGAAAATGAATTCGCTATAAAGCACCCTCCCTACACTACAAAAAAAAAATCTATTTATCCATATATAATTATTTAGTTTTTAGTGACACCTTCTTATTTGTCACTATAATTATTTTTAGCTACATAGAATAGAGAGTGTCACATATTCTCATTTAATATCAATATATGAATTTAACTTAAAAAAACATTCTAAGTTATTTATCCAAATATTCATATCAATTTTTTTTTCTGATGACCTATACTAACACTCTAAATTTCTGATTCCATTCTTGTTTGTCACTAAATATTAGTTTTAGCTACAACTCACTTTTTCTCTTTATACAAACATAACATAAATAATATAAAAAATCTATTTCCTCTTTTCACATTATGATTTCCACTTTTCACGTTATGATTTCCTCGGTTTGTTCTAAGTTCTAATTCAGTTTCAAAATTATTCTTTAATTATTCTCTTACATTATGTTATTGTAAATAATTAAAGTATAATATAGTTTTATTAATTTGTATAAACTAAATTAGAACTTAGAATAATTAAAGTATATTTTGATGTGCCGTTTTTTTGTTTCACAATAACATTTCGGCTAAATAGTACATGTGGTCCTTTAACTTAATTTCAGGTAACGTTTTAGTCCTTTATCTTTTTTTTTTCCCGATTTGGTCCTTTATTTTAATTTTAAGTGACAATTTAATCCTTTATGTTTTAAAATGTTAACAATATTATCCTTTTCTTTTACAAAAATTCAAAAAATTCATCAAAATTTTCAACCAAAACCCATAAAATTAATTATATTCTTTAATATAATACAAATTTTATCAAATTCGTAACTCAAATATTCAAATAAATTCATATTTTTATTCTTTATTAGATGGAATTTTAAAAATCAAATAAAAAATGAAAATATGAGTTTATTTGAATATTTGAGTTACGAATTTGATAAAATTTGTATTATATTAAAGAATGTAATTAATTTTATGGGTTTTGGTTGAAAATTTTGATGAATTTTTTGAATTTTTGTAAAAAAAAAGGATAATATTGTTAACATTTTAAAACATAAAGGATTAAATTGTCACTTAAAATTAAAATAAAGGACCAAATCGAGAAAAAAAAATAAAGAATAAAACGTTAACTGAAATTAAGTTAAGGGACCATAGATGCTATTTAGCCTAACATTTCTTAAGATTTCTCTCTTGGTTTCCTTTTAAAATTTGGTAACATTTCTCTCTCGGTTTCCTTTTCTTCACTACATAGTATATAAAAAATCGACTTCCTCTTCTTCACTACAAAATCGATTTCCTCTTCTTCACTGCAAATTTGATTTTCCTCTTCTTCACTACAAATTTGATTTTCCTCTTCTATCATGAATAGTATTTCGTCTTAACCGTAAATCGAAGATTGGAACCCTAAATTGGTGAATCTACAGCTAGGAGATACTCTATCGCGTGAACACTCATCTGAACAAAGAATTGTGGTATGATATTACACATTTTCGTCAATTGTAACTTCGTTTCATCCTTACGTTAGTACGCATCTTCATTTTCTGTTTTTTCCTTTTGCTATTAATTCGTTTGATTGTAATTCAAGTTATTATGATGATTTTATTTTCCATATTGTGTGTTATTTGGTTTTAATCTGGCATTGATTGATCTATGAGTTCATTCGATTATATATATTTCATTTTAGAACCTCATAATAATAAATCTGAATAGATGAAACAATTAAGAAAGCAAATCAAGAGATAACAAAAAAAGGAAAGAAATGATAGCACTGCCTCTGTCCTGGTTTATATTTGAGTAAAAATCATACCAAAATATAGCAAAAGATCCATGAAACAGTGAACAACATAGCAACAAATGGTGAGATAATAGTTGCAAAAGATTCATTTTGCTTAGTTGGTGTAGTGGTAGTGGTAGTGGTAGGAGTGGAATCAGAAGGAGAAGGTTTCCCTGATGATGACGGTGTTGTAGAAGGAGCAGTAGCAGAAGAACAAAAAGCTTTACTAACAACTTTAACAGAAAGTTTCATGCCACCTATGCAATGTCCAGGAACAGAACATATGAAGTAATGAGTGCCTGATTTCTTGAGAGGAATGGTTATGGCACCACTGCTGTCTGTACTTATTGAGTTTCCTGTTTTGCATGATTTGTAGTCACTTTCTTTAACTTCATCCACTATGTGTCTAGCTCCATAGTTGAACACTGTCACATTAAATTCAATTCAAACATACATACTTAGACAAAATTTTATTGAACCAACCATGGTTTAACTGCAGTTATACTTGACAAAATTTGATTGTAATATCATTGAAACGATTGGGTTGCAATGCAATTAAAAATTTTCAACTATTTAATTGAGTCCACAATTATAATTCCATATGCTTTCTTTCTTCTCATTATGTAGAAATGCAGTTAGGAGTAGTTATTGTGTTTTTATACAAATATTTGTGGCAGTTAGGAGCACTTATTAAGTTTTTAGGCAGGTAGTGGTGTGAATAAGTAGGAAAACTGAATGTTGTAACAGTTATTCTGGAATTTATAAGTGAATATTGTGAGGAGATGCCAAGGCTCTCAAGTCCTTGGAAGAGAAGTGTCAAATTGTGTATGCTTTGTATAAATAGTGTAATATTCTCTAATTATTCTCTGTAATCAGTCATACCCCAGGGATAGGCCACATTTCAAGGCTGCAAAAAACAACATAGCAGTCCTATAAGCCAGCAGCCGTTGCTCCGGCCGTATCGGCTTCTCCAGAATATTCTAGTCGGCTGGTGGCAACTTTGGAATCAGGGGTGAGTCTTGGTTCTGGTGAGTATTTCATGGATGTGTTTATTGGAACACCTCCAAAACATTTTTCTCTAATACTTGATACTGGTAGTGACCTTAATTAGATTCAATGTGTTCCTTGCATTAGAAACTTTCACTGTTAACCTCACAACAAGTAATGGAAATTCAGAACTTAAACATGTTGAGAATGTGATGTTTGGTTGTGGTCATTGGAATAGAGGACTATTTCATGGTGCTGCTGGTTTGTTAGGATTAAGTAGAGGACCATTATCATTTGCTTCTCAGCTTCAATCTTTATATTGTCATTCATTTTCCTCTTGTCTTGTGGATAGAAATAGTAACACAAGTGTTAGTAGCAAGTTGATTTTTGGTGAGGATAAAGAGCATCTTAGCCATCCAAATTTGAATTTCACTTCTTTTGTTGGTGGTTAAGAGAATTCAGTCGATACATTTTACTATGTTAAGATAAAATCTAAATCCCATATGAGGAACGAAAAGTCCTGGGAAACAACAAAGTGCAGAACCCTTAATCATCTCCTGTAAAATCATAGAATATACTCTTTCATTAAACATAGTAATGAATACAAAAAAATCAATCCATTAAAAAGGTTTACTTAATCAATTAATATATATTACATATGAATCATAAGACTCAAATCTTCAGCTTTGAGAATAATAAACTATCACCATTTCTCAGTAAAACTTGCAATTTAAAAATGGTATCAAAGTAGCACAAAGAAACTTTCTTCTGTGAAAACTAGAAAGTTGCTAAAAATCCTTCATTAAAATACCTAGTATTTTAAACAATAATCTGTAATATTAAGTGGCAGTAATCTAAAATAATATTCAACCAAAACACTAAATCACAATCAAACATTTAAATTCACAAAATGGAATCTTCTACAAATAATCATCTGAGGGTACCAAATTTTCAAAATCAATTGGTCTACACGAGGTTACCACATATTATGACAATCTTAGTACCAGGAACTTTCAAGGGCTGAGTAATTATGCACCTTATAATCACATAATTAAACTCAGGAGGGCTTTAGTCGGATGTTACCAGAAAAAACATATTGTATATTAAACATTTCACAAACTAGAGTTCCAACAACACATATAACAACATAACCTAATAACTATCAAACAAGTTTTGGTTCAGAATTTCAGATAACTGCCAAGAAAGAACACAAACATGGAAGAAATAATAATCGCAACCAAAGGAACTCAATTCAGTAATAGCCAATAGATAGGAATTAACTTCATGAAAGAAAATCAAACCACTTTGTTTAATTAGTTTACATATCCTTCCTTAATTACACAAGACCATTAAATCAAAATCACATATATTCTAAGTTCTAATTAAGTTTCAAAATTTCAATCATATCAAAATTCAGAAGTTATTGTGAAAGACTATCTTTTTGTCTTAAAGAAGCTTTTATGGAGATTATTCATGCTGGCTTCAATTTTTTTGAGTTTATTATCTCATTCAATTTATATATAATTTTTGTTTTCAATTTCAACTATGTATTCTGTATTGTTCTCTCTTTTGCTATATTTATTCTATGTTAATATATATATTTTTATTTTTCTTTCTTTATATTTAAGTTATATTTATTAACTTTTTGTGTTATTTCATTCAATTTTTCAATTTATTGTATTGAATTGAATGGATAAGAGTTGGATATTGTAAAACCCTTAAATTTAAGAATTAAATTATGGAATTAATATTAAGTGTATTTTGGGGATATTTGTAAAATATTTGATATATGTATGTTTTGAGTGAATATATATATAAATATTTATTTTGGAAGATGAATTAAGATTATTGGATGAAGAGTAAAATAATTTAATTACGAGTAATTAGATTATCGGGCAGTTAATTAAGGGATTATCGGCTAATTGCGACGAGACTGGTTAAGTGAAGGAGGATCAGACAAATGTCGGGTGAGGTGGCACCTACAAATGCCTATAAATGTGAATGAGGAGGAAGGGCAAAGGCAGAAATCATACCTCCTCCATACTGCATGTAACAGTATTCCTTCCCTTCCCAGTCTGAATTCTGTTCACGTTCAAAAAAAAAACAGAGAGAGAGAATTTCTCAAAAGTGAGATTACTTGGAAATCCAAGCACCAAACCAGAAAACATCCAGTACAAAAGTTGTTCTCCTCATCAGTACGGAGCTAGAGAACCCACTTTCGTAGCGGCGAACGCAAAACGGGAACTTCGCCGATTTTTGTCGCAAAAACGTGTACGAAAGCAGAAATTTAACAGAGGTAAGGGCACCTTCCACTTTCTAGTATGCATTTTAGGGCTGTAAATGCATCTTTGATGTGTGATCATATTTGAGTTTCTGTTTTAAAAAACGAAACGGTTATGCGTGTTGTCATAAAATGCGAAAAATGCATTATGTTGGTGTTTTAATAATCTGTGATGTTTGTTGTTCTGGTTGTTACTTCAATGCTGTTTTGTTTGTGTGGGAAAGCTGAAAAATATTTTGCATGTTATTTTAAAGATGATCAAAATGCATGTTCATAAAACTGTTTTGTATGTTGCTATAAAATGCAAGAAATGCAATCTGTTGATGTTTGAAGAGATGTGATGCTTGCTGTTCTGGCTGAATACATCAGTGTTGTTTTGTTGTGTGAGAAAACTGGAAATTTCTCTGCATGTTGTTTTGAGAATGCTCAAAATGTAAACGTTTGGAAATGCATGTTCTGTTTTGAGTTTGATAATCTGTTTGGGCGCTTTAAGCAAAACTGTGATGTTATTTTTGGTGTTGGTGATTCTGTTTCGGTTATGGTGAAATAGTCTGGTGTTGATGATCCTGTTTTCTGTCATGTCGATGAAAATCTGGTGTTGCTGATGTTTTCAAAAGAAAAGGATTTAAAATGATGAATGTGCTTTCTGGAAAATCTATTATTGATGAAAAATGTCTGAGTTTTGTGGTTTCCAAAAGAGGGGTAAAACTGTTTTGGGGTTGTTGGTTTTTCAAAGGAAAAAGTTTGAAAATGTGTTGTAGTTTCAGGAAAATTTCACTGAATTCGAAGGTGTATTCGAATACAGTTTGAGTGTATTCGAATACAACCTGCCAAACTTCTGTTTTACTCAATTTTTCAAATTGTATTCGAATACAGGATGCTAATTTTCACTATTTCAGCTTCTGTATTCGAATACAAGGGAGCTGTATTCGAATACAGAGTCGTGTTTTTCCAGAAAATCAAGTTTCAGACATTGTTTTATAAACTGTAAGTGTTGGAAAACATTTGGAAGGTTTGAAATGATTAAAATGGAGTTTTTGAAATAGTTTTGAAGAGGAGATGATGAGGCTCTGGAAACCTTTAATGATGTTGCAGAAAATTCTGAGTATACACTGTTTTGTCCTCTATATTCGAATATAAGTATGCTGTATTCGAATACAAAGTGTTGAAATTGCAGTTTTCAGCCTCTGTATTCGAATACAATGGATCTGTATTCGAATACATATTCGTGTTTTTCCAGAAAATCAAAATTTTAAACATTGTTTTATAAACCCTAAGTGTTGGGGAACATTGGGAAGGTTTGTGACAAATTAAAACTGGAATTTTGTGATAGTTTAAAGTGGTGGTGTTGAAGCTTTTGAGACTTTACTGATGTAGTGAAAAATGTTGATTTGTGCACTGGGACTTCCTTTCTATTCGAATACCAGGGAGCTGTATTCGAATACAGAGTGCTAATTCTGCACTGATTTGGCTTCTATATTCGAATACAGATTTGTGTTTTCCAGAAATCTCAGTTTTAAACACTGTTTTATGAATTTTAAGAGTTGGGGAAACATTGGAAAGACTTATGATAATTAAGAATGAAATTTGGAGATAATGTAAAGTGATAATGATAGGATTGCTTGAATGTTTAAGTATTGATGTGATGATGATGAAATTAATTGTGTTGAGATGTTTTGGGGAAATGATGGAAAGGCTGAATTTTTCAGATAATGCATACTGTTTTCAGTGAAGAGAAAACATTGCATATTCATGCATTGCATAGTCAGGTGGTACCCGTGATGGGCCACAGAGTAATGCGTAAACATGCTGATCTGTTGAGCGATTGCACGAGTGCTGGTCTGTTGAGCGACTGCACTGGTACTGGTACTGGTCTGTTGAGCTACTGTACCCTGAAATGCGCAAAAATGTGCTGATCTGTTGAGCGATTGCACGAGTGCTGGTCTGTTGAGCGATTGCACTGGTATTGATCTGTTGAGCGATTGTACCTTGGTATATGTTAAACGTGTTGGTCTGTTGAGCGACTGCACGAGTGCTGGTCTGTTGAGCGACTGCACTGGTGCTGATTTGTTGAGCGATTGCACCCTGGTCTTGAGGGCCGTTAAAGTCAAACATATTTAAATTATGCTCGTCTGTGAGCGACTGCACCTTGGTAATTCCAAGAAGTTGAATACATGAGCATATACATATTGCATCGGGGTGATTGACTAGTAGGTCACGATTTTGGGTATATGTTGATGATTGGAAATTGTTGTGTGTAAGTACTTTATAAAATCTGAATTTCTGATAAATGATTGTGATTGCTGAAGTGTTGGCTGTACTTACAACATGTTTTCCATATTAATTGGTTGTTGTTTTGAAAAGGCATACATGTCATGAAATTTCAAAATGAGCATCTTTATTTATCATCATTGATTTTATGATATGCCATGGAGGTGTTTGTTACTGTGATATAAATGCTATGTGTTAAATGTTAATTTCGGTCGGTGACCCTTTACTATTATTGTGGAAATTGGGTTTTCCCCTCAGATGCCCCCCAAACCCATGTCACCCGTGGGTCCCCAGACGACGGAAACGTCGCTCGATTTCATTAATCGTTCTGTGCCTACTGCTTGGGTATATGACCCCATCTCAAGCAGGGCCACGTACACGGGGAGATTGAAGAGGACCTGTAGGACTAACAGAGCGGTGAACTATGTGGAGCACACCTATGCGAAGATTGAATTTCCTGTGCCTTCCCGTTTGGTATTGGAGGCGCACATAATTTTTGATGATGCGGAGGAGCCAGCTGGAGGGGTTGAGACGGAGGCCACCGTAGGAGTGGTGACTCCTAACCCAGAGATTGGAGGGGGCTGTACGTGATTTCGAGGCGGGAGAAAAGAACAAAGGGCCGACGCCAGTAGCAGCTGATATTCCGGGTCCATCTAGGATATTCGATGATTGTTATGAGATTCCAGCACCGCCGAAGCGACCTAGATTGTGCATTGATCTGACTTTGGAGGAGACTGATCCCTCTCTGTATGATGAGGAGGAGGAGGTTACATCGAGGCGAGCGGCGGAGTCGGATGAGACTTGTATGGGATGCGGAGGAAATCCGTGCTACTGTAGCTTTAGTGCATGATCGGTTAGATTTAATGTATAGGATTTTGAGCCGGAAAATGTAATTTGTTTTATTTTGGAAATTATTGTACTACTTTTCCGCTAACCTATTCCGCACTCTAATATTTCCTTTCGAGATGATATGACACTGATCTTTTGAAATGTATTAATGTGTATCATTAATTTCCAAAGATAAGTACTTAGTGATGTTTATGATGAAGTTATTTCATTATGTTCATCGATGGAGTTACGACGTACTATTTTAAAGAAACGGATTAAAGGAAATATTATTCAATTCTTTTGAAGTAATAAATTGGGAAAATCATTTTAATTATTTATTTAAAAAAAAATACATTCGCGTTGTGTTTTAAACTCAGGGTGTTATAGATATCCCACAATCCTAACAACTCTCTTAATAAAGAGAAGTACATTAGAGGAGTTATTAATTTTCTTGATTTTGCATTTGCAAAATCAAATGATGGAAAAATTTTATGTCCTTGCACGAATTGTGTCAATTGCGAACGGCGCTCTCGGGTGGATATTTACGAAGGTTATGTTACTTGGGTCTTCCATGGTGAACAAGTTAGCTCGCTAGTTCTCAAAGTGTATCTCAAGTAGAAGGAGAGTTTGACCATAACATATATACATTGATTCATGATGCCTTTGGAATACATTCAACTAATGAGAGTGATGGTGCAAATTTAAATGTGGAGGACAAGGATCCCAAAGCATTCATAGATGAACCCAATACTCAACAATCTGAAAAGGATAATAATTTGGATAAGTTCTATCAGTTGTTAAATGAGGCAGAGCAAAATCTATATCCTGGTTGTAAGAAGTTCACAAAACTATCATTTATTGTCCATTTATATCACTTAAATTGTCTAAACGGGTGGACAGACAAAAGTTTTTCCATGTTGCTAGAGCTTTTAAGGGATGCATTCCCAGAAGAAAATACATTGCCGAAATCTTTTTATGATACAAAAAAGATTATTTGTGGATTGGGTCTCTCATATGAAAAAATTCATGCTTGTCCAAATGATTGCATATTATATCTGAGAGATTTTGCTAATGCTCAAATATGCTCAAAATGCGGTATGTCACGATGGAAACTAAACTCTAATGACAATAAAGATAGAAAAAAAATCCCTGCAAAGGTTCTTCGTTGGTTTCCTCTTAAACCTAGATTACAAAGACTCTTTCGCTCATCAAAAATAGCTTCTTCTATGACATGGCACGAGGATGGTAGAACAAAAGATAGGCTCATGAGACATCCAGCGGATTCTTTCGCTTGGAAAGATTTTGATCGTCAATATCCTGATTTTTCGTGCGACCCTCGT
Organism: Cicer cuneatum; assembly: GCA_037974295.1. Classification (NCBI taxonomy): domain Eukaryota; kingdom Viridiplantae; phylum Streptophyta; class Magnoliopsida; order Fabales; family Fabaceae; genus Cicer; species Cicer cuneatum. The sequence goes on along the minus strand of JBBPBO010000003.1, from coordinate 43,631,570 downwards.
AATGTTCGACTAGGTTTAGCTTTTGATGGTTTTAACCCTTTCAAAACAATGTCAATTTCTCATAGCACTTGGCATGTAGTTTTGATTCCTTATAACCTTCCTCCATGGATGTGTATGAAGCAACCTAATTTTATACTTTCATTGCTTATTCCCGGTCCAAAAGGTCCAGGAAATAAACTTGATTTCTATATGCCACCTTTTGTGGATGAACTAAAAGAATTGTGGGAAACTGGGGTGAAAACATTTGATGCATGCAAAAAAGAGTCATTCCAAATGCGTGCTGCTATCATGTGGACTATCAATGATTTCCCGGCATATGCAAATTTGTCTGGCTGGAGCACTAAAGGTCGATACACTTGTCCATGTTGTGGTTTAGAAACTGCGTCTAAGTGGTTGTGTTATAGTCGAAAGTTTTGCTACATGTGTCATCGTCGTTGGTTAGAGCCTAACAGTAAGTGGAGATACAATAGAGGAGAATTTGATGGAACCCAAGAGTTTAGAGCACCACCAGAGCCACCCAATGGTGCAAGTGTCTTGAGACAATTGGAAGATCATGGAATAGGAAATGGGTCACCATGGTAAAAGAAAAGCATTTTTTTCACATTGCCTTATTGGCAACATAATGTTCTTCGTCATAATCTTGATGTAATGCACATTGAAAAAAAATGTTTGTGAGAACATTATTGGAACATTTTTGCATTTAGAGGGAAAATCAAAGGATAACGATAAGGCACGCTATGACCTTGTAGACATGAACATAAGAAGTCAACTACATCCAACGATGCATCCAATTAAAGGTAAAAAACATTTGCCTAGAGCTTGTTACCAAATGACATCGAATGAGAAAGAAATATTTTTGGAAGTTCTCCAGAACTTAAAAACCCCAGATGAATATTTTTCTAATATATCTAGATGCGTGCAAGTGAAGCAATACAAGATATTTGGTCTTAAAAGCTATGATTGTCACCTTTTAATGCAAGAGTTTCTTCCTATAGTTATAAAAGGTTGTTTTCCTGACAAAGTGAGTTTAGTTATATGTGAACTTTTTCATTTCTTCAAAGAATTGTGTGGCAAGGTTCTTAATGAGCATAATTTGGAGCACTTGGAGAATTGAATTGCCAAAACATTGTGCTAGTTAGAAAAGATTTTCCCTCCATCTTTTTTCACTATAATGGTACATTTGTTAATTCATTTGGCATATGAGGCAAAAGTTGCAGGTCCTATTCATTATCGATGGATGTATCCCATTGAAAGGTATTACAAATTTTTTCACTCATTTAATTTCATTCTTGAATTATTAAGTAAAATTATGTTATCTTATTTTGGTGACCTAAAATCTCCTTTTTAGGTTCCTTTTTACTCTAAAGTCATTTGTACGTAATCGAGCACATCCTGAAGGATCTATTGCAGAGGGTTATTTAGCTCATGAATGCTTGATATTTTGTTCTCGATATCTCTCTACGGTGGAAACTTATTTTAATCGACCTAGTCGAAATGATGATTCGAATTTTGTGGAAAATACAAATCTTTTAAATCCTAGAGGAAGACCATTGGGGAGAAAGTGTAAAGTTGAATTCAATGTGAAGAAAAGGAAAAGGGCTTCACGGATTTCCATTGACAAGAAAACATTGCTGCTAGCACATAGATATGTGCTTTTTAATAGCCATAATGTCGACTCCTTTCAAAAGTAAGTCAATTTATTTTTGTTTATATTTAGTTACTAAAATTTATTTTGACACCTTTATAATAATTATAATGTCTAATCTCTCTTAATCTTTTTACATAGAGAACACATTGATCTTATTAAGAGACGAAATCGTCGATTATCTTCTTATGAAGTTGACAAAATTCATTGTCGATCATTTTCTGATTGGTTCCGTGAACGAGTATGTGTTAGAAATCATTTTCATCCCTAATATAGAATTTACAAATCACTTTAAATTTTACAATTTGCAATTGTGGTAGGTTTCACGGTTTGAAGATCAAGGTAATGCTCTAGTGACGGATGATATTAAGTGGCTTGCACGTGATCCACTAGAAATAGTGATAAAATATAGTGGTTATGTTATTAACGGAGTTAGATTCCATACAAAGAAGCGTGAAAGAGGCTTGAAGACTCAAAACAATGGCATTGTCGTTACTGTTAAGACAAAAAGTTATGCTAGTTCAAGAGATAAGCACTCGAAAGAAGGGGAGATCAACTATTATGGTGCACTAACAGATATAATTCAATTAGATTATTCTGGAAAATATAAGGCATTATTGTTCAAGTGTGATTGGGTTGACATAAATAAAGGATGTAGAGTTGATAATTTAGGCATGACATTGGTCAATTTAAATTATCTACAACACACTGGGAATGATGTATGCGATGACCCATTTATTTTGGCCTCTCAAGCCAAAAAAGTATTCTATGTGGAGAATAGAACACTAAATGATTTGTTTGTTGTTGTGCATGCTAAATGAAAAATCAAAATCCTTGAGGGTGGTACTTCAATGAAAAATCAAAATCCTTGAGAGTCTCCATCCATCTCCTCTGACGCATGTTCAATTCTTTCTGATCGAACAGATACTTCAAACTTTTATGGTCACTGAATACCGTGAACGTGCATCCATAAAGGTAGTGTCTCCAGACCTTTAATGCAAATACTACTGCAGCAAGCTCTAAATCATGAGTAGGATAGTTCCGTTCGTGAATTTTCAACTGCCGTGAGGCGTAGGCTACAGCTTTCTTGTGTTGCATCAAAACACATCCCAGACCTTGGTGAGATGCATCACAATAAACTTCATATGGTTCCTCTGGTTGTGGCAAGACCAATACTGGTGAGGTTGTCAACTTTTCCTTTAGCAACTGAAAATTTTCCTCACACTTCTCCGTCCATGCAAACGGCTTATTCTTTCTGGTGAGTTGTGTCAAAGGAGCTACAATCTTAGCAAATCCTTCAATAAATCTCTTGTAGTATCCTGCCAGTCCGACAAAACTACGTATGTTTGTGATAGTCTGAGGCTGTTTCCAGGCAAGAATTATCTCAATCTTTGCTGGATCCACAGCGATTCCTTCTTTTGTTATCACATTCCCAAGAAGTTCACTTTATCTACCCAAAACTCGCACTTCGACAAATTTGCATACAATTGCTTCTCGTGTAAGACTTCAAGAACTTGGCGTAGATGTTCTTCATGTTCTTCTTCATCCTTTGAATAAATCAATACGTCATCGATGAACACCACCACGAATTTATCCAGGAATGGGCTAAAGATCCTATTCATATAATCCATAAAAATCGCTGGTGCATTCGTAACTACAAATGGCATAACGAGATATTCATAATGTCCGTAACGGGTTCTGAAAGCAGTCTTTTGAATATCTCCTTCTCTTACCCGAATCTGATGGTATCCTGACTTCAAATCGATCTTTGAAAACACCGCGGCTCCCCTCAATTGGTCCATCCAATCATCGATGCGTGGTAAAGGATAACGATTCTTAATAGTTACCTTGTTAAGTTGCTTAAAATCCACACATAAGCGCGAACTTCCATCATTCTTCTTAACCAACAACACCGGAGCTCCCCATGGCGACACACTTGGTCTGATAAATCTTTTCTCCAACAAACCTTCAATTTGACCCTTAAGCTCGCTTAATTCCAATGTCGACATCCGATACGGCGCAATTGAAATAGGTCCAATTCCTGGGTGTAGATCAATGAAGAACTCCACCTCTCTCACCGGGGGTAATCCTGGAATTTCTGTTGGAAATACGTCTGGATATCCTTTGACTAACAACACATCTTCTATGTTCACATCCATCTTGGTCTCCACGTTAGCCAATGATAAAAATTCCTGAGTTCCTTCTCTCAGAGATACTTTGAGTTTGTTAGCAGCCAAATACCGAACGACTCCAGGTTCGGGGAAAATAACTAATTTTTTAGCGCAATCCAAGACTACGTAATTATACGTCATCCAATCCATGCCGAGAATGATCTCGAGTGATTGTAGGGGTACACAGATTAAATTAACCAAGAAATCTCTATTCTGAATCGTTACAGTACAGTGTAAACATGCAGAGTTTACGGTCAAGGTCTTAGTAGGTGTGGAAACAACCAAATTAAAAGGTAAAGCAGACACAGATAACTTCAAACGATTCACACAGTCCATAGCAATGAAAGAATGGGTTGCCCCCGAATCAAAAAGTGCAATTAGTGTGTTACCTGCAATCTCGCAATCTTGCTGGATTAAATTTGGAGCTTGACTCCCAGCTTTAGCACCCATGTGATAGACGTGTCCCCTAGCAATAGGACAAGTAGCCCTAGTTGCGTTCACTGTTGGTTCCATCTTCAGAACCCGGCAATCCCTTGCAACGTGACCTGGTTTCTGGCAGCTGAAACACATCAGATCCTTTGTGGTACAAGCAGCAGCAATATGTCCCTCTTTCCCACATCGGTAACATCAGACTCCTTGTCCCAATTGCCTTCCAAAATTTTGATTTCCCGGCCGATTCTGGCCTCTATTGTTGTTCTGTGGCCGGTTATATGGCTTAGCAACTTACTTCCCTTTATTGTTCTGATAGTGCATCCGACTAGGCCCTCCTGAATTAAAGTTCCCTCCTCTATTGGCCCTCCTGTTCTTCATATCTTCAACCTCTCTACACTTCTCCACTAAGACTTGGAAACGTTGAATTCCCAATGGTAAGACCGAGTCTTGAATCTCATACTTCAGTCCATTTTGGAAGCGATGGCACATAAACTGTTCATCAACTTCTTCCCAGAAAAATCTGAAATGTCTTTATAGAGATTCAAACTTAGCTACATATTCTCCCACCATCATGTTTCCTTGGTGCAATTTCAGAAAATCGTCACCCAACTTGGTTCTAGTGCTCATCGGGAAGTATTTGTCCAAAAACTTCTTTTTGAACGACTCCCAGATCACCTCCTCATGAGATGACCTCATCAGTAGCCTTGTACTCCTCCACCAATACTCTGCATCCCCTATCAGCAAATAGGTAGCATAGTTGACTTTTACCGCTGCCTCACAATTAATCATTTCAAAGATTTTCTCCATCTCCTGAATCCATTGGTCCGCTCTTTCTGAACCCTCATCTCCCTTGAACTTTGGAGGATTATGACGACGAAAATCCTCTAGTCCCCTTGATTCAGCAGCACGAATCTCTCTTTCGCTTTTCTCCATATCACGTTGAGTTTTCGCAGCCGTTTGTGCAGCAACAGACGCAACCATGTTATTCATCGCTTCAGCCATCCTATCCTCCCGGCTGACGTTGGCTCTTGCAGTGTCGTCTCTTCTTGGAGGGATTGTTTCCTACAAAACCATCATTACTTCAGTCACACCACAACTTACACAAGACTTGACACTTTAACTACTTGTTCCTATGCATGATCAGATAATGACTCAAAACCAATAATTTAATCAGAGCTTTTAACCCAAAACTTTAACCAAATGCGCTGATACCACAATTGTAACACTCCGAGTTTAAAACACAGCGCGAGTGTATTTTTTTTTTTAACCGAAATTAATAAAAGAATTTTTTTCAATTTACTTCAGAATGATTAAAATCAATTCAAATTAAATATCGTTCGACGTCGTAATCCAAAATAGAGAAGTAATTAAATAATTACATCATGATTAATTAAGTAACTTATTTTGGGAATTTAATTCTTCAAAATATATCAAAATAAAGATACATCCAACAGCTGTATCCTGGACCCACCAAAATATTATCAGAGTGCGGAAAAATATTAGCGGAAAAGTTATACAATAATTCCCAAAATAACCAATTACATTTCCCAAACTCAAGACCCTATACAAAAGTCTAGTCTGATCATGCATTAAGCTATAGTAGCAAGTAATTTCCACCGCCTCCTCCACAAGTCTCGTCTTCACCCCAGTGGTCCGTCCCTCTACGTTGTCCACGAATACTCCATACGTGAAAATCAGGGGAAACTAACGACGTCTCCGTCGTTAGTGTAACCGTCGGTGGGACGGGTTCGGGTATCATCTGAGGGCAAAGCCCAATTTTCCACAATAATAGTAAAGGGTCATCAACCGAAATTAACAATTAACACATAGCATTTATATCACAGTAACAAATATATCCATGGCATATCATATAACAATGATGATAATTAAGAATGCTCATTTTGAAATTTCATGACATGTATGCCTTTTCTAACATTAACCAAATTAATATGGAAAACATGTTGTAAGTACAACCATCAACTCAGCAATCACAATCATTCATCAAAAAATTCAGATTCCATAATATACTTACACTCATCAATTTCCAATCATCAACACATATCCAAATCGTAACCCACCGGTCAACCACCCCGATGAAATATGTATATGCTCATATACTCAACTTCTTGGAATTACCAAGCTGCAGTCGCTCACAAACCAGCACAATTTACATATATTTGACTTTAATGGCCAACATGACCATGGTGCAATCGCTCACAGATCAGCACCAGTGCAGTCGCTCAACTGACCAGTACGTTTTACATATACCAAGGTACAGTCGCTCACAGACCAGTACCAATGTAGTCGCTCAACAGACCAGCACTCGTGCAGTCGCTCAACAGATCAGCACTCGTGCAGTCGCTCAACAGACCATCACGTTTTACGTATTTGAATGGACCACCACAAACACGCGGCCGTTCCGTAGCCCGGATAGAATGGAACACCACGAACACGCGGCCACTCTGAACCCGGATAGAATGGACCACCACAAACACGCGACCACTCTACAACCCATCACGATTACTACTTTCACGTGTATTAGCCTCTCACAAGCCAAATACACAAAAGTTAAATCCTCGCACGGATAGAATGGACCACCACGAACACGCGGCCATTCTGTAGCCCACTACGGTGGTTACTACATAACTTCGCGGACCATCACGGTTACCGCATTACTCTGTGGCCCATCGCGGTCACCACCTGACTATGCAATGCATGGACATGCAATGTTTTCTCTTCACTGAAAATAGTATGCAAACATCAGAAAATTCAGCCTTTCCATCATTTCCCCAAAATCATCTCAACCCAAATAATTTCATTATCATCACATCAATAAAAACATTCAAGTACCTCAGCATTACTACTTCCCACTATCTCAAAAACTCCATTTTTATTTATCACAAATCTTCTCAATGTTTCCCCAACTCTTAAAGTTCATAAAACAGTGTTTAAAACATTTTTCATCAACAACAAATTTTCCAGAAAATACTTCCACCATTTTAAATCCTTTTCTTTTTAAACCATCATCATCACCAGACTATTTCACCATAACAGAAACAGAATCACCAACACCAGAACAACATCACAGTTTTGCTTAAATCACCCAAAACAAATGTCAAACTCAAAAACAGAACATGCATTTCCAAACTATTGCATTTTGAGCATTCCCAAAACAACATGCAAAGTATTTTCCAGTATTCTTTCACAACCAAAACAACATGCAAAGCATTTTCCAGCTTTCCCACACAAACAGAACAACATTGATGTATTCAGTCAAAACAGCAAACATCACAGATCATCAAACCTCGACAGAACGCATTTTTCGCATTTTATAACAACATGCACAAGAGTTTTATCAACATATGCATTTTGATCATCCCCAAAACAACATGCAAAGCATTTTCCAGCTTTCCCACATAAACAGAACAACGTTGGTATATCAACCAACACAGCAACATCACATATCATTTAAAACATCAACATAATGCATTTTTCATCCTTCAAAACGACATGCAAAACAGTTTTTCTTCAAAATCAATAATGAAACATCATTACTGCCCTCACATTATGCATTTACAGCCCTAATGCAATCTAGAAAGTGGAAGGTGCCCCTTACCTCTGTTACGTTTCTGCTCCCATTCACGTTTTCGCGACAAAAGTCGGCGAAGTTTCCGTTTGCGTTTGCCGCTACCAAAGTGGGTTCTCTGGCTCCGTAATGAGGAGACGAACAACTTTTGTTCTTGGTACTTGGTGTTTCGGTGCTTGGATTTCCAAGTAATCTCACTTTTGAGCAACTCTTTTTTTTTTTGAACGGGAAACAGAAATCAGAATGGGAGGAAGAAGGAAAACGTTATTGTTACATGCAGTATGGAGGAGGAAGTGTTTTCTGTCTTTGCTCTTCCTTCTCACTCCTATATATAGGCATATGTGGGTGCCACCTCATCAAAAATAATACTATAATATTGTTGGACCCTCCAGCATTTAACCGGTTTCGTCGCAATTAGCTGATAACCTCTTAATTAACTATCCGATAATTTAATTACTCGTAATTAAATTAATTTACTCTTCATCCAATCATTTTAATTCATCTTACAAAAATAAATATTTATCTATATATATATATATATTCACACAAAACATACATATATTAAATATTTTACAAATATCCCCAAAATACACTTAATATTAAATCCATAATTTAATTTTTAAATTCAAGGGTCTTACAGTGACTATGGACTTGATCTGGGGATTCCTCTGAAATGTGACAATACCAGTGCCATCAACATCACTAAGAATCCAGTCATGCACTCTCGAACCAAACATATTGACATACGTCATCATTTTTTGAGGGATCATGAGCTTAAAGGAAATGTTGAAGTTACCTTCGTGGATACTCATAATCAACTGGCATATATTTTTACAAAGCCACTGCCCAGAGAATCATTTTACAAGATACGAAGGGAACTAGGCATTCTAAATGAGAATGATCTCTAAAAGGTTTGAAAGATTTGTAAGTCATATCATTTTTTAACTTTTCCATCTTCTCTTACTTGATATATGATTCTTTGACATCTATGTATGTTTTACTACATGTTTAAAATGTTTTTGGTCTATTTATTGTTAAAAATTTCACTTTGGAAACGAAATTTTTACTGTCGTTTTCGAATATAGACAGTTTGTAGTCGAATACACGTTCCCATAAAACCTGTATTCGAATACACCAAGTCTGTAGTCGAATACAGATTCGAATTTTTTTCATATAAAAGGAATGTTAAATAGTTTTTAGGTTACGAATACAAAAATTGGTAGCTGATTAAAATCAAAACCTCTGGTTTCCTTTCTTCGAAAAAAATTCATCCAAACCTACATACAATCATCTCTAAACCTTGATTACGTCTAAACCTTCATCTCTAAACCTTGATTACATACAATCATCTCTAAACCTTCATCCATTACATCTAAGATTACGTTGAAATCAAACCCAAAACCCTAATTTCCCCAAAAACCGTAAACTTCATCTTCTCAAAAATGGATGCACGCAAAAGAGGACCAAGAACCAAGGTTGCTACTGTGGGTCCTTCAAAGAAGCGAAGAAACGACAACATGACTGACCTATCCAGATTATTTCATTCCCCAGAAGAACTGGACAGATTCAAAACCCATTTTTCTGACAAAAAGCTTATAACCCCAAAAATTGGTACGCTTGATTCATTTTCTGAGTTTAAATTTCCTAAGTTACTGAAGGCTCAAAACTTAGAAGAATTTTTTGGATACAATGGTCCTATTTATCCTGACCTAGTTAGGGTATTCTTCTGTAACCTTGAAAAGGATGGGAATAAATTAGTGTCTAAGGTTAAAGGAAAGGTTATTAATTTAGACACTAAACTTATTGGAGAAATTCTGCACATACCTTATGAAGGTCAGAAGATGTGTCCAGGACATCTATGTGAATGGGTGAACACTACAAAATATGATGCCTATATTTCGTTGTGCCGTTTTGACAAAGACACTATGGAAAGAAAACACACACAGGCTGGTTCAGAATTTGCTAGACAAAGATATGGTGTTGGTAATCTAACTGTTGACAATAGATTACTACATTATTTCTTAAGCTATATATTGATACCAAAAGCAGGGAACTACTCACAGATCTCTGAATTTGAACTTCAAATTATGATCTTCATGATAGAAGGGGTTGATCTAAACTGGGCATACTTCGTCCGCTTAGTTCTATATGCTTCAAAAGATTTTATAGCTTTACCCTACGCAAGAGAAGTCACAAGAATTCTGGATCATTTTAAAGTTGATTTCTCAGGCGAGGTGCTGTACCAGACCACCAAAGATAATATGCTGGACTTAAGTGTTTTTCCTAGTATGAAAATAGTTTGGAGTGAATCACTTCAAATTTATGTCCATAAGGGTGATCTTGGACAAAGTTCATTAACTGCCCAAGATGAAAATACAGAAGAAGCAGAACCAACAACAGGCCCAACAGTAGCAGCAACAGCAGTAGCACCAGAACCAGACAACATAGCACATGTTGAAGACATCATCTCAAACAGAATGATCATGGACAAACTTAACTTCATTCAATCCTTTGTCACAGATCAATTCCAACACTTGAATGAGTCTTTCAGTAATCAAATTCAGAACATGACTGTTTCCTTCAACAACCAATTCCAATATCTTGAATCAACCATCACTAAACATCATACCTTCTTTCATCAAGAACTTAGTGACCTATCCGATAAAATTGACCATCTACATATTCCACCAAACTCAGATGATTAAATTGGCTATTTGCAGTTTTTGTTATTTGTTTCTGCTCTGTTTAACTTTTCCATTAATACTCTTAGTTTCTTTTAATATGTATTACTAGACATGGTTTTGTTATAATTTCATTTGATTGCAAATCCTTCTATATATCATGTGATGCTTCTATTTTTACTTGTGTATATTCTGTTTATAAGTATCCTCTTCCTTTTTTATAATGTCAAAAGGGGGAGAAAAAGTGTATATATATTGTTGTTGCTAGTTATTTTGTACAGATCCTCCAACACTTGAGAAGGAGAAAAACATATATCAAGGGGGAGTAAGTACACATCTAGGGGGCGAAATCATGACATTGAAAAATTCAAGCAACAAGATTTTTGTCATCATCAAAAAGGGGGAGAATGAAATTTAAAGATCTACATTTTTTATGAAGACAAAAAGATCATTGATCAAAAAGCAAAAGGATTTTAAGCAACTCATCTTTCAAATTTATGTTTAGGTAAAGTATTTAATATTAAATCAAAAATACATTTCAAGTACAATATTATGAGAACCATCTTGATAGCATATGCATTAAAATGCTTTATAAAAATATTTAAAAACATAAACATATGTTTGAAAATAAAGTTTTTACAAAACTGGAAATCTGTATTCGAATACGAAGTGTCGTAGTCGAATACAGATTACAAGTCAGAAACTAAAACTGAAGATCTGTATTCGAATACGAAGTGTCGTAGCCGAATACAGATTGCAAGTAAGTAACCAAAACTGAAGATCTGTATTCGAATACGAAGTGTCGTAGCCGAATACAGATTGCAAGTCAGTAGCTAAATTTAAACATTTGTATTCGACTACAGCTCTGTGTATTCGGATACAACTCAAGTCAGTGGCAAAAATCTCATACTTGTATTCGACTACAAGGTATTGTATTCGAATACGAAGTTCAAATTTTAAATAAAAACATAATGTTATTGAAGTGTATTTGAATACACTAAAGCTGTATTCGAATACAACTTCGAAACAATGCAACTTTTCAGTTTTGAAACATTGCACAAGTTCATCAAAACGTTTGGGAACCATTGCCACTGATCTGTAGTGTTACCTTGGAATATAAATACTTCAAAACTTCAGTTTTTAACTTAGAACTTTCGACTTACTTTTTAGAATCAATTTTCTGAAATATCAAACACTTCAAAACTTAATTTTCATATTTTCAAGTACATGCTTTTCATTTTCATATCATTAAGAAAGGTTATAAGTTGTACTTGGAAGTGTGATTGATTAAGTATCAAATACTTAGTGTTATAACCTTGTTCTTAGTCAAGAACATCATTACAAAATCATTGTATCACTTGAAGAATTTAGTGTAGATTCTTCAAGTTTTGTTAACTGAGATAGTGGTGTACTATCTTATGTTAAGTGTTAAAGAATCTGTAACTTAAGTCTTAGGGTTAGACTTGTAACATATTCGAACAAAGTGGAAAATCTCTTGTGGTGTGCAAGAGGACTGGATGTACCCTTAGTTGTAAGGGGAACCAGGAAAAATTTCTGTGTGTTTTTACCTTCTGTCATTTACAGCTTTCATTCACTAACACAGCAAGATTAAACAAACTCAAAACAGTCACTTAAACAATCTCCAAAACTCTAAAAACAGAAAAATTGTCTAACACCTAATTCACCCCCCCTCTTAGGTGCAACTCTGTTCTTACAATAGCATGTTTCATAGACCTATTGACAAGTTGTAGATTCAATATGTTCATCAAAGGATGCGCAAAAGCTTTGTTTTCTTTGGAGAGTTGACTTCTTTCAGAACATAAATCAGAATCAGATGATCAAATACTTGATTTGATTATGTAATTATCAGAGGCAGACACTCACTTGCTTGTCAAGCTTATCTGAGGTGGACGAACAGAGCATAGCTACATTCATCAGAGGAAATTGAAATAGAACATATCATGTATTTCCAAAGTCACAAGAACTAGAGCATTGCTTTTAATATCGGAGTCAACTGAAACAACGCACCGCTTGCATCACAAGAGGCGCATGTTAGAGCATTTTCACCAGACTTAGAAAAACAGAGTGAAGCGAAGTCTTGTTGTTCATTTGTCTTAATTCAATCATCAGAGGATATAGCATAAGATCCTATAAAATTCACTTGATATGGGAACTGCACACTTAATCAAAATTTTAGTGCTTTAAATTGTTCCCACAAACTGATTTTGTTATCATCAAAACAAGTAAGATTTATAGTTCTTCAAACATATTTGATTCTCACATGTGAGTTATCAAATTGACTTAATAGATAGAAATATACTTAATAAAAAACAAACAAAACGGCAGACATTAAAATAATACATATTCAATTCATAATTAATATTACAATCGTAATATTTACTACCAAAGGGTTGAAAAGTAAAGTACGTTAACATAAATTAACATCCAAAGATTGTTCTCAGGCTTTTTAAACCAGTTATATGAATAGTAAGATACATGTTGGGTTTGAATCACCTAACGCATAAATATTACTTTTGTTACAAAAACCATTTTTGTTAGTGATTTCTTTTTTTCTAGAGATCTTCTACCCTTGGTTATTTTCCAAAATTGTATAACCAACAACCTTTTTTCGACTTGGCTTAACACACAAGAAGATGAAAAACTTAAAAGTATTGAGGAAGGACCATATTCCTAGGAGTTAGTAGGAGAGGAAGACGTTAGCATTGAAGGTAAAAATGTATAAACATTTGAATTAATTATGTTGACCAGAGGCACAATTGTGACTTTGTCTGGTTTGAATGTAGGAATTGATGTGATAGGTCTTTCTATGCATTCTCCAAGATTGTATGTCATATGTTTTTCTAAATGTTACTATGTATTTTCAAGGTTCATAGGATATGAACAGCTATCGATAGTATCATGTGGGTCATAGTACGATTTTGCAGAGCTTGTTCATCAATCTTCCTTATATGTAGATTCTTCTTTACAATATTTTCGTCACATTTATAAACAAAGATATATGTTATAGATGTTTGTAAAAACTTCTCTCTATATGGTTCCAAAAAATGTTGTGTTGTTTTCTCATGTTTACTTGAGTTGCATCAACCTTTATGTTGTAGTTTAAAACTTCTTTTCATTTTTAGATGAATTTAAGTTTTAGACTTCTAGTTCTTTCTCTTCGGATTGATTCTTCTTAAGGAAGAATTTGAATCATTCACTATTTTCATTGAAGAACTTTAGAGAAAAAGACACAAGTTTTAATAAAAAAAAGTATCAATATAGATCATAAAAGTTTAACTTAACTTCTAGCAATATTGTGGTTACCACATGTTTAAATACCTTCTTACATCGCATAAGTATTTAACATCTATATTTAGATTAGATTGAGTTTCTTAAAATGTTTCTTCATAAGTAAATTTTAAATCATTAATCAAAATATTATTGCGAAATTAAATTGATATTATAAAGTAAAATATTTGGTTGCGCTTTTATTCACTAAAATAATTTTAACTTTTTATTCATAACAAACTACTATTGTCATTCCAAAACAAAGTTTAAAATTTGGAACAAACCAATCAGCACAAAACAAGTCAAACTTGCTAACTCGTTTTTTCGGTGGTTAAGGACCTTACTCTCACACATTAATGTTCTCAATTAAAATATCTAACTCAGATACCAATTGCAAATACTGTAAAGCACAAGAAAGGACGTTTCAATTGTGTTGACCATTTTGAACATTTTAAATAACTAGTTCTTTATCAAAAGTTTATCTTCAATTTAATACAAGTAGGTAAAACAAGGTTGAGGATAAAATATGAAGAACTTAAAACATAAAATAAAGTGATGACGTAAAGACGAATGCACATCTATTTTTATATTAGTTCTTATCAAATTGTTGCTACATGTATTCATACCCTTACAAAGAGATTTTGGCCAATTACAATTAGAGACTTAATTCACTAAAAGTGAACAAAGTATTCTTAACTCCCCCCTCTTCAAAAATTGAATGTTCTTAAATCCTCCCCAAGCTAAGTATTGTTTGAAGCTTAGGCCTACTAAAAGTACAATATATGGATTCCTCGAGCTAATTGGCTTCACTTGCCTATTCAATTGAGTAATTTTTGCTTTACCTCTCCATAATAAGTATTAATTAGAGTATCTTCGGATCCACCAGAAGTTAAGTCTCTAGATTCATCAAAAATATTGATTTCACTTGTCTCTTGAGTTGAGTTTGTACTTGGCCTCTTCAGACTTCCTTTTAAACAAATGTTGTTTCCACCTCTACGTCGAATTATAAAATATTGAATTTGTGCAAGATATGAATACAAATTCATGTTAGGATTCTAACTCTCATAAAGAGAATATTAAAACATACATCATATACCAATCCAAGTTCAATAACTCATTTAAGAGTTCATTTAGATGCATACTTGGTTGACTTACAACAAGTCTTAATTGTCAATAGAAATGATATTTCTATTTTCTCTTAACTTGTTTAAGGATTTTTCTAATATGTATCATTTGTATTGAACATGCCTTTTTTTTTCACTCTTTCAAAAAAAAAACAACTTTTTATATACAAATGATCACATTTAGACTTAGATATTTATGCTTTACTTCCTTTGGGATTTATCATTTGCTTCTCTTTGTCATTAGACTCAATATTGATGAAAAGTTATATATATTTTCAATGTATCTTGTGTTTCATTAGTTAATAATCTTCACAATGATTCTTCTAATAAATATGACATGAATGAGTATTACTAAATCCGCAAATACTTATGTTACTATATTATATATAGTTAATAATCTAGAATCATATTTAACATTATAACTGGCACACTTAAAGTAACTAATTAACGGACAATTATTTTATTTCTTTGTTATTGCAAAACATTAATAATAGATATTTGTATCTAAACCATTCTAATTCTTACCGATGGTATAATTGACAAAAGTGTATTAATATAACATGCATATTTAAATTAATAAAAACATCAAAAATTTTAGAGACAAAATCTATAAATAGAACAACTTTTTTGTGAAAAAAAAAATGAAAGTTAGAAAACATTTCATTCAAGATGAAGTAATTGATCTATTTCTAAAGTAAAAATTTTCAAATAATTGACACTTTCAATTTTTAAGATGAAGTTATTTATATTTTTAAATTGTATTGTCTTTATTTTTTTTATGATCATGATAAATACATCAATATTTGATAAGGTGTCTCAATACATTATTCTTAAATTTGCATTCATGGTAATAGTAAATACACCAATAATTTTTGAGTGAATAGACAATTGGGTCCATGAAATTGTAGGTGTCGGTCAAATTAGTCTATAAATTTTGTGAATTGACAAGTACAACCTTGAAATTATAAAGTAGTAATCAAAATAGTTTATATGTAAACTTTTGTCATTAGATATAATCATACAACATCTAAATGGAATATTTGACTCCTCCACGTTAATCTCGCATCAACGTTATCACAATGTGACTAATTTTCTAATGAAATTTAAATATTTCATGAACTAATTTGTCTATAATGAGTCCATGCACAATTATAATTACTCACAAATTTATCTCTGAGATAACAAAATTTCATCGTCAAATTTGACATCGGGAAGATGACATTGATATGGGATCAACGTGGATAAACCGCATATTCAATTACAATGTCACATCAAAAAATCTAACTACAAAAGTTTACATAGGAGACTATTTTGATTGATATTTACAATTTCAATTATATATTTGCCAAGTCATAAAACTTAGGGTCTAATTTAAGCGACGCTTACAATTTGAGAGACTAATTTGTCTATTCACTCACAATTTTTCAATAACAGAATGTCCACCAATGAAAACCTAAAACACATCGTGATGTTCTATTGTTTCAAATGGTAGCCTGTGCTATCAAGCATAGGAATCTTCTAACAATTTGTTTGTTTTTTAATGCAAGTTTAGCAAGAAGTTTTGGAATTGGTTAAGTAACACTTTGAGCTTACAAATTGACTCATTTTCTTTAGATTTGCTCTTTTCTTTTTTTTTTTTTTTTGAAATAGTCAAATTAATAATTAATTTTTAATTTTGTTATATAGTAGAGTTAAACTCACGGATTCTTTGTTAGTTCAATTCTCTCAAACCACCAAATTATTTTTTGACTCTCAAATTCTATCTTTTTTATTTACAGCAGAAATTGGAGCCCTCTTATTTGAGAAGTTATAACATCTGCAATCATTAATGTTATTTAGACTAATATTTGGTTAAAATGCGACTCATCATTACTGGTGCTATCTTTTAAAATTCTAATATGGTTCTTTGTAGGCTGCATACTAGAAGGTGCAACTGTTTTCAAAAAGATTTCTTCCTTCTGGTTTAAAGTTTCACATATTATCAGGGAGGTAATTTTTGTGTTGGCAAATTGGCTTCTTTTGGTGTTAATTCTAGATGTAATTAGTGATGGAATAGTATTATTGATTTTATTTGTCCTAATTTCTTTCATCAGTGATTTGGATTACCTTTTGTTGTTTTATTTGAATTTCTTTGTTTCTGCTAGCTGTGTTCATGCCCCAGTCTTTTATTTTTTATTATAATATATTTTAGCACGTGGTTTGTCAAAAACGTCCCATGTTTATTTGCGCCGGTCAGATGAGTGTTGCTTTAATTTGTAAAGCTTTTAATGTTTGACAAAAACTCTTCGGCTATATTTGGGAGTTTATGAGAAGAGTAGAGGGGATGATTTTTAAAAATAAATGAAGGAAGAAATAAAAGAAAGGAAGAACTTTCGAAAGAGAGTGATTTGGGGATTTGGTTTTTTCTTCGTCGTAATACAAAATCTTATTAATTTTGGAGAATTCAAAAAATATAATTGAACGAGGGATTTGGAGGGTTTAGTGATGAGATCCTATGATGCTCTCTCTTTACAAAAATAATTTCTAAGTGAATGAAATAAAAAGAACTAAATTAATATTGGTTGATAATTGTAGAACGAGAAATACAAGAAAGTAGAGGTTTGAATTGTATTTTATTTTAAAATGATTTTATCATAAAACAATGAAAACAAATATCAAATATAAACAGAGCGACACAACCGATTTATCATGATTACCCGTCAACCTGAAAAGTTTAATTCATTAATTCATCAACTGAATTACACTTCAACTAAACACCTGCTAGTCAAACTGACTGTGCTCAAGTCTTCTCAACAGCTTAGTACAGTCAAGTTGTTGAGGAATGTAGTCATTACTTGGCTAGGTTACAAAAGAACAGGTTTAGGGGTTTCCTGAATAACTCTCACAAGAGGGTGCTTAGTATTTTATACTCTCAGAAAACATTTCTCAACACTTGGACAAGACAAAAGGTACAGAGCAAGAGTGTTGAGACGGTTGTAGAGTGCTTATTGTGGTACGTTGTAGCTTGTACTTTTCAATGAAAGTTGCACGTTCTTTCATAGAGATTTTTAGGGTTTCTTGCCGTTGTCCTAATTGCAAGAAATCAACATGTATCATGAAGTTTCTATCAAATTTTATGAGATTGATTCGCCATTAAACCTTGTTAAAAATATCCTTGAAATTGATTCTGCGAATCTTGATATGGAGATAGAAAGAGCAAAGGATATTATGATCAGAGTATGTCGCATAGACCTTCAAGGTGTTTAGCAGAGGATGCGCAAAAGCTTGTTCAGAGCATTGAATTTTTAGAGTGTTGGCTTATCAGAACGTTGACTATTTAAAGCGTTGACTTATTCGAGCCTTGACTATTATTAGAGTCAGACGATCAAATGCTTGTTGGAATACTCAGATGCACAGAGATTAGATGCTTGTTGTGATTATTAGAGGCAGAGCATCACTTGGGAAGTCACTATAGGCGTGTTTCAGAACGCGTTCGCCAAATTTAGACTACGAAAATCAAAATGGAGTCTTGGTGTTCCATTAACTTAGATCAAACATCAAAGAATGCAACGTGAACTCATAGAATAACTTGTTCTAAAAATTGCACAGTACAATAGAGCATTAGTGCTTTCAATTGTTCCTACAAAATAATGTTGTTATCATCTAAACAAGTAAAAGTCATAGTTCTTTAAATCAACTTGGTTCTAACAATAATGTCATTTTTGTAGGCAATAAATTGTATGTTCTAGATATATTTGGAGCTCTAGATGTCCAATTGACATGATCTTGGATTCGTTGGAAAACTTAGAGAATTATTAACAATTTGTCTTTTACACTCAAGAGCAAAATCAACTTCTCTTATGGTGGAAAATGGGCTTAAAGTTGATGATATAATTATGATGAGTGGACTAAAGTTTTTTATTTTGTTAATTTAAATAAAAATTAATAATGGGATGATTCATGAGGAATGGGTGGTATCAAGTGGAGCACAAAAGGAGGCGTAGAAGCAATTTAATGGTGTAGAAGAAGTAACTCTTGATTTATCTTGCTGAAGGTGACTGTTGAGTTTCTTGTGTTACTATTGTAATCATATATTCATTAATTCTAGACAGTGTAATTAGTGCAGCCACAAGACAAAAAAATAAGTGCATCCACTAAGAATTGACGTTAGTTTATTGTGACTTTTACCTTACTTATTACAACTTTCATATTTTTCAATAATTCAACATATATGTGTGTGTTGCCAATGATATGTACATCGAATGACAAACCATTCATTTGGATAGTATATCACTTAGATAAATTCTTTAAATCATTTTAATGTTGTTATATTACTTTAAAAATTAAAATATATGAATCATATACATTTTCTTATCACTTTCTACAAAAACCACTTTTTTCAAAAAGATGAAAAATTTCTCTCTATTTTTCTCCCCTCAAAATCCTCTCATCTTCTCTCCTCCAAACTCCCATATAGAACCTTCAATTTCATTGTCAGCTCCTATGCATCAAATCATCATCTTGCTATATCTCTATATAGGTTGCTTCCCTATTTAGTCAAATTTGTGTGGCCAATATTAAATTAAAATTAAAGACAAAAATAATAGAAATTAAAATTAAAGATATAAATGATAATTTGAAACATATGAACCAAAAAATTGTTATGTGGAAAAGTTCCTCAATATTCTATAGGGGATCGATGTTTAAAAATTAGATATAATTTTGACAATCAATGATAGTTGTGGTCACTTTAAGTAGAAGTTATCAATTATTCATGCTCATATGGTTAAAATAGTGACATAATGATCGATGTTGATTCGACAAAAACAAGAAGAAACACATATATTTAATTTTGAGACACTATAATTTTTCTTGTTTTTTTTGTCAAATTTATACTTATTAGGTCACCAACTCGTAACAAAGTTACAAGAACGAGTATTACTATTAACCTCTACTTACAAGAAGTGTTATCCATTATTATTAGAGACCAGATCTAGAACTACCTTCAACGGTTTGTGTAGCCATCAATCCTATTTTTTTTTCATTGAGTTTTAAATCATTTTCAACATTTACCATCATAGACCATTAGAAACATTTATTTACTCTAAACATCACCTATGAAAGATTTTTTTTTTAAAGTCATTAAGGCATATTTGGGGGAAGTTGAAAATAATAAATTGGAGAAGAGAAAAAGAAAAAAAAAGAGATAGCAACTTTCTTTTGATTGGTGCACCAACAAAAAGAAAGAGGAATAAAGCAAATTGCTTATATTCTCCTATCATTTGTGAAGAAAAGAGAAAAGAAACCATTCTTTATTTTTACAATTTCCTCTTTGTCTTTGCCTTTTTTTTATTGAAAAGTGTATCACTTTTTTGGTTAGTTAAGTTTTTTATCTTTATAAAATTGAAATATTCTAAGTTTAGTCTCTAATTAATTTTTATTAGTTTTTTGGTTCTTCATATTTCATTTGTTGTCATAAATGGGCCATCTTGTTAAATGGATGATGATTAAATGGATGATGATTAGGTTACTTGACTAGAATTCAAAAATAATAGTTTTTTTTTAGTTTAGTGTAACGATCATCTGATCACTTAATTTATTTATATATAATAATGTTATAACTTCATAAATTCGTATATTTTTATATTGGTAAGTTTAAGTGTCTCATAAATTCTTATAATTCACAACTTTGTCAAATTTAAATTGATTTCGTTCATTTGTTGTTGCGTAATTGATAATTCGAGGAGCTTCTAAATATAATATTTTCTCACCATTCAGAATTTTTTCAATTGGTTAATTAATCTCAAAATTTCTATAGGACTGAGTCGGTAATCCGCAATTCATTGATTAAGATACAAAAAGGTCTATGAGTTAATTTACATATTTAGTAGGTTGAGTAGATTTATTTAATAGGAATATCTCACGATTCCTATGTCTGAATCGATCATTGAATTATTTAGAACCATTGTATGGTCAATGGATTAGGCTAAGTGTTATGTGTTTTAGACCATCTCTTATGATGTCTTACCTTTTATATTAATTTTGATATTTTTATGATGTTGTGTTTATGTTTGATATGTGTGATGATGTGTTACTAAATTTATATGTTAGTATGCTTGATGATGATGAATGACAAAAATTGTTGTTTAGAATGTCTCTATTTTGATAAAATTTCATTATGTCATGTTTACTAGTATAATGATCAATGAATGTTATAAGTTTAATTGATTAGTTTATAGAAAAATTAGATTAATCGAGGAATAAAATAATAATAATTGATTAAGTTAAAATAAGATTAAAAAAATCGATTAGTTAGACCTTGATAATCAATTAGGACTCTGTTTTGAACTAACAAATGTCCCAATTAATTAATATTCTATTAGTGAAATTTATATAACCAATTAGAAATGTATTTAGGACTTAAAACATGTATAAGTCAGGAATCATGGATTAATAGGTCTTGGTTAATCGATTAGATAGGGAATCTGAATTCATAAAATAGTTAAGTTAGGGAGGTAATAGATTGAATGTTTAGTAATATTCGATTTGGCAAGGAAACTGAACACACAACCAAGTTATAAGCTAATGAATTCTTAGCTCAAGGGCCAGGTTAATCGATATGGTTAATGAATAATGAATTCAAAACCAATTAATTATTACATAAGATTAGGTAATAAGAATATGTTAATGATTTCTCATTATGTTAATAAGGTTAAATATTGTTGATATGATGATGATGAACGTTAATTTGTCATGGTATGTTTAGGCATAAATATGGTATAAGTATTTTTGGACATTGATTGTTGATGATGATTATTATATCTTGCATGTTATATGTTACATTTATACATTTTGGGGGTTTTTCATAAAAGAATAGGAGATTGACAGTCAAGGAAATCTTGGGAGCTTTATCAGTAGGAAATGTCTTATACAAAGGCAGGGCATTCTTGAGGTATTCTGTAACACCCCGAGTTTAAAACACAGCGCGAGTGTATTTTTTTTTTTTTAAAAAAATCAATAATTAAAATGATTTTTCAGATTTAATTCAAAAAGAATTAAAATAAATTTTTCACTAATTCATTTCATAAAATGGCACGTCGTAATTTAATCGGTGAACGTAATTAATTAGTTTCATCATAAATATCACTAAGTACTTATCTTTGGAAATTAATAATAAACCTTAATACATTTCAAAAGATCACTGTCATATCATACCAAAAGAAAATATCAGAGTGCGGAATAGTTTAGCGGAAAAATAGTACAATAATTTTCAAAATAAAACAAATTACATTTTCCAACTCAAAATCCTATACATCAAATCTAACCGATCATGCACTAAAGCTACAGTAGCACAAATTTCCTCCGCATCCCAAACAAGTCTCATCTGACTCTGTCGTTCGCCTATGTAACCTCCTCATCCTCATCATACCGAGAGGGATCAATCTCCTCCGAAGTCAGATCAATGCACAATCTCGGTCGCTTCGGCGGTGACAGAATCTCATAACAATCATCGGATATCCTAGACGGACCGAGAATATCAGCTGCTACTGGCTTCGGCTCTTCTTTCTTCTCTTCCGCCTCAGAATCACGTACATCTTCTCCAATCACCGGGTTAGGAGTCACCACTCCTACGGTGGCCTCCGTCTCAACCCCTCTAGCTGGCTCATCTGCATCATAAAAAATCCCGTGCTCCTCCAATACCAAACGGGAAGGCACAGGAAAGTCAATCTTCGCATAGCTGTGCTCCACGTAGTGCACCACTCTGTCAGTCCTACATGTCCTCTTCAATCTCCCCGTGTACGTGGCCCTGCTTGAGATGGGGTCGTATAACCAAGCAGTAGGCACGGAGCGATCAATGAAGTCGAGCGACGTTTCCGTCGTTTCGGACCCACGGGTGGCATGGGTTTGGGGGGCATATGAGGGCAAAGCCCAAATTCCACATATAATAGTAAAAGGTCACCGACCGAAATTAACAAATAAACACATAGCATTTATATCACAGAACAGATACACCCATGGTATAACATATGACAATGATGAAAAATAAAGATGCTCATTTTGAAATTTCATGACATGTATGCCTTTTCAAAACAGCAACCAATTAATATGGAAAATATGTTGTAAGTACAGCCAACACTTCAGCAATCACAATCATTTATCAGAAATTCAGATTTTATAACGTACTCACACATATCAATTTCCAATCATAAACACATATTCAAACCGTAACCCATCGGTCAATCACCCCGATGCAATATGTATATGCTCATGTATACAATTTCTTGGAATTACCAAGGTGCAGTCGCTCAACAGACCAGCACATTTTAAATATGTTTGACTTTAACGGCCCTCAAGACCAGGGTGCAATCACTCAACAGATCAGCACCAGTGCAGTCGCTCAACAGACCAGCACGTTTAACATATACTCAGGTACAATCGCTCAACAGATCAGTACCAGTGCAGTCGCTCAACAGACCAGCACTCGTGCAATCGCTCAACAGATCAGCGCGTTTTTGTGCATTTCAGGGTACAATCACTCAACAGATCAGTACCAGTGCAGTCGCTCAACAGACCAGCACTCGTGCAATCGCTCAACAGATCAGCACATTTACGAATTACTCTGTGGCCCATCGCGGGTACCACTTGACTATGTAATGCATGAATATGCAGTGTTTTCTCTTCACTTAAACAGTATGCATTATCAGGAAATTTCAATCTTTCCATCATTTTTCAAAACATCTTAACACAATCAATATCATCATCACAACCATGATTAAACAATCAAGCAATCATTAACACTTTACATTATCTCACAATTCCATTCTTAATTATCATAAGTCTTTTCCCCAGCTCTTAAAATTCATAAAACAGTGTTTAAAACTGAGATTTCTGGAAATTACGAATCTGTATTCAAATACAGCTTCCTTGTATTCCAATACATAAGCCAAATCAGTGTAGAATCAACACTCTGTATTCGAATACAGCCTTCTTGTATTTGAACATAGAGGTTGTCACAGTGTAAAAATCAGTATTTTCACAACTTCAGTAGAAGTCTCAAAAGCTTCATCACCACCACTTCAAACTATCTCAAAAATTCCATTTTAATTCATCACAAACCTTCCCAATATTCCCCAACACTTAGGGTTTATAAAACAATGTTGAAAAACTTGGAATTTCTGAAAAACCCGAATCTATATTCGAATACAGCCCCCTTGTATTCGAATACAGAAGCATGAAACTGCAAATTCAACATTATGTATTCGAATACAGCATGCCTGTAGTCGAATACATAAGACAAAACATTGTAAATTCAGCATTTTCTCCCATGTCCTTAAAGGTTTCCAAAACATCATCATCTCCTCTTCAAAACTATTTTAAAGACTTCATTTTAAATCATTTTAACCCTTCTCAATGTTCCCCAACACTTTAAGATTCACATGACAGTGTTTAAAACTTGATTTTCTGGAAAAACACGAATCTGTATTCGAATACAGCTTCCTTGTATTCGAATACAAAAGCTAAAACTTGAGTTTCTGGAAAAATCCGAATCTGTATTCGAATACAGTTCCCTTGTATTCAAATACAGAAGCAAAAATTGTGAAAGTCAGCATCCTGTATTCGAATACGAGACTGTCGTAGTCGAATACAGATGCGAATACAGTGTTAAAATTTCACTTATGTATTCGAATACGACAGAGTCGTAGTCGAATACAGATGTTAAGTCAGGAGCAAAAATCCTTCCTCTGTATTCGAATACAGGGGCGCGTATTCGAATACCAGTTTGAAAAACTTGAGTAAAACAGAAGCTTGGCAGGTTGTATTCGAATACACTTATGTTGTATTCATATACACCTTCGAATTCAGTGAACTTTTCCTGAAAAACTACAACACATTTTCAATCTTTTTCCTTTGAAAAACCAGCACAACCCCAAACAGATTCTACACTCGTTTTGAACCATTAAACTCAGGCATTTTCATCAATAACAATTTTTCCAGAAAAACACTTTCATCATTTAAAATCCCTTTTCCTTTGAAAACATCAGCATTACCAGAATCACTCAAAAACAGAATGTCAACCACACAGAACAGACATTTTTCAACGTTCACATTGTTGATCATTTCTCAAAACAACATGCAAGGTATTTCCAGCATTCTTACACAACCAATCCCAACATGCAAAGCATTTTCAGCTTCCTCACACAAGCAGAACAACATTAATACATTCAACCAAACAGCAACCATCACATAGCAGTAAGACACCAACAGAATGCATTTTTTTCGCATTTTATACAACCAGCACAACAGTTTTGAAAATATGCATTTTAATCATCTTCAAAATAACATGCAAGACATTTTTCAACTTTCCCACATAAACAAAACAGCCTTGAAGCAACAACCAGAACAGCACACATCACAGATTATTAAAAACACCAACAGAATGCATTTTCTTCATTTCTTTCAAAATGTCATTGCAAAACAGTTTTACTTCAAACAATGATGAAAACATCAGTAATGTCCTGACAGTTATGCATTTACAGCCCTAATGCAACTAGAAAGTGGAAGGTGCCCTTACCCTTGTTGCGTTTCTGCTACTGCTCACGTTTCTAAGTCAAAACTCAGCGAAACTCCCGTTTGCGTTTGCTGCTACGAAAATAGGTTCTCTAGCTCCGGAATGATGAGGGGAACAACTTTTGTACTGGGGGTTTTCTGGTTTGGTGCTTGGATTTCCAAGTAATGTCACTTTTGATGAACTCCCTCTTTTTTTTTTTTTTTTTTAACGTGAAACAGATTTCAGAATGGGAGAAGGGTAGTGAGAAGGTGATACTGTTACATGCAATATGGGCAGTAAGGGAGGAGGAATGGTGTTCTGATTTCACCCATCCTTCTCACTCCTATATATAGGCTTGTGTGGGTGTCACCTCACCCGACACTTGTCTGATCCTCAGCACTTAACCAATCTCGTCGCAATTTGCCGATAATCCCTTAATTAACTGTCCGTTAATTTAATTACTCGTAATTAAATTAATTTACTCTTCATCCAATTATCTTAATTCATCTTCCAAAATAAATATTTTTATATATATATTTACTCAAAACATACATATATTAAATATTTTACTAATATCCCCAAAATACACTTAATATTAATTCCATAATTTTAATTTAAAAATTAAGGGTCTTACATATTCTGTGAAATACAAAATCATTCTGACTACACATTCTTGTTTTTTGGGTAGCAGATGATTTCTCTACCCTATCAACCAAGAGATAGATGGATCCAACGTGAAGTAGTTGATCACTAGGATTCTTATTACACTATCATTTTTTTTTATGTGTTACATGTAATAATATTGAAGTGGTATTTAATTTACCTTTCTTCACTTGTTTACTTCTTGAGAATGTTGATTGACATTCGTTTGAGTCTCCTATGCCTACTCACACATTGTGTGTGTGGGTAGATAATGATATGGCAGCAAATAAAGAAATTGTCACGAGGAAGAAATAAAGTAATTGGCTTGCTGCCAATGCAAAAGATAATATTTTAACTTTTATTGATTTTTTAGCATGTTAGTTGACCAATAAATTTCAGAATGTATAAAGTAATCTTCAATTAGTGTAACAATTTTTGGGTTGATCTCTTTTTGAATTGTGATAATTCTATGCTTGAATAATATATATTTACAACCAATTTTACACATATTTTCAAGATAAAGGGTGGCACAAAAACCAAATGATAAAGAGGAGTAAACATGATAAATAACTTGGGTATTATTTTTAAACACATTTTTAACTAACACGGACTAATCTTTGAGTGCATGCTTCCTTTGTTTAGACTTAGTGTTTTGATGAATTTTAAAATTAGGTATAGTTTAGATGGTTTTATTTGTCTTGTTGATATCCTAAGTCTTAATATCCATTAAAGTTCTTGAAACAAAAAACCCTTTTGAAAACATTATTTAATTTTGATAACATGAGGTACATGTTTAAATCATTTTCAAAAGTTATGAAATTCAATGCAAACTTGTTGTAAGTCAATTTTAAAATGATGAACTGACATGATATACATGAATCAACTTACACCTGACCTGAACTTGATTTAGGAAACTAACACAATATGAGCCAATTCAACTAATATGTTAATTGACTTATGAAACTTCTTGATATTTGAATGAATCAACTTATACATAAATAAGTCGACTCATGTAGTTCAATTTTCAAATTTTGGTTTTTCAGTTACCTGTGAATCAACTTACAGAGGGAGAAAAAAGTGTTTTAAAAATCTGGTTATTGGATATTTAAGGGAGAAAAGAGTTGCATAGTATAGGCGTTGTAAATCAATTGTTGATGGATCTTTGAAAATGTTCATATTGCAAATTAAAGAAAGAAATTATTATTCATGTTGAGTGAGTACTTAATGTACTCTGCACAGGAAAGACGAATAGAAAAATCAATATAAAAGTCTTAGTGTCATCTTCCTTTTTCATTATCTTTTTAATTATGTCAATTAATTATGTTTTGCTATGTTTTTGGTGTTTGGACATTGTAAAAAAAGTGTCATGATCTTTATTCGCAAAACTTGTTCTTGATATATTTTATTTTAGCTATTATTGATGATGTTGAATGATATATAAAAATATGTTTTTGAATAAATTCAATTATCATGATTGATGTTGAAAGCTGATTTTCAATTATACAAGCTTTTATATTATTAGTGACATTTACAGTATAATTCATTTATTAAATCGATTGCATCATAATTTGAACTTATGTTCTAATATTTAATCAAGCAATCAATCAATTTTCTTTTGTGTAAATCTTTCAATCCTAAATTAGGGTGAATTTCTCATTAATTTTTTTTTTTTTTGCACATTTTGTTCATTTCAAGTAGCTAAACTGATTTGAACCCTGATTTTAGAATACAATTATACTCAACCCTAATATAAAGTCTTAGTTCCATCTTGTATAACAAGAGATATGAGTAGATTGGTCTCTTAGTTTGTGAGTCTAATTAGTTCGAGAAATCTGCAAGCGTACATTTTTCGTCATGTAATAAAAATATGGAATGCACAGGGATTGTGTTTATAAGTACTGATAAATTGTAATTTAATTAAATTAAATGAGAAAATTTTTTTTTGATAAACAGAGAGTTGTAATAATGAAATAAAACGCAATAAACTAAATATGATTTTTATTATATCGAGATGATTGATGGGGTTGAGGTTGCCAATTTTAACTAATGAGTTTACATTGATTGCCCTTTTATTAATATTGAATCTCTTTTGAAGATGAATTATCTTAATATAGTTAATGTTATCTCCTGGGATAATAGAATCGCGGTACTTAAACCAACTCCTACTCTTATGGTAACTGTATTTAGATTGAACACTTTAAGTTTTGGGACAAAATTTGTTGATTCTAAGAAAGACCAAACCTACTCTCGTGATTTTAGTCTCAAGTTCAATTCCTCTAGTTCCAATATTAAGGTTCACCTATCAGTCGTTCCTCTAATATTTATGATTATGCAAATAAGGGATCCAACAAATTTATATAACATGAATGATCAATAGGAAATTAAATCAAAAGTAATTCAATAACTAACAAAAGGCAAAGAACAATCAATCTATCATTGTCAATGTATTAAAGGTTATGTCCAATCCTAGAAACAAGAAATCTACTCAAACATGGTAGAAGAAGAATCCATGAAATAGGTTAAGAGCATTTAAATTGGGAAATTGGAGAACGGGAGAAAGAAGAAATTGATCCTAGCCTTCAAAGCACCACCAAAGATATGAATTATAGAACCCTAAAACCTTCTTTTTAAGTCCTATTTATACATGGGAAAAAAAAGAGGTCAAAGTAAAATAAAAATATAAGTGAAAAAAAATAAGAAAATGAGCTTCAGCTAGCTTACGAAACACAGATCTGTCAAATGCGACACATTGTTGTGTTTCATAATAACACGTGAAAACCCTAATCCTCTCACGAAGCATGGGTTTGGAAGCTGCCACACCCTAACTGTGTTTCTTCTCATACTCAGCAAAATGAGAAACGTGGGTGTGTCAACTAACACACCCTGCCCATGGTTCTTACTGCCTCCATGCTTGCATACAAATTGCTTTCAAAACTTCTCTAACTTTAAACCACACCATTCTAAAGGTGAAAACACTATAAAAGGGGTTGAATTTTATTTGACTAAGTTGGATTCTTTATGCTAATTTATTTAAAACTGGTTCGGGTTTGGTGACTTACTTAGAATAAAAGTAGAAGCAATTGGGTTAAGTGATCAGGGCCAAAAGTATTTTAGAAGGATTTAATCCACTAATTCAAAACTTGAATTACATAACACCTAACCCTACAAGCCAATCTTCTCAAAACAATCTGACACATACATACTTTTTGAGGAACACAAACACCTTGACTCTACAAGAAGAGTCTTCTCAACACAACTTGAAAATCTACAGATTGCTTGAGGAACACGAAAGCCACTATGGGGTTAGGATACAAGAGTTTGGAATAAATTGGATTACTTCTAACAAGCTAATTGTAACAATAACTCTCACACTGAATCATATCTTTGTAAATAATAAATGTATCTTCTTGTGAGTGTTTCTTCTTGTAAACAATTCTTGATCATAACTTCTTATAAATAATTCATATCTTCTTATAGATTCTGATCAACTCTTCTTGTAAATAAATCATATCTTCTTGTAAATAAATCTTGATCAAATCTTCGTGTAAATAATGCATATCTTCTTATGACAAATCTTGATCAAATCTTCTTATAGATAAATCTTGATCAAATCTTCTGATAAATGATTCTTATCTTCTTGTGGTAAATCTTGGTCAAATCTTCTTGTAAATAATTCAGATCTTCTTGTTGATAAGATCTTGATCATATCTTCTTCCAAGCAAATCTTGACCATATCTTCTTTTCAACTTGGTGAAAGATTTTCTTCAATTATAAATTTGAATCAAATCTTATTTTGGCTTGTTTTCAAAAACACGAATCTTCTTTCATACTCTTGCCTAATTTGAGCAGGAATAGATTTGGGTTGTTCTTGGATCTTCACAAGTTTTTTATTCGACTAAGTCTTCTTTTCATTCTTAATTTTTTCAATTTCAGTCGTTGACTTTCCATCAGAGGCATTAACTTTCTTGTTGGAGTGAGATGTTGTGTTTCTTGAATAATGATAGTCAGAGGCAGAATTGTGTGACTTAGAATTAGTAGTATTGGACAACTCACCTTATTGAAACTTCAGAGTCAATTTAACATTAGAGGCTGCATATCAGAGGCATCATTTGGAGTCTGTTGCACCATTTTGATCAGCGGATTGTGAGCTTTGAATTTACGATTTGAACAATCTCTTCAAAGTTAATTATACCTTGATATGAACTCTTCATATGCTCACTAAGTTTGTGCTCATAAGAGGCATGCAAGGACTTCAGACGCATGCCTCAAATTCAGTCTTTAGAAACAGTCTTCAGACTCTATTTCAGACGCAATCTTCAGAACCAATTATTAGACCTAGTCTTCAGACCCATACTTCATAGGCAATCTTCGTAACCTTCAGAGGCATGTTAGTTTCAGAGGTATGTGTTCATAGGCAGACGTGTATACTTTGTATTCCTCTGATCTCATCCTCTGGTGACTTCCTCTAGTCACTTCCTCTAGTGTCTTTCCTATGGTCGCTTCCTCTAATTTTCTTCCTCTAGTACCTTCCTCTGATTTACTTCTTCCAAATTTATTGTTCTCATAAAATAATTTTTTTAACATCAAAATGATAAGTGGAAAATCAACTTGGTTCCAACACATTCAATCCCAACACTAAAGCGCTCCATTCCTGAAAAACAAGAAATACCAAATGCAATAATCAAGTTGATATAAAACCAAATCAAACTAAAGAAGTTATAACTAATCGAACTAAAAATGCATACACAAAGCAAAGAAAATAAGATGCAAATGTGGATGCATCACTAATCAAAAGTCGATTTAAGAGTATTAACATAACATCTAAAGTGATTCTTGAATCAAAGAGTCCATATAATAGAGCATCGGTCTGTAAAGGTGAAGGTTATTCGAATTGGGAATAGTAGATGAAAATTCATATCAATTCTTAGGATTTGTTTGGAAACCGGTTGAAAACGGTGCTTATGTTCCAGCAATAGTCTCTGAAGGAATTATCATTGACAAACCAGAAACGGATTGGACTCATTTAGACAAAAGAATCTAGTATAACTAGAAAGATGAAATATATCATTTGGATGTCTTAGGAAAACATTTTCATATGAAGATTTAATAAACAAAGTGTTGATATGTTTAATCAAGCATCGTATAACACGCCCATTTTTATAGTAATTTTTTCGGTTAAATATATTTTTAACCCTATTAAAATTTAAATATTTTAATTTTTGTTCTTGTAAAATAAAATTACAATTTTTAGTCCTTATATAATTATCTAGCAAATAGTTTTAGTTTCTGTTAAAATGAATCATGTTTTCAACTTTAAAAATTTTGAATGATTTTTTCAAACATATTTAGAACATTATCCAAAATATTTCCTTAAAAATTAGAATTATTTAAATTGGAATGAATTAAATATGAGTTTTTGAAACATAAAAAAAAACTCAAGATAAAAGTAACAAAAATATAGATTTAAAAATCAAAAATATGTATTCAAAAATATATGTTCATTTAACACCAGAGAATAAAACAACATGCATTATAATTTTTTATGGACTAAATATTAGATTTTTACTTTATAGAGACTAAAATTAAAAAGTTAAAATTTTATTAAGACTAAAAACATATTTAAATAAAACATTTTCTCAAAATCCTTTAAATAAAAATTCATCGATACACGTTTGCGAAGTAGGGAACAAACTTTCTAAAATCAAACTTATTTATTTCAACATCAAGTTAAGTAATATAACAATAAGGGTTCAACGTTGATAACTCGACTATCCCTAAACTTATAATAACACACTTAAATGAAAGCTACAGGATACTACTGGTGCACCTTCATCACCATCTCACACTTGGCATAAACAGCTCCTAATAATTTGGGGTGTTAAGCACGATCTACAACAAAGAGATTCACCAACTGAAATTAACATATAACATTTAGAAGTTATGAAATAATAAACAACAATTAATAAAGTATGCATATTTATCATGGTATCAAACCCATGATACAATGCCTATATATCATGCACATTATTATGGAATATCACATACCTCACAAGGGTTTTTCCTGAAGGAAATCGTGAAGTTCACCTGAAAACACACCACCAAATATTCTCGCAAGAATTTTTCTTCTCAATTTCTCGGTTTACTAATTCAAATTTATAATGCCCACGTGATGGCACCACCGCCGCCGCCACCGTGCTTCACTTCAATTTCACCAAGTCTCTGATCAGAAACTCTACCAATACTAACAACGTCGGAAAACCTAAAAGCTTCGATAATATCAATTTCTTTCACCAACGAAAAGTGTTTCCCTCTGTGAGCAAGTGTTTGTTGCTTTCTCTGGTAATTTTCTAATTACTTAGCAATCTCAAATTGTTTCAATATTAATTGTTCTTATTATTAACCATTATTGCTAAGGGAATATTCATATATTGATTGACGTTATTAGTGGAGTTCATACTAGATGATCATGAACTAACAACCTATAATTAATTCCTTTTTTTCATTCTGTTATACAATTTTATTTATATGGTTAAAAGTAGTCGCCATGTAGTGGATTTAGGGTTTTATGCATACAACTTAGTGAATAAAAAATTAGAATACTTCTGTATTCCCTTTTGTGTGGATCTTTATGTGTTTATATTAATTTGTCTATGTTATTCTGATGATAATGTGATGTTTAGTGTTGGTATGATATTACAATGCCAATAAATCATGAATTTGGTTTCTACACTATAAAGATGTAATGTGTAGTCCTTCGGATATTTTAAATATCATCTTAGTCCTTGAACTATCCTTCTCTCTCATATTTTTAAAGCAACTCAGACACTATATTGATTGATTAATAATAGTTTAGGAATAATTTATCATATTTCTATAGTTCATGATCAAATTGCAGAATGTAATAGTTTATGGAGATTTTTTTTGGTTGGAAGGCTTCAAAAAAGGCACATTAATTTGCATAGATGAAATGATATATTTCTAGTTAGTTTGCAAGCTAAAGTATTTTAATTTTGATAGATATGAAGTGAAGATTGTTTTCTTTTGTGAAATATAATTGCAATGATGTCTAAAACTGAGTTAATCCATATAATATATATGTGATGTCAAATGTTAAGTTTATTTATTCATATGGTTGGAATTGGAAATTAGAATAGATTTTATCAACATCAAGGTTGTTTATTTGTCATGTGTTTCTGGTTATTCAACCAGCATAGTTGATAAGATGTCTGTTGTTTTTATATTGTAATTTGTTTCTGGTTATTCAACAACAAGGTTGTTTGCTGTATATTACAACCATTATTTCTGTTTAGGGTAACACTCTTATCACAACTTCTATATTATGACCATTATTCCTATTTAGGCATATATGAAAAAAAATACTTTTTGAGATTGCAATAGCTTACAATATGCTTAATTAGTCTTCATCATGTAAAATCTTCCTTAAATTCTAGTGTTTATTTTCTTAGTTTCTAAGTTTGTTAATTATGATTGGTATTTTTCCTATGAATTAAGGTACCCCAAGAACTCACCGATTTTACATTTCAAATTGATGTACAATATTTTTTGTTAGTCGGTCTTTTTCGCGGTACAGTATTTTGGAATAGGAACAAATTTATTTGGAAATAAGATATACTTACATTATTGTATGCCCTATCATATGTGGATCTGTGGGAATTTCTGCTATTGATGTTACTTTTTTTATCAGGAGATATAATTTAAGTAAACTTGCTACAAACATACATAATACATCTCCGTTGTCTTGATTTAATATATAAATCGTTCAATATTTGTGGATGCTTTGCAAGAAAACATTTATAAATATGTCTAAAGTTGTCACTTAGGTAGGTGGTGATGTTATCTTTGACCTTTTAAATTTTAACTCTTGATAACAGTGGGTGTAGAAGAGCTAATTTTTTCTTTTTCTTTTTCACTCCCTCACGCCAAATACAATTGGACTTTGTGTGTGTATATAAATATAGGGGGCCGATTGTGTAGGTTCTGATACCATATTACAAGTGAAGAATTTGAGAGAAATTGCATTGAATAATTCCTCATATTATTAGATAAAATGGAAAAAATCAGAATCCAAGATACAAAAGTTTTGACTTATATAGTCTTTAATTATCAAATAGCAACCTTCTAATTATAAGGCTAACTACACAAAGTGAACCTAAATCACTAATTGTGTAGTTATGTAATTAATATAAATAAAATAACAAGGTTTATGTACTAAACCTAGTGACAGATATATTATTATATGACATGACTTATTCATTAGTTTAGTTATATTTTCAAATAAGCATGTATATGACATAGTACTTGTGACTATGAGGATCTCATGGTTGGACTTGGACATGTAATTTGTTTCTACTTGTTGTGAACATGAATGAATTTTGGCCTATGGTTTTCCAGGAAAAAGGGCATACTGGCTTCTGTTTCTGTTGCTATCCATCTATATTTATTTTGTTTGTTCTTTTTTTGTTTTCCTTTCTTTTTTCTTTACACAATTCATGTTTTCGTTGAATCATTTAGAATAGTAATAGGTGATTTCACTTATTATGATAGTACAGATACTGTAATGCTTTTAAGAATGTGGTTGATGCAAATATTAAGAATGTGAATCCAGAAAGTAGTTATGGATCGCAGACATCGGGGTAAATATTCATAATTTTACCATTGTATATTTTTTCAGAAGTAGTTATGGATCGCAGTTGGATGAATGTTAATCGTTTCAGTAAAGAGTATTAAAAGGGAGTTGAGGAGTTTTTACAATTTGCTTTAAAAAAACTTCTTGAAAGTAAAGGAAGATTTTATTGTCCTTGTGTTATTTGTTTGATGAAAATACATTACATTTTGAGGAAATACGAAGTCGTCTTATTTGTTCCGGGATTAACCTGAATTATACCACATGGATATGGCATGGTGATTCGTTAAACATGTCAAATACCTCAGAAAGAGAAGAAGTTGATGTGGATATGAGTGATCAACTAGAGGACATGATACTGAAGGTGCAAATACGAGAAGGGGGTTGAATTGTGTTTGCCAAAGTTGATAACTTTTTGAGAATTTATAAATAAATTAAAAAAAAACTAGTTCGCTTTACGGTTACTTACTTGGAGTAGAAGCAATTGGATTCAGGGGCAACAAGCAATGAAAGCATAATTAATTTGACACACAGATTTATCCTGGTTCACCATTAACTTGGCTACATCCAGTCTCCTAATTTAGAAGGCTTTAATCCACTAATTCAAATACCTTTAATTACAAAGCACCTGACCCTCCAAGCTAGTCTTCCCAAACAGCCTGACAACCTCAGACTTTTGAGGAACAACACCACCTTGACCCTACAAGCCAAGTCTATTCCTAACAACTTGACAACCCCATATTGAAGAAGGAACTAAACCACTATCGTGTTGGATACAAGAGATTGGAACTTGAGTAGTTGCTTCTGGAAAGCTGATAATAATAATAGCTCTCACATTCTACGAAAAGAACACTCATAAAATATTTCTAACTTGAAACGAGTATTTCTCTCTTTGAACTCTAAGACTACTCTTTTCTGCTTTTCGATGCTTTTCTTCTTCAGCCTTGAGTATCTATTTATAATTGAAATTTGGGTTTCAATTTGGTCCTTATTTTAATTCTGAATTGTATTTTGTTCAGATTTCGTTTGTAAATTCTTCAAATGGATTTTGTTACTTTTTTGCTATAGATAAATTTTGATCAAATCTTTTTTCAAATTTTAATCAAATCTTCTTCAAATTTTGATCAAATCTTAATCAAATCTTAATTAAATCTTCTTCAAATCTTCTCATAAAATACTTTTGTTAACATCCAAACTCTAAATGTAAAACCAACTTGGTTCCAATAGATACGTGATGTTGGACAAGAGTCCTTTAATCGTGCACATGTATATGATAATTTGTGCAGTGACAAAGAAGACACATGATATCCGGGATGCACTAACTTCACACGATTGTCTACGGTGTTGAGATTGTTCAACTTAAAGGCGAGAAATGGATGGACAGATAAAAGATTCACCGAATTACTCGAATTGTTGAAAAAAATGCTCCCAGAAAGGTAACATATTGCTGAATCGTAACTATGAGGCAAAGAAGATATTATGTCCAATGGGCATGGAGTATAAGAAAATACATGCATGCGCTAATGACTATTTATTGTAGAGAATGTGTTTGAAGAGTTGAATAAGTGTCCTAGGTGTGGATTATCACGCTATAAAATGAAGGATGGTGATTCCATTTATGAAGAAAGTTCAAAGAGACCTCCTGCGATTAAATTACGTGGTCCTATTTATTTGAGGTGGATGTATCCAGTCGAGCGTTACATGAAGATTTTAAAAGGATATGTGAAGAATCCACACCATTCTGAAGCATCTATTGTTGAAAGGTACATAGCAGAAGAAGCTATTGAGTTTTGTTCTAACTATATGTGGAAAGCAGAAGCCATAGGAATTTCTAGATCTCGTCATGAGGGAACATGTGTTGGTAATGGTATACAAGGCTTAAAACTTAAGAGCATGGGACGGGAGGAAGTACTTCAAGCACATTTGTATATATTGAATAACACTGATGAGGTTCAACCTTACCTTTCTACTCAAAAAAGCATTGTGAAGGAAAAATATCATAGAATGAATGAAAAATGGTTGTTGAATAAGCATAACAAGATTTTCTTATAGTGGTTTAAAGAAACCATTTTAACCAACAACACAACTTCTGATGCATTAAAATGGCTAGCAAATGGGCCTCATTTTGATGTCATAACTTGGACTGGCTACGATATCAATAATTTTACATTCTACACAAAGAGTCAGGATGACAGTAGTACCATGCAAAATAGTGGGGTTATGGTCATAGCTAAGTCCATACATTTCTCTAGTTCAAAAGATAAAAACCCTGTTGCAGCATCCATACCTTACTTTGGAACCATTGAAGAGATTTGGGATGTCGATGTCATTAGATTTAAATGCCTGTTTTTAAATGTAAATGGATTGACATCAATAGTGGTGTTAAAATTGATGAATTTGGTTTTACATTGGTGGACCTTGAAAAGGTAGTGTATAAGGATGAGCCTTTTATTATGGCATCCCAAGCAAAACAAGTGTTTTATGTTAGTGATCCTTCTAACAAAAAGTTGTCAGTTGTTCTCCAAGGTAAAATCTTGCATGGACCAAATGAAAGTCTAGATTCATTACTCGATATTTCTTAGACTCCTTCGTTCTCACAACGAATACTTTCTTTCATTGAAGAAACTATAGTGGACGATGAGATTAACACCCCGATTTTTAACAGTGCGAGTGTATTTGTTGTCAAAACGAATAAAGGAATTTCAACTTCATTCAAAAGAATTGAAAGGAATTAAAATTAAACCACTTAAATAAATTGAAATTAAACCATTTCAAAATAATATGGCGTCGTAATCCAAATCGACAAAAGTAGCACGGTTTCCACCGCATCCTCTACAAGTCTCGTCTTCACTCCAGTTGTCCGTCCCTCTGCGCTATCCACAAATACTCCGTACGTGAAGGTCAGGGAAAACTAACGATGTTTCCGTCGTTAGTGTAACCTTCGGTGGTACGGGTTCAGGTATCATCTGAGGGCAAAGCCCAATTTTCCACAATAATTGTAAAGGGTCACCAACCGAAATTAACAATTACCACATAGCAGTTATGTCAAAGATAAAAAATACATTCATGGAATGTTCCAATGTTAAGACAACAGTAATAAATAAGTATGCTCACTTATTAAAATGTATAATGTCTACATCTTTGCAAAACAACCAATTTAACATATAAATCATGTTGCAAGTACAAATACAATCAACAATCACATCGATTTCCACTCATCAGCTCATATCAAATCATGACTCACAAGTCAACCATCCCAATGCAATATGTATATGTCAATGTACTCAACTCTTGGAATTACCGAGGTGCAGTCTCTCACAGACCAGCACACGTGCAGTCTCTCACAGACCAGCACGATTTACAGATCGAATGAACCGTCTAATACACGCTGAACCATTTCGTAGCCCTGATAGAATAGATCGTCTAATACACGCGGAACTACTCTGAAACCCGGATAGAATAGACTGTCTAATACACGCGTAACTACTCTATAACCCATCACGGTCACTACATTTACGTGTATTAGCCTCTCAAAGGTCAAATACACAGAAGTTAAATCCTCGCACGGATAGAATGGACCGTCAAATACACGCGGAACCACTCTGTAGTCCTGATAGAATAGACCGTCTAATACACGCGAAACTACTCTGAACCCAGATAGAATAGACCGTCTAATACACGCAGAACTACTCTATAACCCATCACGGTTACTACTTAACTTCGCGGCCCATCACGGTCACCGCATCAACTATGTGGCCCATCGCGGTCACCACCTGACTATGCAATGCATGGACATGCTATGTTTCCTCTTCACAGAAACAGTATGCAAATAAAATCTGAAATCCAAACACTCCATCACCACCTCAAACCATCTCAAAAACTTCATATAGTTTGTCATATGCCTTCCAAATGTTTCCCAACTCATTAAGTGCATAAACCAATGTTTAAAAATAGAATTTTTGAAAAAAACAATCTTTATTCGAATACAGCTTCCTTGTAGTTGGATACAGATGCTAAAATAGTGGAAAATCAGCACTTCTGTATTCGAATACGAGGTTGACGTAGCCGAATACAGATGCGAAGTCTGTGGCAAAAACAACAATTCTGTATTCGAATAAGACAGGGTCGTAGCCGAATACAGATGCTAAGTTAGAAGCAAGAATCACATATTTGTATTCGAATACGGAGTGTCGTATTCGAATATGAGGTTCAAAATTTGAATAAAAATTGAATTTTTACAGAAGTGTATTCGAATACGCCAGTGCCGTATCCGAATACATCTTCGAAAATAGTGGGATTTTCCAGAAAATTCACTTCAGTTTCAAAACTCTTTTCTTTGAAAACCAACACATCCAACATAACATGAACACCATTTCTTGAACCACAAAACTCATAATGTCAATAACACAACAGAAATGATTTATTTCACTGCAACAAAACAACAAAAGCATCATCCACTCAACAACAAGTCACAACAATAGCAAGAACATTACCCTCAACAAAAGCCACAAAACAGTTCAGCCATATCTCAGTACATGCATTTTGATCATCCACAAACCACATGCAAAGGCAGTTTTCAGTATCAACACAGCAACAACACGTTCTTAACACATATAACACATAACAATCATCCATCAAACATGCATTTAAAGTCCCTACACGAAATCTAAAAAGTTGGAAGGTACCCCTTACCTTAGTTACGTTTTCTTTTTTGTTTACGTTACCACGACTAAAACCGGCGAAACTCCCGCTCGCGTCGTCGCTACCAAAGTTGGTTCTCTAGTATCGTAAAGATGAGAGGAATAACTTTCCTTATTGACACTTTCTTATTCAAGGCTTGGATTTCCAAGTAATTTGAGTTTTGAGTATCCCTTCTCACTACCAACACAAAAAGAACTGGACAGAGGAAGAAGAAGAAGGCAGCTCGGGTAGGTGAGGGAAACTGATTCTGTGTTTCTGATTTTTTCTTCTTTCCCTTGCCTCTCACATACATACGCATATATAGGCATACCCCTCACTTACTACATATATATATATATATATATATATATTATAATTAAACTTTCCCCTCAAGCAACTAAATACTCCCGTCGCAACTCTGTTGGCAGATAAAATCTTGATCAACTGCCCGATTTTTAACTACTCGTAATTAAATTAAATAATCTTTCGTTCAATAATTTTACTCAATCTCAAAAATATTTATATACATATAGAAATATACATATATCAAATACCTTTACAAATATTCCAAAATACATCTGATATTCAATCCATAATTTAATTTAAATTTAAGGGTCTTACAATGAGTATGCCACTCGTGATGATCATCAAGAAGGGATATGGGAATTCAAACATAAGACTCGTAAGAAATAAAACGGTAATAATGATAGTTTATCTTAATAAAGTTTATAATATCAATAATATTTACTTTGATTGTTTATAGTTTTTACCAATATATGACATGATTGCTTATAATTATTTTTCTCCATTATTTTGAATTACTATTGACCATTATTACTTTTTTTAAAAAAGGACACATGAATAATTCGTTTGCTCCTTTGCAAAGTGTGGAGGGTACTCAGTCTACACAACGAAAGGGTAGGTGTCGTACACGTATGGCAAAGTTGAAATGTAAACGTATGATAGGTAAGAAGTTCTCGATTGATTTAGATCCGTTGATTGGATTACCTACAGGGATAAATAGGAAAAACTTTAAGGGTCATGTTGTTTCCCTTGCTCGAAGCTTTGACAGTATTTTGGTGGATAATTGGGACGACGTACATAGTGACTTGAAAAATCAGATGTGGGAAGCTATCAAGGAACTTGTAGTTTTTTGAATATTTTAGTATATATATGATTTCGTAAATATATTTTAATGCCATACACTAACTCCTCCATTTATTTTGTAATGTAGGTGAAATAGGATGTTCCTGATTCTAAATTTTTTAAAAAGAAATGGATTTCATATGTTTGTCAAAGTTGGAGGGCATTTAAAACTAGTCTAGCATCTAGATATTTAAATTGTGGGGATTTGAGTCACAAATCTCCTCTTGAGGCATATACTTATCTTGACAAGGACATATGGAAGGCGTTTGTTCAGAAACGACAGGATCCTTCCTTTGTGGTTAGCTAGATTTATAATTTAGTTTATCTTAATAAATTTATTTCTAGTATTACATTTAATTAGTGTATTACTTATAATAGGAGAAAAGAAGGAAGGCACAAATGATTTAGTCACATAATAAATACCCTCACCTAATGTTTCGTGGGAGATATGAGTTACTTACTGAAAGATTGATGAATGAAAAATTAAAACAAAGACAAGAATCATCTGGAAATTCACTAGTTGCACCTCCATCTCCATCATCATGTCATGAAAAGTGGAAGAGAGCCCGACAAAAGCCATCGGGAGATTACTCATCAGAAGATGCGCGTGTC
The DNA here is from genome assembly GCA_037974295.1 of Cicer cuneatum. Lineage (NCBI taxonomy): Eukaryota > Viridiplantae > Streptophyta > Magnoliopsida > Fabales > Fabaceae > Cicer > Cicer cuneatum. The sequence goes on along the minus strand of JBBPBO010000003.1, from coordinate 43,590,391 downwards.
ATTGCAGAAAAAATTATAAGTAATTGTGTAACATAAATTTGCTATTATAGAAGCACAAAATTCAAGTAGCAATGTCGATTTACAAGAAAGAGGGTTTGAATTAAAAATTCGCCCTTTTAAAATTCCTGTTAAAAACATAAGAAAATAACTCAAGATTGGTCTTGGTTGTGAAAATAGAAAACGGAGAACGTTCTTCGTTTTCACCAGAAAATAGATAACGTTCTTGGTTAGTTAAAATCAACAGTTCAGTTTATCTATTTAACTTGATAATTAAAAGACTAAAAGTAAATAGAGATAAGGGAAGAGAAATCTCAGATGGATATATCCTGGTTCACCCAACCCGGGCTACGTCCAGTCCTCACAACGGTGAGATTTTCACTAAGTTCTAAAACATAGATCAATCTTGGTTTTACACACCCTGTTTCAGATCAACTTTGATCTGTTACAAAAACAAATCCTTTCCACCCAGAAAGGAGTTCAATCAAATCACCTATCAATCTTTAGATAGGATTTTACAGTTCACCTTTTAATCATAAAAAGATTTCCAATAAGCTTACTCAAAACTATACTTCACACTATAGCATTGAGTTTACAATGATATGATTTAAAGTGTTTTGTCATAATCTGAGAAGGCTCAACACTTGTTTGAGTTCTAATTCTTTGACAGAGAAATACACGAGAATGATTCTAGGAATCGAATAGGAAAAATCAGAATTGACTCAATGTATGTGAGTGAGATAACTTCAAGTATGATTAAAGTGAGTAATGAATTGCTTAATACTTGAAGCTCTGATTTTGGACAGAATCTGAGTATGCTCAACTCTTGTTTGAGTTCTGATTCTTTGACAAAAGAATTCAATAGAATGATTCTGATATGAAGAAGAAGAACATTACTGAATCTTTTGTTTGTGATTAAGAAGCTTTCAAGTATGTAAGTGATGTATTGATTTGAACTTGAAGCTCTTGAATCTGATTATGAATGATGAAAAAATTGCTTTCGTGAGTTCTTGTTGTTGCCTATATCTTGAGTTCTCTTTTATAGACTCAAAAAGTACTTTTGACAGCTCATTTGCCCGTTGGGAATAGCTGGCTTGTCCTCTGTCACTGATTAGGTGAGAGAAGGCCAAAAATCAAGAACGTTCTTCATTCTGCTTCTAGAGGTATTTTCTGGTATCCTCTGATGACGTCATCTGGAGGTATCCTCTGGTGACGACTTCTGGAGGTATCCTCTAGATGTATCTTCTGGTATCCTATGGTGACGTCATCTGGAGGTATCCTCTGGTGACGACTTCTGGAGGTATCCTCTAGATGTATCCTCTAGTGACGACTTCTAGAGGTATCATCTGGTGATGTCATCTGGAGGTATCCTCTGGAGGTATACTCTGGTGACGACTTCTAGAGGTATCCTCTGGTGACATCCTCTTATGAAGTCATCATCTGGTGACATTAGAATGTTGTCCATAATGTTCTTGGATCTTCAGATTTGATCTTGCTTCTCTCAACTGATTTTGATTCGAATTTCCTTCAAGTCTTCCGTGATTTTTGAATCAAATCTCCTTAATACTTTGATCAGATTTCTATCAAAAATCAATCAAGTCTTCTTCGAATTTTAATTAAGTCTTCACTTGATCATGATTTAAATCTGGACCATATGATCTGCTGATCTGGATCAAGTATGGACCATGTGATCTGATGTGTACCATTTTGCTTCTTCATCTGGAAAGTGTAACCTTCTGATCTGGCCTATGTGATATTCTGATCTGGACTTGTGATCTTCTTATCTGAACCATGTGATCTGTTCTAGATCATGCTATCTTCTGGTCTAGACCAAGTCTTCTGTTCTGGACCAAATCTGGAACATGTCTTCTATTCTGGAGTGAGTTATCTTGTGAACTTTGTTTCCTTCTGGTCTGACTAAGTCTCCTTCTGGACAAGATTACCTTCTGGTCTAGACCAAGTCTCCTTCTGGACCATGTTTCCTTATGATCAGGGCCATGAATAATATCCTCTGATAATGTCATTGTTTCTTCCCTCAGATGATATCTTCTGATTGATGATATACTTCAAGATCGTTCAATGTTCTTGGCACTCAAGTTAGAGAATGATGTAACAAGGCTGGAGAATGATGTTTAGTATGTTGGAGAATGATTGTATCATTCTGGACTAATGTTATTATACTGGAGGATGATGTTTGATCATTATGGAGATAGTTGTTAATCATGCTGGAGAAGGATGTTTAACATGCTGGAGAATGATAATCATTTTAGACAGAAGATCATTTTAGACAGCAGATCATTCTGGACATTTTGGAGACTGATCTGATCATTCTGGAGATCGATCTGATCATTCTGGACATTTCTGGAGACTGATATGTCTTGTTGGAACAGTTTGATTCATAGTCTTTTTCCTTAAACAAAACTCAAGTTCAATAATTAGTAGATCACCATTCATAAAACTCAATCATTTAATTTAAAAGGTTTGTTGTCATTAAAACATATATCAAAAAAGTTTTTTCCTCAACAATCTCCCCCATTTTGATGATGACAAACCTTTTGAATAAATCATAAGTTTTATGGATGGATATAAATAAAATGCAAGAATGTTCATAAATATGTAATTAAACTCCCCCTAAACACATGCAAGAGTTTAATTGTTATATTCTAATTAAACTCCCCCTAAATATATGCAAGAGGTTAATTCTTAACATTCTTCATTAATTCTTTCATCCTATATCCATGATATATTTTTCTCCCCCTTTCGACATCTATCAAAAAGGTTGGGGAATAGACATAGAAGTAAAAAAAATGGAGTAATAGCATGAGTGCAACACATATAAATCATGTGGTTAACCAATGCATTCATATATCAAACTAGTCAAGTTTGCATTCAACATTAAAGAACATAGCATGTATGATGATCATATCATTGTAGTCAATATTGCAATCAAGATATGGATAATGATAACAACAACAATATGACATAACTGTATGCAAGCATTTTAACCACTTTGAAAAATAGTCAATGAATATATATTCTTCTCATTTTTTAGAAAGAAAACAATGAGTAAACTTCAGTTTCAAGAATAATAATATTTTCTAAAAACTCCCCCTGAATTAATTTTTTAAATAATTCAAAGTTCCATAAAACAAGGGAAATGTCACTTTGCTCTTTGTCCTCTTTCACAAGAGATCGCCTTTCAATTTGAATATGATCAAGCTTATTGTTAGAAATAGATCCATTTTTCATTTTTAAAATTAGAGAGAATGAGCGCATACAATGAAGTGAAATAAGATGGATGTGATATCATATCAAATATAATTTCTCTCTTTACAAAATATTCTTATGCTAAAAATGTTTGTAGTTTTCAAAAACTAATTTTTAAATAGATAATAAAAAATATGCCAAAGGATTTGCTCACATTAAAGAAATGTTTTTCCCAACGTTTTTTGTAAACACACAAATAAACAATAAGACATATGTTCCAGCATGCTTTCATGAGACTTTTTTATTGTTGCTATTTTTATCTATCATGCTTAAAATAAATTTAAACACTTGAGATCAATTTTCACAAAAGAAGTAAGCAACAAATAAGACTCATTTGCAAAGACATATATTAATATGCTTCAAAATGTTCACATATCAATTTTTGACTTGCATGGCATAATCTTCTTCGATTAGTTTTGAGTTTTAAAGCCACAAGAAACACAAATCATTTTCATGAAGACCAAACACATATTCTCTTATTGAAATCCTTCAAAAAAGAATCCTAAACAAGGATATAAATTTAAAATATGTTGAAGAAAGATTTTTTTTTCCTTTCAAAAGCCACATTATAAACTTAATTTTTTGGTTTTTTGTAAAACAATATTCAAAATATTATACTCAGACAACAAACAATGTATAAGATATTCAATATATTCAAAATAATTGGAGAGAACACGATAGAGAATACTTTCAAATTCATAAGAAGGTGAATGATGTTAATTCATTTAACATGATAATTTGAAAGATGTTATTGTGCAAAATAAAAAAAAAATTTAATGAAGTATACTTGACAAAACAGCCCTTTTTCTAATTATTAAAGACACTAATTTATTTTAAATGTCTTTATAACTAGAACAATAATTTTGAATGTCAAACTGGGTTTGCACACTTGTTTATCATAAAATGTGTATGAACAAAGAGTGAAAACATGTTGAATTTAGAATAGAAAATAGGCATATGCACATACAAGTAATGACAAAGAGTAATGTTATCAATTTAAACTTTTAAAGTCATACTTGCATAAAAAATAACATGCATTTTTAATTTTAAGAACACCCAATCAATCACATGATATAAAAAAATATTCATTCTTATCATGATGCAAACATTATAAGAATTATGGATTGAGTGTACCTCCTTCTTTAGTGGTCTAGTTCAACAACGAGAAATCTTTGAATATTTTGGAGCTTCTCTTCATTCTCTTTCGTTTATTTTGATTGATTGTCAAGGTGCGACAATTTATCTTTTGTTGTTGAGAGAGTTCTTCCAATGATGAATCAAAACTGTCATACACTCTCAAGGGTATTCTTAACCACTTCAAAATTAATCCTTTATTCCTTTATTCACACAAGCGTTCATCCAATAGGATGATTGCTCCATAATCAAGTATATGTCGTATACAACACCTTGCTGCTTGATTTTAAAGCTTGGAATGCTTGGTGGCAGTGTCACTCATTTCTGCTTTATAGATGTTTGGATATTTTGAACGTTTCATAATACTTCTTCTTTAGTGAAACTTGAATATCTATTATGTTGTTCTGAGGCATGTTAACCATTGTAGTTACTTCTCCAGCAGCAGCAACTTTGGACCTCCAGCAATAAATTCCTCCCAATTAGTTCTTCCAATAATTTGATCATGATGAAATGATTTGGAGGAAAGGTTAATAGTGAGGTAGGTATATGAGCAAATGGTTCAAGCTTATTGTTCATGTTCTTCAACTATATCATCATGATAGGAAGCATTAGTTTTCATTGAATGAAATATATTTACTGCCAAGAACATTCTACTTTTGTGGAGAATGTTCTGGTATAAACCTTTTTTGCTTAAATTGATCATTCTCTTAGATTTTTCTTCATCTAGCTTGTTTCTGAATACCCATCTTGTTCCAATGATAGATTGATCTTGTGGATCTAGAACAAGAGTCCAGACTTTATTCTTGTCAAAGTGAAGAAGTTCTTCCTTCATTGCTTCAATCCAAGATTGATCAACTATGACTTCTTTAATTGATTATGGTTCAACTTGGGAGATCATTGCCATGTTATTGTTAACAACATCTTTGAATGACATTCATGTTCTAATTCCATCAATTGTATCTCCAATTATTTGAGTTTGAGGATGATCACATATTGTTCTCCAACTTTTAGGTGGAGACTGAAACGGAGATTGTTCATCAATCTCGGTTTCCTGCAGTTCATTTTGTTGCTGCATACCAAATTGTTCTTCTTCTTCTTCCTCATTTTTCTTACCCATATCCAGATTATCAAATTCATCAAACAAATTATACATACTGATTTCATCTATAGTTTGAGCCTTGAGATTTTATATTCTATAATATTTATAGAATGTAGAGTATTCAATAATTAGACTTTGATGGCATTTTAAAACAAATTTGCCCATATGTTCAAGATATTTTCTAATAGAGCCAAGATTAAAAATACGGCAAACAATTTTTGTATGGCTTCTCCCCAAAATTATTTTTCAACACTTGATTCATTTTAAAATTGTTCTAGCCATTTCTTGTAACTAATTTTTTTAAAAACAACTTCATATTGTTGGAAATTCTTTGACAAGCAAATTATGTGAAATATCATTTTCATCAAAGAATTATTTGAAGAATAATGTTTCAAATTTCCTTTGATCATTTCTTATAGAAATGACAATTCTTTTTCAAAAGTCTTAAAAGCATGATTTGGTTGGAAATTCATCTAAGTATAAAACATAAGGATTTTTCTTTAAAATGAGGATGTTTGTTTTACTTCAGCCATGTGGGGTTTAAAAACTAACTTTAAAAGCAATTTTATAAAGTTATATCAAACATCCTTAATCTATGCAAAATTATTTCAACAAATGTTACATGTACCTTTGATTTGTTAATGTTTCCAAAGGTTATAGACACTCCAAATTTTTGTAATGAGAGGAGGCATCATACTTCTCCATTCATGTGTATTGAGCATGCCTTGTTCATGTATCAATGTTCTTTGTTGATTATTGGATGGTGTTCCTGCATCACAAGTTACTAATGACTTTGGTACCCATATTTTTTTGGGTCCTTGATGGTTAGTATATCTTCTTTTAGAAGATTTTTTACAACTTGATCTCTTTATAAAATAGCAAGTTGACTCGAAGTGGTCATTCTTGGAATAATAGGAACACTTTGTTGTTGGTTTTGAAGAAGGTTTGAAAATATGAGTTTTAAACGTCTTTCAAATTGATTTTGATGAAATTCCAGAACGTTCTCCCTTTAACCAACTTTTTGGAGTAAGTTCAGCTTTTGTTCCAGAACGTTCTCCGTTTTGAGAACAACCTAGAGAACGTTCTCCTTTCTGCAGATTTTTCAAAACTGGTAGCTTTATTTGCAGAATACTCTTTCCTTTTAACAATCCTTTTGCTTTTATTTTTTTCATCTCTTTTCTTAAAGTAACAAGTAAATTCCAGATGTCTAATTCTTTTAATATAAGAACATTTCGTTTTGCATTTATCTTCCTTTGTTTCTGGAATGGGTATTCTTCTATCATGAAAGGCACAATCTGATACAATGAAAATGTCACCAACACTAGCTCCTCTGGCCTGAAATAAAAATCCAAGAATTAACATTATTTAGAAAACATGGTCACACACAATTATTATTTACATCAGAATATTTTCAGCTGCATACACAATTGTTCTAAAAAATTTATTTATTAAAAAGCTTGTCTGATACATGGACACAGAAAGTAGAAAGTAGATAAAAGCCTGTCTTTTAAGCAGATAAAAACAAAGAAAAACATGATTTAACATTGATTAAAGTGTCATTAAGATTTTTTCTTTGAATTTTTTATTCAAATAAATGGTTTAAACCCCACCACCAGTTTATGTAAATGAAAAATATGTATCAAATCATAGGTATTAGTTATTACAAAATGAATAGGGCATAACAATTTCACAAGAATGAGGACCAAAGCTAGCTAAGTCAGGTTGCAGTGCTTGAATAGCAGCATATGTTACAAGAGCAGATGATATTGTGCCAACACTATCAACCCTTGAAACAAATGGGTCAACACACAACTCAACAAATTTGAAATATCAATAAAATAGGAATAATGATATGAACAAACCTTAGGTAAAGTTGTTTAGACATTGTTCTTGTTGTTCCTCACCTAAAATATAGTATAAATGTCACAAATCATTTTAAGGGGTGCAAACAACTGTCTCTATGATTAAAAAAAAATTGTACTTTTGTGAGAGGAAAACTAAAAACTGCATATTAAGCACTGCACATAAGTTTTATCCTAATGATATATTGAACTTTGTTTTATACTTGTCAAATTGAGAAAGCTAAATAATCTAATAGTGAAACGGATGATTGATGTTCAGCATGAACTGTTATAGGAAGAATGGATTAAAAGACAAGATAGAAACTAATAATCTAATATAGTATTTTATGTCTTTCATAACATGACATCAAGTAAGGGCTATAGACTGAATGACTAACAAAATACAACACTTAAGTTTATATGGACAAAAGGATGCTACTTTTCTCTTTTAGCAGGATACATAAAATTGATATTGTTTTCGTAATTCTTCAAAAAGTTATTGTATTATGAACATCTCTTGTAGATGGGGAATTAGGTGTATATGAAAGACATGTTCACTGCTTCGCCAACGCAAAACTTTTTTCTTCACTGTACAAAACGAGAATCCCTGGTGCAAACCATGCAGTGAAACCACCAAAGAGTGGAGTGGATCTAGAATAAAGAATGATGAGAAGGCCAGAATATTTATGAATAACAAATATACACAAGCATGCTTGTATATATATACAACAAAATCCATGCTTATCTATTTTAGAATAAAAGGAAATTAAGTGGTTAGTCTTAGTTAAAATAGTTAGTTATAGTTATAGAAGCCATTTCTGATTTACGTTTATTCTTGTTAATTAGAAATAATTGTAAGTAAATGTTCTTCCATTTGATAGTGATTGTATCTATTAATTATATCTTGTAGGATTCATTGGTTGAACAAACGTCTAATGGAACCTTTTTTCCACATGGACGTAAAGATATCTTGACAGAGGCCATTGGGAAACCTGAGCATCCTGGCCATGTTTGTGCTGTTGGTCGAGGTGTGGGGATTCGACAATACTTTGGATCACGTTCTCATTATGCCTCCACTCCACCAGTTTTCAGTAGCCACCAAATAGAGGAGCTTACTAATGTGATTAAAAATAAAGTGTTCCAGGAGCTATCACAACAAAACGCAAATTTGTTCATGAAGGGCAGTTGTTCTGTTGAATTACCTATACCAGATGATGAGGACGATGATATCCCAGAACAGTGTACATTGTATGTTGATAATAATGATTTTGTAGTGGCATATGCTGATGTGTACAAGTTGGGGCCCACCTTACACAATCAATTGTTAGATAATGATATGGTTAGGGTGGTGGTTACCAAGGTTTTGGATGCAAATGCTCAAGTACCTATGCCCACTGATGAAGTAACAACAGTTGGTCATGCTTCAAATACTTTCATTCAATGGCCAAAAAGACTTTTGTGGCTTGTTTCTGATAAGGTATTCATTACATACATCTTTTTCTATTTACACTTGAAATATTTTAAACGACTAAATAATTTATCTTTAATTATTTAGGAGGCTGACATATGTATGGAAGTTGACGTTCCACTGAAAAAGTCTGAATCTCAACTAGATTCTATTCAATAATTGTTGTTAAAGTCGATGAGTATATCATTGTCTATAGAGCTAAAATTGGAACATGAGACAAGTGAAGTGTTTGTTCTTGGAGAAAGCGATATAGTAGAGTTGTGTATGGGTAATCGAGAGTTGTGCATCACTATTATACAAATATGGTTGACGTAAGTACATTTAATTTGTAAAATTAGTCAAGTAATTAATTTCATTTATAACAAAAAATTATTTTTATTTATTTATTTCAATATCTTAGATATATGTATCGCCTTTGTATTGACTTGGGAAAGAGTGGCGTGTATGAATTCATTGATCCATGTTTCATTCAGAGTGAATATGATCCTATTGGGGCTAAAAAATATATACAAAACAAGTTGCAACACGATCAAAAAGAGTGTTATCTATTACCTTATCTCAACAAGTAAGTAAATTTTATTATAATTTATCCATTATATTATGAATGTACTTAACACATTTAACTTTTTGCACAATGTAGTCATCATTGGCAATTGCTCGTTATTTGTCCTAGGAAGAATACTATAGTCTTCCTATATTCGTTGGGATGGAAACCAAATAAAAATATTATGCACATCGTCGATTTGTAAGTGTTTAATGTATTTCTCGTATACGTATATGTAAATGAATTTTTTGATATGTTTTATAATACAAGTTTAATGAGTATTTTATTTTTGTAGAGCTTTGGTGAATATAATAAGTTGCAAAGATTAAGAAAGAATAAGCCCGCATGGAGCATTCCCACTGTAAGTTGGTTAGATTATATATATAGAATTTCAATTATAATTTATATGTCTTTATCTATATAATAATTACTCACTATAATTTTATATATGATATTCAATTTTAGTGTCAAAGACAACCTAAAGATTATGAGTGTGGCTACTACATTATGAAACATATGTTGGAACATTGTATCTAGTGGTCTCATTGATACATGGATGCGGGTATGTGATAGATTTTTTCAAAGTTAGTATTAATTAACTACTTATGATTTTTATGGTCACGTGATTCAGATAATCTTGTTATTTCAATGTTTATAATTCAGATATTTGGAGACTCAAAACCATTCGAAGATGATGAAATAATGAACGTCCGACAACGTTGTGCAAACTTGATTCTTGAACTAATTGAAAATGCTTGAAGCACTTATATCATTTTAGTATATTTAGACTGTTAATAAAAGATAAAGTATTTTTTTAAACAAGTAGTAATGATAATGTAGCTCTGAGTTTGATAACTCTGATTTTATAAGATTTTTATGACTCATTATCATTGATTTTTAAATGTAAAGCTTCATATGAAGTTTTGTGTCTTATGGTTGAATGAAAAATTCTAGCTAATAAGGTAATATGTGAAACTCTGATTATGCATACGTGACGAGTGAAAGTTATGAAAAAAAAATTCAATAGTTAATTATTTAAATCGGTTGGCTCATCGATCTAATAAATCAATTTTGTATATGACGTATTATATTGGTCCAAAATTTAACCGATGTAATAAATCAATTTTGAATTTGACTTGTTAGATTGGTTCAAATTTAACCGATCTAATAAATCAATTTTGAATTTGACTTGTTAGATTGGTTCATTTTAGCCAATTTAATAGTTAACTATTTATTACAATGCTTGATGTTAGATCGGGCAAGTAACCGATCTAACATGTACATAGGAACCGATGTAACAAGGTTAAATTGCACTAGTGTATTAAAATATCAAGTTTGATATTCCTCGTTGGGAAAAAAATTTGTCAAACATAAAGTAGCCCTCAATCAACTCAAAAACTTAATTAAAAAGTTTCTTCGACTTCCAAGTTGTGTTTGAGAAATTTAGGGTTCTTATTGTTTTGAGAAGAAATGAGTTTAGGGTTTAAGAAGATCGGGAGAAATACAATTAAAAAAGATTTGAGAAATTTGCGACTCAAAGAAGACGAGAAAGAAGGATAAAGAAGATTGGAAATAAATGAAGAAGATTGGAAATAAATGAAGAAGATTTTAGGGAACTTTAACCCATTTTTTTTATATATTATATAAAAAAAATATTTTTAATCAGATAAATATTTTTTAAATGATGTTAGAAATCAATATTAACGAAAGAATGTAATTGAGCAACATTTGATTCAGTTGAGATATTAATAGTCTTAAAGACTAAATTGATAGTGTCTTTCAAAGACTAATTTGATGGTTTATTCAAATAAATTTCTTTGGTTCCAAATCCCACAATCCATTGATTGTACGAAAAGAAAATAAAAGGAATCTGATGATGATTCAAAAACCAAAATCTAGGTAAAAGGAAAGGAAAATTCGCAGGAAATTGAAACAATATGAATGAATTCAAAATTGATAAAAATTAAAATGAATAAATAAAAGATGGATCAAGAGATGGAGAAAAACAGATAATTAATAAAACTAGACAAATTGCAAAGATAATAAAGATCAAGTCATTAATAACAAATTCTAATTCAATATCTCAATGATGAGAACAAAACTTTATTTCATCTAAATGTGAACTTTTTCATCATTTGAGAAATCTAACTAATGGCTGATTGCAAAGTAGAAGTAATTAAAGGTCACAATTAAGTAACATAACTCCTAGTGGTAACATTAACCATCTTCACTTACTAATAGCATTAACTTTATTATATACTTCTGTTACAAAACTCGCAATGCATCCAAATAGCAATTTCTTCAAAATAAAGCCATATATTGGCGTAACACCCCCTTATCTACCAATTTGTTTGCTTCTATTTATTTTATTTAACTATTATTTTCCGATAAAAGCTAACAAAAGCCCTTAAAACATTAGTTAGTATTTGTATTACTCTTCCACAAAACAAAGAAAACATCATAAAATTAGATTCAACTTTTATTCTGTTTTTTATCATGACAGAAGTCAAATTTAATCAAGGTGCAAGAAATATAAATTATAGAAAATGTTGTTATATTTATGACACTTTAAAAAATACTTCAGTCGAATTTCTCAAACGTAAGATATAGCCAAAACAATCAAGATAAATCGTTTCTAGTGAAATTATTATCAAAAGTGACTTTTTTTTTAAGTTCCATTTCACTGTTCCACATGCTTAATGAACTCGTGATCTGGTCGATTTTTATTGTCCAATCGCCCTAGCTAGAGCAACAGATCTATACAAAATGAGAACTCACTTTCCAAACATTCCACAAACTATTTTATCTTGTAAAAAATGGCATGTGCATGCATAGAGACACCGAAAGATGGACCCATTAAAAAATTGTAAATGCTAAGCTTCAATAGATGTGATAATGAAATATTTGCTTTAATAAGAAGAGTTTATCTTCTGTTTTTGTGTGGTCGTGTTATGAGGGGCAAGCTAGTAGTAACTGGTGCTATGAAACTAGACAAGGCTAGCAATCTTTTAGCATTTTACTCCACATGGGTTGTCCACACTACAGGTTATTAGCATCTTACTTCTTCAATGTCATATCATATCCATATCCACGAGTTTTGTCATTCTTAATTTTATATATTTTAAATGTACCAATCAATTTTATATTAATAATTAAAATTCAATGTAACATATGCATTGTAATAATATCTTATGTTCATACAGCCCTATATTTTTGTTATATATACATGCGTATACTTGAAAAATGAAACCATTACTATGTTGCTTATTTACATATATCTGTCTCGGGTATAAAAAAAAATTAAGGAATCTTTATAAAATTTTAATCTTTTAAGTTTAGTTTTTATAAAATAAAAAATTAATTTTATACTCTATCAAATTATCTTGCAAGTAGTCTTTATTAAAATAAAATATATTTAATTGTTTTGCAACTTTTAAAGTTTTATTGATTTTTTACAAACATATTTAAAATATTATATATAAAATTATTCTACATAAATTTAAAATTTTTAAAATTATGAAGAATTAAAAATAAATTTTTTAAATACAAAAAAATAAGATAAAAAGTAATGAAAATGTTGAATTAGAAATCGAATATTAAACTCATTTTTTTGTAAAAACAACTTTTTAAAACTTTGTAAACATCGTTACAAAAAATCATTCAAATATATATATTAGCTTAATAGCTGAGATGGTTTATTATAGCATTAAATGCAAAAATTTGAAACTATATGTATAATAACTTTGTAACAACTAAAAGCTTTATTTTTATTTTACATAGATTAAACTTAAAATGTCAATATTTATAGAAACCAAAATATATTAATCATAACAAAATATATCTGCCCCAAAATATAAGAAAAATTATTCAAACAAAATTAATTTATTTGATATATTCAAATTTTTAATCAAATAAATCAAATTTGTTTGATCAATTTTTATTTATATTTCGTTAACTCCCAAACAATTCTGGACAAATGCATAAAAACATTAGATAGATTTGGCTTAATTTAACATCCAAATAGAAGACGGTGGAAATAATAGTTTATAGATATAATTAAAGATATTAAGATTTAAAAAAATGTCAAACAAGTACGGGTTCAAGTAATAATCGAAGTGCATTTGTTGAGATGATATAATATTTCTTTAGTTTTTTTTGGCAGAATAGCATTTCTTTAGTTAGATATATTGTTTGTCGTTATATAATATGAAAAACATTCTAACGGTGATGGAATAGTTTACTTTGTTAAAGATATTACAATAATAAATAAATTAAAATATGTCCCTAAAATATCACGTTATCTTATTTTTTGATATCATGTTTCCAACGTTGAATTAGGTAGTACTACCGCTGTTCAACAATCTCTTTTATATCAAAAAAATATTGATAAAAATTGTGAAAAAGTTTTAGATTGGAATTAAATTGATTTAGGGGATTCATAAACTATGTCAGAGACGCTTCAGATATTTGAAGTTTAAGCTACACAAAATTTTAAAAATGTAATTTATGAGATTTTTTGTTCCAACTTATCTAATACAGTTAATACATAACATCTATAAGAGAATAATCAATATCTAAATATGTGTATTGTTGATTCTTGAAGTGATGCAATATTAGAGAAGAACAATATTCAAAACCATCCAATTTCTTCTTTTTCAACAATTAATTCAAAAGTCATGGTATCGAGCAAGACTTATCCAAATGTTATTGGTACTTTCAATAATTTACATATCAGGATTGTTCATGATTTGATGATCTTGAGAGTTTTAGAATTGTTTAAAGATAGAGATATTAATGAAGCACATTAATCTACTACCAATGAAGAGCACTTTACGGAAGTAATTTAATAATATATAAAAAACTACTGTAGTTTTTAATTTTGGTCTACCGGACCAAAAACCTGTCTAATTTGAAGAACTTTAACACTTTTTTTTTCTTTCTTGAATTAAGTTTATATCCTCTCAATTATTATCTTTTTTTCTTTTTAATAAATTTTTAACTTAGAAAAATCTCTACGCCCCTCTCTTGATCAGCTCTACATGCGTAACTCAACTAAATTGTTAAATTATTTTTATTAGTATATTATCTGTGTCTGGATCCTCTCAAGTAAATGGTCTACACCGCTCTCTCAGCAATAGATATATACCATTAGATATATCTAAAGGATGAGAAAGAAAAAAATAACATCAATGTTTTATACGTCTTTTACGTACTATAATTTTCTAATTTTCCAAAAACCAACAACTATGATATTTTAATCTGGACCATTGATCTTTTAATCTGGACATTTATCCTCTGATCTGGATCCACTCTGGATTAAATCGGGACAATCATTTCTTCTGATCTGGACTGAGTTTTATGTTCTGGACCATGCTATCTTCTGGTCTGGACCAAGTCTAGACTGATTCTTATATTCACGACCAAGCTATCTTCTTGTGAGGATTGAGTCTGGACCAAGTCTTACTTATGTTTCCTTCTGGTCTGAAATAAGTCTCCCTCTAAAAGGCTTCCTTCTGGTCTGGACCAACTCTCCTTCTGGACTCTGCTTCCTTCTGATCTGGGTCAAGAAATATATCCTCTGATGATGTTATTTGTCCTTTGATATTTTGCCTTTGATGACATCCTCTGATATCCTCTGGTGCCTTCAGGATGCATCCTCTAGTACCATCTGGATGCATTATCTGGCCTAACCTTCTGGGGACATTTCTATCCTCTGGTGTTTCTTCTGGATGTATTCTCTGGTGGTGTCATCCTCTGATTTTACACAGCTTCTGATTAGTTCTTCTAAATCAAAATAGTATTTACATAAAATACTTTTGTTAACATCAAAATTCTAAGTATAGAACCAACTTGGTTCCAACAAAATCCTTCATCATTTGAAGGTCACTATAATTCGGATGGAGCCCAGAAGTGGTTGCAAGAGATTGAGAAATTTTTTAGAGGAGTGGCTTGTCCCAAAGGCCAAAAAATGCATTTGGGAACGTGTATGTTGACAGGAGAAGCTGAACATTGGTGGGATAATGCGCGTCAACGTTTAGATAATGCAGGGACTGCAATTACTTGGACAGTATTCAGAAACATGTTCCTAGTGAAGTATTTTCCTGAAGACATCCGCAATAGGAAGGAAATGGAATTTATCAAGTTAGAACAAGGTAATATGTCAGTGGCAGAGTATGCCACTAAGTTTGAGGAGTTGCCCAGGTACTATCCACTCTATGTAGGAGAAGCAGGAGAAAAGTCTAAGTGCATCAAGTTTGAAATGGGACTCAGACCAAAGATCAAGAAGCAGGTTGGAATGCAAGAGATCCGTGACTTCCCTACCCTAGTGAATAAGAGTAGGATCTATGATGACGATAGTCGTGCTGAAAAGGCACATTATCGAAACACTGGAACCATGAAGGACAAGAGGCCTATGCATCATAATATGGGAAAACCTTACTCTTTCACTCTTATATATCTGAAAGTCGTTCGAATTATCACTAACACGGTTCTTCAGTTGGAAGAGGAAATGGTAATGGTAATGGAAAAAGAAATGAAACCAGTTATAGTTATGGGGGTGGTAGAGGAAACCCGAATGGAACAGGAGTTAGTTATGTGAATAGCAACAATAGTAGTAACAACAGTGATCCAGCTACTCCTATTCGATGTCACAAGTGTGCTAAGCAAGGTCATATGGCATTTGAGTGCAGAGATGCTGCAGTTACTTGTTTTAATTGTCAACAACAGGGCCACATCAGCACCACATGCCCCTATCCAAAGAATACTCCCCAATCTGGAAACCAGAGTTCCCAAGCCAGCCAACCTATATCTAATGGAAGAGTCTTTGCCCTCAATGGTGCAGGAGTGTCTGAGAAAGACAACTTGATCCAATGTACTTGTCTCATCAGTGATACTCCTTTGTTTGTGCTATTTGATTGTGGTGCTACTCATTCCTTTGTGTCTCTTGATTGTGTTAGACGTTTATGACTACCTGTGTCTCGTTTACAGTATGATTTGATTGTGAATACCCCAACTAGTGACTCTGTTGACACCTCTAGTGTTTGTCATAATATTTCTATACATGTGTGTGGAAATGACATCCGAGTTGACTTAGTATGTTTACCTTTGCGTCTAGTTGATGTGATCCTCGGTATGGACTATTTATCTGCTAACCGAGTCCACATAGATTTTTTTAGTAAAACTATTGAATTCGTGGAATCAGAAGAGAGAGAGAAGCCTAGCAATATATCTGCCAACCAAGTGAAGGCACTCTTGAAAGAAGATGCCAAGTTATACATGATCCTATCCTCGTTGGAACTTGAAGAAAAAGTGGTAGTACAAGATGTTCCAATTGTGCGTGAATTCCCTGAAGTATTCCCTGATGATGTCAATAGTTTACCACCAGAGCGTGAGGTCGAGTTTAACATTGACCTTGTACTAGGTACTGGACCCATATCCATGGCACCATATAGGATGTCTCCCTTAGAATTGTCTGAGCTTAAGAAACAATTGGATGAGCTTTTAGATAAATAATTTATAAGACCTAGTGTGTCACCATGGGGTGTACCTGTGTTGTTGGTTAAAAAGAAGAATGGATCTATGTGGTTGTGTGTGGATTACCGCCAACTTAATAAAGTGGCAATCAAGAATAAGTACTCACTACCTAGGATATATGATCTTATGGACCAATTGAGATGATCCTGCGTATTTAGTAAGATCGATTTGAGATCAGGTTACCATCAAATTCGGATGAAGTCTTCTGATGTCTCGAAAATCGCATTTATGACCCGTTATGGCCATTATGAGTACTTCGTCATGCCTTTTGGTGTTACTAATGCCCCAGCGGTGTTTATGGATTACATGAACCGAATCTTTCATCCTTACCTAGACTCATTTGTGGTTGTCTAATTATTTGCCAAGTTGTCTAAGTGTGAATTTTGGTTAGAGGAAGTAAGTTTCCTAGGACATGTAATTTCAAAAGGAGGAATAGCTGTTCATCTCGCTAAAGTATAGAGTGTCTTAGAATGGAAAGCACCAAAATCAGTGACTGAGATTAGGAGTTTTCTAGGACTGGCAGGTTATTATTGTAGATTCATAGAAGGATTCTCCAAGTTGGCCTTACCTTTAACTAAGTTGACCCAGAAAAGGGAATTGTTTGTGTGGGATACCCATTGTGAGAATAGTTTCCAAGAGCTTAAGAAACGTTTGACCTCTGCACCGATCTTAGTGTTACCTAACCCGAGCGAACCTTTTGTAGTATATTGTGATGTGTGTGGCTCAGGATTAGGTGGAGTGCTTCTGCAGGATGGAAAAGTCGTAGCGTATGCTTCTAGGCAACTGAAGATTCATGAGAGAAACTACCCTACCCATGACTTAGAACTAGCAGTAGTTGTCTTTGTACTTAAGATGTGGAGACTCTATTTGTACGGATCTAGATTTGAGGTTTTTAGTGATCATAAGAGCCTTAAGTACCTTTTTGACCAGAAGGAATTGAATATGAGGCAATGTAGGTGGATGGAATTTCTTAAGGATTTTGATTTTGAACTTAACTATCTCCCTGGAAAGGCCAACGTAGTGGCCAATGCCTTGAGTAGGAAGACTTTGAGTGTGTCCGCTTTAATGGTTAAGCATAACGAGTTGCTGGAACAGTTTAAAGATCTTAGTTTAGTTTGTGAATTGACACCAAAAAGTATTAAATTGGGAATGTTAAAGGTAACTAGTGGACTATTAGAAGAAATTGAAAAGAGTCAGAAGTTGAACTTATACCTTTTGCATAAGTTACAGCTGATTGACCAGGGGAGAGAAACTGATTTTAAAATGGGCGTGGATGGAATTTTGAGATTTAAGGATAGAATTTGTATACCCAGTGTAGAGGAGTTAAGAAAGATAATCTTAGAGGAAGGACATAGGAGTTGTTTAAGTATTCACCCTGGAGCCACAAAGATGTATAAGGACCTCAAGAAGATATTTTGGTGGCCTAGGATGAAAAAAGATGTTGATGAGTTTGTATATGCTTGTTTGACCTGTCAAAAGTCTAAGGTAGAACACCATAAACCTTCAGGCTTGATGCAACCTTTGAGTATTCCTAAATGGAAGTGGGATAGCATCTCTATGGACTTTGTTGTAGGCTTACCTCGAACTCCAAAAAAGTATGACAGTATTTAGGTTATTGTGGATAGATTAACTAAATATGCTCATTTCATTCCGATAAACATAACTTATTCTATGGAAAAGTTATTTGAATTATACATAAAGGAAATTGTTAAGTTGCATGGAATCCCATCAAGTATAGTGTCAGATAGAGACCCTAGGTTTACCTCTAAATTTTGGCAAGGTTTACAAAGCGCTTTGCGTACGAACCTTAGGATGAGTTCAGCCTATCACCCACAAACAAATGGTCAAACTGAAATAACCCCTAGTTTACCTATAACAATAGTTTCCACTCTAGCATTTGAATGGCCCCTTTTGAGGCGTTGTATGGAAGGAGGTGTAGAACCCCTCTGTGCTGGTTTAAGACAGGCGATAACCTTGTGTTAGGACCCCGAGATTGTCCAACAGACTATGTATTCAAGAAAAGATAAGGGCGTCTCAGAGTAGGCAAAAGAGTTACCATGATAAAAGAAGGAAAGACCTCGAGTTTCAAGAAGGTGATTATGTATTTCTGAGAGTTACTCCAACAACTGGGGTTGGTCGGGCGTTAGAAATGCGAAAGCTTACTCCTCGGTTTATAGGACCCTACCAAATTCTTAAACGTGTCGGTAACGTAGCATATCAGATTGCATTGCCTCTGTCTCTTTCTAATCTTCATAGTGTCTTTCACGTGTCTCAACTTTGCAAGTACATTTTCGATCCTTCACATATAATCGAGTCAGAGAAAGTCTAAATAAATGAGAATCTAACTTTTGAGACCTTATCGCTACGGATTGAGGATTAAGGGGTAAGACAATTTCATTAGTTAAGGTTGTTTGAGGAGGTGTTGCTGGTGAAACTGTTACGTGGGAAGTCGAAAGTCAAGTGCATGATTCGTATCCAGAGTTGTTTTCCTCGGGTAAATTTCGAGGACGAAATTTTTTTTTACAGGGGGAGAAATGTAACACCTCAATTTCTTATTATTATATTTTAATTATAAAATATAATGCACAACTATTATTATCCGTATGTTGACATGTGTGATAATTTCTTTCGTGTTTGTTCTATGTGTTCGCCCTAGTGATTTATTTAAATTATTAATATTAATAATGTTCAATTTGTTTTAATATATATATACATATATTTATATAAAAAGAAAATAAGAAGTAAACGTGTGTGTTGCTACATTAGTCTATTAACTTAAGCACTGATAGAGTGGGTTTATGATTGTAATAATAATAATAATAATAATAATATTAATAATAATAAGGGTCATAGGCTAAGTGTATAGGTCTGATAATAAGTCTAATATATACCTAATACTACTAGTACGTATAGATAGGTATATAAGTGAATGAATGAGGCTGTCATGCATTCCGTGTCTCTGTTTCCCTGTTCTATTAGAAAGAAAAAAAATTGAATTGACTATTGTCCTGTTGCATCCAGCCGCAACTCTTAATACCAAAATCATACATTGATTTCAAAGACTAGGCTGTTAGAGACGGTGATTGGCGAAGACACGACACATTACATCAACGAATCAGCTTCATTGAGAAAAATCTTCAATCAAGGTAAGGAGTGAGATGAGGTTTGATATTATGAGTATAAAATGATATGAGATGAACGAGAATACTGAAATTCCCAGATATTCATCTGGGGCTTACTACGTATGGTCGAGCCCTTCTGAGTGATAATAATTAATTAATAATATATGAATGGTAATAGTGAAGACTAAAATATATTTTAGCAACCTATACAATTGCTGTTAATTTATTTATATCAAGATTGCATGCTGTCTGGTTTTATGAACCTTATGTTGATTGTTATTGTATGAATGATATGTACTTGAGTGCTCTTGTAACTTGATTGAAATTATGATATTACTTGAATGTGCCACCTGTTTGATTTCTTATTATGTGATTGATGAGATTGGACTGTGTATTGTGAGTAGTGTAAACCATATATTGGGGCTTTATTGTGATTGACTGATATATATATATATATATGTAATGATGAATATTGTGAAGTACAACTGAAAATTATTGAGTTATGATAATCCAGTAAGCATGAGATAGATGCTATAGTTTTGGAGTGAGGATTATTTTGTCATTGTATAGGGAGGGTTTGACAAACCTAGTGATTCGGGGAAGTACAACTGAATGAGCCTGATCATGGAGGGCTATAGTTGAATTGTAAGGTAAGACTGATAGACCTTGGGGCCACATCTAGTTGGGAATTCCTAAGTGGATTAGTGGGTTATTCCCTAAGGCCGGGAGCTACCGTGCAAAACAAGAGTACCCCGACCGTCGCGTATATGTGTCTCGGTTTGAGTTGAGGGGATCTATGAGGACTTGGCCATTCATGAATTGTCCGTCCATTCTTGTAGTGGCATATTACCAGGCCTCCTAACCAAGTACTTCAGAGTAGAATGGTACCAAGTGATGAAGAAGTATAGAGTATAGGACATGCATAACATTTTCTCCCTGTGACCGTTTTATTGTGATTGAATTAGATTAAACTTTGATATTATGTTCTGGAATGTTTCTCAGGTTTGTGTTAGTTTGATTACTTATGTGTTCTTCTCATTTACATTATACTGTTACATAATTTCAATACTCACCCCTCGTTGTTTGTGTTTGGCGATTGCGATGGACGCAAACAAGCTGCAAGCTGCATGTGAAGATTAATACTCTCAGAGTGTAGGAAGTCGTCTCATCTTGAAGACTTTTATCATCTTCCTTCTGTTAATTTCATATTTGAACATCTTTTATTTTGGGAAATTTCGCTCTGATAGTGACATCGGGTTGATACTACATATATAATTATCAGTAACTTATGTACGTGTGCTTCAAAAAGAATTTAATTTGATCACGGTTATGACTTTCGAATTGTTAAGTTGATGGAAACTTTGGATTAATATGACTTGTCCATGATTAAGTGATATTTTTGCCTTAAAGAAATCGTTTGAAAGTTTTATTTATTTATTTATATTTTATTATTTTTAAATTAAAATTTGAAAAAAAAATTAAAATAACTTTGAAATTTAGGGTGTCACACACTTTGTTGCATGTTCATAACAAATTGATACACTTTGAAATGCATTAAAATATTTTCTAATTGATTTTAAAACTTTGTTAATTGACTTACTATCATATGAACCAACTTACATACGTCAAAAACTCAGTTGTTGATATCCTAGACTCGTTAATCCACTCAAAACAATGTTAAAAAAAATAAAAATCTTTATTATGTTGTGATTTCTAATCTTCACAATAATATCTAGTTACTAAGTTGATCATTTTCATGAATCCACCCCGATTCTTAAATCTTGACAATAACAATATCTAAATATGAAATTTATCGTTTTTTATAAAATTTTATATCCTTATTAAAATAATATAATTCTATATTATTGTAAAAAATGTTTATTTTGGATTTATCTCCCTTTTTTCATTACACACAAGAGATAATTATGTTAGCAATATTTTGTCAAGTGTATGTCCGAGTTCACAATGAGAATGATGTAAATCATAGTGTGGCAGAATGATTTTAATAAAAGTTTATCTTTAGATCTTGAATAAAATAACAAATTTATCACACACTAAACATACACTATGTAACAAAGTCAAATTTATACAAATATATATATATATATATATATATATATATATATATATATATATATATATATATATATATATATATATATATATATATAATGAGATGAGTTTTATAATGAGAGCGTAAGAGGGTTAAATCTTGACCTGCTTCGATTCATGTTTTGCTTTTTTATTAGATATCTTAGTTAGTTAATTAAATTGGTTAGTTAGTTACACTAACTAGTTAGTTATTTTACAATGTTTATCTAATTAATTATATAAGTATTTGTAACTATCGATGTAACACTCTTTCAATCATCAATATTATTTAATTTATTTTTCTCCATTTATCTCTTATCAATGACATCAATCAAAAATCGTAATATGGTATCAGAGCATAATTGTTTCGCTATATTTTTTTCCATCTCAATATTTTCTTGAGAAATTTTTTATTGAAACAGTTTTTCCCTCCTCGATTACAATATTTCTTCATCAACACTCTAACGCTCCATTTTCGATTCAACCTTCATTTTTTCAAAATACAAATAACAATGACAAAATCAAGTGATCAAGACTCCAATTTATTGAATAAAAGTGGTGAGTCTCCAATAAATTATTATAAGTGCATACACCATAAATTGTTGATTGAGTTCTATGATCAAGATTTGTCAAAGTTTTTCAAGAACACTAAAATTTTGGTGATATATTTCTTCTTTCTTTATAATTAGCCTAATTGGCATTTTACAAAATTTATTCTTTCTTTTAGTCAACATTCTACAAAATTTATTTTATCTTTGAACCTTAATTGGCATTCTACAAATTCATTCTTTCTTATTTGGCATTCTACAAAATTCATTCTCTCTTTTAGCCTTAATTGGCATTCTACCTTATGTCTATAAAGAAATGGATGATTGAGCAAAATTCATTCTTTCTTTCCGACTTAATTGGAATTCTACAAAATTCATTATTTCTTAATTGACGTTCTTCAAGATTCATTCTCTCTTAATTGACATTCTACAAATTTTATTCTCTCTTTTAGCCTTGATTAACATTCTAGATTATGTTCATAAAGAAATGGATTAAGCAAAATTTATTAATTCTTTTAGCCTTAATTAGCATTATGTAAAATTCATTCTTTCTATTAGCCATAAAGAAATGAACGATTAAACAAAATTCATTCTTTTTAGTATCATTGGCATTTCGAATTCTATCTAGAACTATATATATATATATATATATTTATAATTGGATGGTTAAACATAATTTCATTCTTTCTAGTCTTAATTAGCATTTCATATCTTATCCATATTAGCCTCTATTCATAATATGGATAGTCAAACACAAAAATCATATTATTTCGCTGATGAATTTTTGGCATTTCAAATTCTTTTAGGCGATGAATTTTCGACATTACAAATTCTTTTTAGCCGATGTCTTTTCAGACATTTCTTTCTTGATATTTTTCTAGCTTAAGGGATATTAGATATCTCAATTAATTAATTAAATTGGTTAGTTAATTGTATTAACTAATTAATTATTATCTCAATTAATTAATTAAATTGGTTAGTTAGTAGTATTAACTAGTTAATTATTTTACAATAGTCAGTTATTTATTTTTCTCCATTTATGTTTTATTAATGATTTCAATCAATAATCCTAATAGTTTTCTTGAACACACAAACCCAGAATTGATGGATTTGCCATAGTAAGAAAAGAATGAAATGTAATTTTAATTTCATTTCTACCCAAAAAAAAAAATATGATAACATGTGAGACATGTTGCTCCTTGAAGGAATGAAGTTGATCCATTGCCACCACCATCAGTCAATCCCATTGGAAAAATATTTCACATCAGTGAACGACCTCAAATCCAGATTCGCCCCTTCCAAACTAAAACAAAAAGATTAAAGTAAACTATCTATATTCATTTAAAGGTCCATAATAGCTCATCTCACTCTCACTTAACATGAGTTTTATTACCAGATATGTCCCATATACCCCCTCTCTCTATATATAAACTTGACTTATGTACCAATAAACAATTTGACTAGCGCAGCCCAAATTGATGATAAACTATGGAGGTGGTGGTCCAGTCAATTGTAATTTGTAAAAGTGATCCATGGTCTATATCTATATAATATATAATGTAAGTTGTTAATTAAGGCTTAAAAATATGAGTTGGTGTAAAGCATTCTAAGCATATGCAATTATGATTTTTATGTTTTATTGATGAGAATTATGATACCATATTAATCATGAATTAAAAAAAACCATAATATATTCCTACTAGAAATTATTACAAAGAGCATACTCTTTCGCAAGTTAAGGTATTAACTAAGGATATACCGTGACATTGATAGTTAAATTTTTGGCTTTTGAAGGAAACCAACCTTTTAACTAAAAATGAAGGGGGCAATTCCATAAACTTGACATGAATGGTGCAGAAAGGAAAACTGTAACAAGTTAGGAAACTAACAAACGAAAATGACGAGAGTAAAAAACAAAAGTACAAAAGCTTGTAACAAAGGGAAATGAAAAAGAGTGGAGTAAATAGTATTTTTTTTTTTATAATGAGTAAATAGTAATTTTTGTTTGACTGTGTAAGATTTCAGTAAAATAAATGATAAATATTATTATATTTATACTACTGAGAGATTTTAATTTTTTACCTTGTCAATTTAAGACTTAACAACGATATAGTTATATTTTTTAGAAGTATTGAAATGGTTCATAAAAATCTGTATTGAAATTATAAATACATATCATTATTTATTTTTGATAGTAATTTTATGAATTAAATGGATGAATAAAAAATATATTTAAATATTAAACTAATTAACTAAATATATGATAAAACACTAATATAATTAAAAAAATAAATTTATAATTTTAATATATTGAAAGAATATATTGTAGCATCTCATATTTTCAAGGTTCAAAATTGTCGCTTAGTTAACGAAAAAAATCTCTCTCAAATAATGAAGGAGAAGAATGGCATAAAAAGAAAGAGAAAGAGTGATTTGGATCTTTGTATAATGAAAGAGAGAGAGCATAGAGAATCCCAAAGCTAAAGCTCATAGACAAAGACAGCAGAGGTTACTGTTGTCACTCCCTGGCCCTCTTTTTGTGACCAATTAAACTAATTCATTTATCACACTCTCTCACTCACTCACCTCATCTTCCACTTTCTCTCTCTCTCTCTAAATTCCTTCCATTTCCATCACCATTTTCAACTCCCTTTCTCTCTCACTCCCATTTTCCCTCTAAAGAACCAAACCCCATGAAATTCAACAGCCCTTAATAACCCATAAATAAATCAAAGAAGCAAAGATTCCATCTTTTTTAATCCAAAGCCACAGTCTCTTCTCTCAGATCAGCAACAAAAAACATCGACGAAATCGAACCAAAAAAGTAACAATGAGAGAAAACCATCCTCAAACAACAACAGAAGACGACCACAGATCTTCATCCAACCCAGATCTAGCAAGAGCCGAGATCGCCGAGTCATCAACCTCCAAAAACCGAACCGGTTTATTCGAACCGGTTCCCGGTTCAAATCAAATCGAAAACCCATCTCCTTTCCCAGACCAAGTCCTCGAGAACGTTCTAGAAAACGTCCTCCACTTCCTTTCCTCTCGCAAAGACCGAAACGCCGCCTCATTGGTCTGTCGCTCATGGTACCGTGCGGAAGCACTCACACGATCCGACCTCTTCATCGGAAACTGCTATGCAGTCTCCCCACGTCGGGCTACTAACCGTTTCAGCCGCATCAAGTCTGTAACCGTTAAGGGAAAGCCGCGTTTTGCGGATTTCGATCTGATGCCGGTTGATTGGGGGGCCCACTTCACTCCTTGGGTTAGTTCACTTGCTCAAGCTTACCCTTGGCTTGAAAAGCTTCACCTTAAACGTATGACTGTTACTGATGAGAATCTCGCTGTTATCGCCGATTCGTTCGCCGGTTTTCGGGAACTTCTCCTTGTTTGCTGTGAAGGATTTGGTACCCCTGGTCTCGCTTCTATTGCTGCTAAGTGCAGGTAATCACAATCACTGTAAGAAGAATGTGTTTACTTTAAAATATATATTATTTCATATAAGGTTTTAATTTTAAATATTGGAGATGTATCGCGATTTATGTTGTGGAGAATTAGGTCAAATGCAGCCTCAATAGCAATCGCGTTGGGGTTGTTGAGATATCCAAAACCTTGATGTTGTGGTTCAAATCAGGATAGTGATTTTTTTTAAAATAATTGGAAGATGTTACTATATTAGTTGTTATGTTAGTATTTATTTTCTTGTTCATCAGGTTTAAGCTTGAACACTATTTGATGTATTGATTACTAAAAAAGTTATCCGGTTTAAGTTTGTTTGGTGAAATTTTTTGGGGATTTAGTTGATTCGTGAAATTGTTGTGTGGAATGAATGATTGTTTTTTTGTTGTTTGTTGATTCAGATTACTGAGGGTGCTGGAACTGGTGGAATCTGTGATTGAAGTTGAGGATGATGAAGAGGTGGATTGGGTATCGTGTTTTCCGAACGAGGGTCAAACTCATTTGGAGTCTCTTGCTTTTGATTGTGTTGAGTGTCCTGTGAATTTTGAGGCATTGGAAGGGTTGGTGGCTAGATCGCCTTGTTTGAAGAAGCTTAGATTGAACCGATCTGTTTCCATGGCTCAGCTACATCGGCTAATGCTTCGTGCTCCACAGCTCACTCATCTTGGAACGGGCTCTTTCAGTGCTAATGAGAATGTGGATCAGGAACCTGATTATGCATCTGCCTTTGCAGCTTGCAGATCGTTGGTTTGTTTGTCTGGATTCAGGGAGATTTGGCCAGATTACCTTCCTGCTATTTATCCGGTTTGCGCGAACCTAACGTCGCTGAACTTTAGTTATGCTGATGTTAATGCAGAACAGCTGAAGTCTGTTATATGCCACTGTCATAATCTGCAGATATTGTGGGTGGGTGTTTGTGTTTTTTGTTGTTGTAATAATGAGCTGTTTTTTTTTTACTGTGTTGTGAAAGAAATATAGTGTTTTTGAATATTACTGTTGTTGCTTTTGTTGTGCAGGTCCTCGATTCAGTATGCGATGATGGTCTTCAGGCAGTGGCTGCAACTTGCAAGGACTTGCGCGAGCTTCGGGTTTTTCCAGTGGATGCGAGGGAGGAGACTGAAGGTCCTGTTTCTGAGGTTGGTTTAGTAGCTATTTCTCAGGGTTGTCGAAAATTGGAATCAATTTTGTTTTTCTGCCAGACGATGACAAATGCGGCTGTAATTGCTATGTCAAAGAACTGCCCAGATCTTGTGGTGTTTCGCCTTTGTATAATTGGGGTGTATCGCCCCGATGCTGTAACACAAGAACCCATGGACGAGGGTTTTGGTGCTATTGTTATGAACTGCAAGAAGCTCACCCGACTTGCTGTATCTGGTTTGCTGACTGATCGAGCTTTCGAATACATTGGAAGGTATGGGAAATTGATCAGGACACTATCAGTTGCCTTTGCTGGAGACACCGACCTGGGCCTTAAGTATGTGCTTGAAGGGTGCCCTAATTTGAAGAAACTTGAAATCAGGGACAGTCCATTCGGTGATGGAGCTTTGCTATCAGGTTTGCATCATTACTACAACATGAGGTTCCTTTGGATGTCGTCCTGTAAATTAACGCGCCAAGCTTGCCAAGAAGTTGCACGAGCATTGCCTGGCTTGGTTTTGGAAGTTATCAACAACAATGAGGATGCAGTTAACGATATTGAAATATTATACATGTATCGGTCTCTTGATGGACCACGGGACGATGCTCCGGAAAATGTTACCATCATGCAGTAGATTTCGGTTCAAGAAGACCTAAACCTGACAGGAGATATCTGCTATCCTGCTGTAACGAAGTATAGTTAACAACTACTATTCTTGGGTGGCTGCTGTGATGGAAGGCCACAAAGATGCAATTCTTTTTGGGGCGGGACGGATATCTTCATATGCCCTTGTTTTTATGTTCTAGAGGACTCTGGTTCGGAAGGGGGTGGAATAGTAAAATAGTGAGGGACAGGAGGGAGAATGTTGCAGAAGATGAAGTCCTACAGTTATTGTTTTTCTTTGATATTCAATTTATCGTAGCAGAAAGATGCCGGGGCGAGGGGAAATAGAAAGCTTAAGCTACTCTGGATTGGTTAGTAATTGTTATTTCATTTCCTTGGTCTCAAATAGAAGGTACATTGAGAGAAGATTCAGAGGGATCACAAAACAGAAGGTGTGAAGAGGTGATGTTCCCTAATTTTTCCATCATACCATACTAGTTGAGAACCAAAAAACTATTCACTTTGTAAGGAATTAGTCTCTTTACTTGGATTCAAATGATAGTTTTAAGCTTTAGGTGGAAAGAATCCAATCCCCAAGACTGATGCAAAACTTATATGTATCCCTTGTGTTTTTATTTTTGTTTTCTTTTCCAGATGTGTTGCTTTTGCATCTGACTGTAGAATTTATTGTTGTTGTTTAGCAATTGTGAGATGGTTAATAAATGCCAGCATATGCATTGGACCATGTCCTTCGTTTTTCTGAATGTGGAATGATCGCCAGTTAGATCTTATTAATTATGTTTGGAAAGTGTTATTCAAGTACACGTTGCAGGACCCCCCGCCCCTTTTCTTCCCTTGGTGTTCCATTTCACATGCCTTGAGGAATCTCTTTTTAAGTCAAAAAAGAAAGAGGGTGATGGAGGGATTTGATGTTGGACCCGAATTCTCTGCGGTCAGAGGATCTAAGCCGTTGAATGAAGGATTAAACTAAACGACAACTTTTGATCTTTATCCAACAGCTGAGATTCTTTTACCGCGTGACTTTTGAGGATTCCAATTTATTAGATGGTCCTGATGATCATCTATGATACCCTTTTAAAGATCATGACTCTTTTTATGGCTCACACTAACCTTAAACAGCCTTCTTAATTCGAAAGCTTAATTGATTAACTTTATATTATGTACAATCTGAATAATTTGCTTATGTTTTGAAGATATTTATTTATTAATAGGCTGATGTGAAAGACCAATAATTTGATGGCCGGTCTCCTCTTCCTGCTTTTTAGCTTAGCACTACAAAGAGGTCTCTCTCTCTCTCATTATTATGATGAGAAAAATCTATCATTTTTCTCTTGTTGGTATTCAATCTGGCATGAGGCAGAATGGTAAAAGCAAACAAACAGCAAAGTGGGATCTGACTGTGCAACTAAGTGATGTGAAGCAAAGCTTTGGCTTTCTTTTTTGTCTATCTATCCATTAGTGGACTGAACCCAATGGTCTCTGACCCTCAAAAATGCATATCATAAAATTATATTGCTTTAGTGATAGGATAAGACACTTGTAGAAGAACAAAAAAAGAGAGAGAAAAATAAAACAACACTTGGTTTGGTTCTCATCACTTGTCTTGGCTTATCCATATTTCTCATGGTGGGAGTAGTCTCATGGATGACCATTACAACCATACAATAGTTGTCTTTGTCTTTTTAACCATATCCTTTCACTATTTGCCTTTCTTTCGTCTTTATAAGTAGCCATCACTGTCCCCAAGGAAAAAATAGGAAAATTGAAGAAAAACAAATTGATAATGACCTTGCACAAATATGATTCTCTTTTCCACTGTCACACTTGGTTCAATTATAATCGTTGGATACCTTTTGAATGACCATTTTGATGGTCCTATCTTACCTAATGTTTCAGACACCAAACAAAGTCCATCACTTTTTCCATTAAATTCAAGTCAAATTGCATGGTCCTTAATGACTAAGGTATCAACACAACACAATCCATTCAGGTTTTCACATGCATCATACTAATTTTCTAAGGCACACTTATAACATTAATAATAATTATAGAGTTGTAGTTCTAAAAAGATTCTTTGGGCCAGTTGGTGATGACCCATTTGGGGTGTGGCCCACAATCAGATCATTTAAGTATGTGGGCCACGTGTACGATATTTGAGTTGGGGGATAAATTAAACTAATTAATGCCTTTGTGCATATATTAAGATATATTATATAATAATCATGCATCTATCAATAATATGATATCATGGCTGATAAAATAATGGCTGAGACACATAATGCAGAAACTAACGTACAAAATAACAAACAAGGAGGCCAACAACTAGTTGGCAGTGGTAGTGGGTGGTGTTGGTGGGAGAAGAAAAATTTAGACGCATACTTTAACAAGTGTTCAAAAAACATACTCTAACAATTAAATACAGAAATTTTATTTTGAATTTAGTTTTTTTAATTTTGTTAAAGACTTTAATGGTAAAATTCAAATACATTAAATATGAAGAAAGTGAAATCTTTTGAGTTGAATATACGCCTTAACATATTAAATATTATTACAATTATTTAAGAAACCGTATTTATGAAAGAGTATATTTAATTTTTAAAATGTTTAAATGTTAATTTTTTTAACTAATTTTTTAATAAATGTCCTAAAGACATGGGGGAAACCAAAAAGGGTTATTGGATTTTTCACAACTTTTGTCTGTTAAGCCACATTTTCATAGCTGATCTAAGCACGAGGTCAACCACTAAAGTATCATGTCATGTGCTATACCACTATATTAGGATCCTTAACTGAGTAACTATCTTATTTTTATATACTTAGTTATTTTTCTTTCTGAGCACTATTTCCAGGATTGATCTTCCCCTTTTCCAACTTAGCTTGGTTTCTCTTTTTTATTCTTCAAGCTATGGAACCATACTAGAGTGGGAGCTTTAGAAAAAAGTTGGATGAATTTTAGTGCATATCTGATTTTGCAATGGAACCGACAAAATCATGGTGTTCATTGTGATTTTTTCAGTTTCATGGTGTTCATTGTGATTTTTTCAGTTTCACCCTGAAACTAAACATGCATTTAAATGTGGAATGCGAACAAGCCATTTTATAGAAAGAAATTTAATGTGTCGGTTTTGCAGTGAAAAAAATTGATTTTGAATTATGTTTAGATATATTCACGTAATAAAACAGTTGAATAATACATTTTAGTGTAAAAATCATGTTTCAATAGTTACAAATTTAAATTTCAAGTTAGAATATGTCCTTAAGACAAAAATTAATTATACTCGATATAACTCAAACATGTCAAAATTCATTTTATACATCCGAAAGTGATTTTGGATCCTCTAATTTATTGGTTTGCATAAGAGAAAAATGGTGGTTAACAACTGCTATATCGAAGAAGAAAGGTGGCCACCTGTGCTGCAGAGAGTTGACACTCAATTTATTCTAATGGATCATTAACTAAACTTTGCGTAGTTAAATATAAGATATTTTGTATTCACGAACAAGAGGATATATATATATATATATATATATATATATATATATATATATATATATATATATATATATATATATATATATATATATATATATATATATATATATATATATATAAATAGGTTACTCAAGAACTTTGGTTATTTTAATCTTCGATACATATTAAGAAATAATAAAATTAGGTAAGTTTAATCTTTTTTATCTTTCATTTATTAAGTAAAAATAAGTTAGGTTGGGTCGAACTTTGCTTAAATAAGTCAGATTTACTTTAAAAAAATTAAAGCTTGAGTTTGATTTATTATTTGTCAAATGTTTTATTTTAAACTTGTTTTAAGTCTATTTTGTGTTAATGCTTATAAAATGATATTTCGTCTATCTCTAAAATGGTCAATAGACAAATAAATAACTTGAATTTTGTTGAATCCGTACGACCATAACATCCATTTTTTTCACTTTTTGCAATAAACTTAATGTATATATGAACAACAATTATTAACAAAATAAAAGAATAAAATACAAATGTTGAATTTATAGCACATTGATTTTGAGAGAGAAAAATAGATATGGAATGAGAGCAAAAAATTAGAGTTCAAAATTCTAATAAAGAGTATTTTATCATAGTAACATAAAGAGTCTTTAATACGAGTCTTTTATTTAATTATTACTATATATATATATATATATATACCGACAGATTTTTTTAGAGATGTTTTGTTTAATCTATTTAAATAAATAAATTTTTACTAAATAAGTTAGATTGAGTTAGACTTTTAATAAGTTGAGAATTATGTCCCACATATCCCCCCATGTATCAAAAGATGAAGGAAGTAAGTAATCTAATTGATATTAGCATTAATGGTTGATTAGTTGTGCAGTTAAAAATGAAATTCAAATTATGTAGGCAACCAAGCGAGTGAATGAAGGTGCAAGTCAAGGCTTGATCGAAGGAGATGACATTGTTGGTCTTACACGCCCCAACAACATTGAATACTATGAAGACACGAATTTTTTATTTAGAGGATTTCCACAAGAATAGGCTAGAACCATAATAGACAAGGTGTGCAGCAGTGGAAGTGTTGCCATCTTTGTGTTTAGCCCAATCAACATCATTGTAAGAAGTGAGAGTAGATGATGTTGGCTTGTGAAGAAGAAGACCATGAAATATAGCTCTTTTAGGCCATAGATAGACTTTCTTATACGACAAACATGTTGTGGCTTGTTTAGATGAATGAAGCCTAAAGGTTATTGCTTAAGAACTCTTCATTTAGAGAACCATCCAAGAAAGCATTCTTAACATCAAGTTGGTAAAGTGGTCAATTATTGTTGGTTTAACCACAAGACTGAATGTTTAATTGTAATTAAGCTCAGACCGTTGATGAGTGAGTGTTGAATTTGTTGGATGACAATGGATAGAGAGAGGCATTGCGAGCATGTGAGGCGCTTGAGTTGGAATTTGTTGAAGGAGAGAATCATAAAGAATAAATGAAAATGGGAATATCATTTCAAAGAAGACCACACGTTTTGAAAGATATATTTTTTGAGTAGGAGGATGATAGTATTGATAGACATGATGCTGAGAGGAGAAACCTAGAAAGAAGCCAGACATGCCACAATTTGAGAGCATATGTTGAGAATATGGCTAAAGCCAAAGATAGAAAAGACACTCGAAGATTGAGATAATTGGTTTTGGAGCCAAAAAGGATTTCTTGAGGACACTTGTGATTGTGTTGTGTGGAACACAACTGTGAAATAAAAGAGTAAGGAAAATTTCTACTATACGACAATGTTTGCGCTCAGCAATGCCAACTAGTTCAAGGAATGAATTGACCAATAAAATTTGGTGAATTGAAATATGATTTTAATTTGAAATATTGAGTGCCACCGTAAGTGCTCATGGATCTAGCTTTGTGTGGAAAAAATATTCCAACTTTTGTTTAAAATTGAGGGAAGATAGAAGCCACATCACATCAGTTTTACCTTTTAGAGAATAGATCCATGTGTATCTAGTAAATTATCAACAAACACAATATAACATTTATAGCCATTGGTAGAGGTGATTACGAAATAGTCTCCAAACATTAGATAAAATGAGTTCAAGAGGAGAAATAGTTGTAATCACTTTTATTTTGTCGTTTCATTATAAATTGAATTCTAAATTATTTTGAGGTTACATTCATGATAGCCTTTAATCCTTGATTTTCCCTTTGAAGCTTACTAGGAGTTAGAAGCTTTGGATTTTCATCTTTTGCTTTTAGTTGAAACCTATGGTGTATAACAACTCACGAATAATCCTGTCAGCACATATATGTTGCCCAATGAAGAAATAGAGATGCACTAATTATATTAATCGGTTCTTGTCCATAAATCACCCATAATACACTAGTCAAGTCACATTGTCGGCATTTCTTTAGATAAGTGTTGTCAATTTTAGCCCCTCAAAAGTTTAATCATAAACAAATAGATATCAAGTAAAAAAGTTTTCAAAAGATAGCAAGAATCATCATCCCCTGCCTTATATCTTTGTCTATTCCTAGACATTGATTTGAAAACTTCGGAATATGAGCGTTTCAGCAATGTGCAATACTTTTAAATTTTAATTTGAAAAAAAGTTGTTATTTGAACATATAACAACTTTACATGTATATATTATTTACTGTATTTATACTGAGAATAATATTATTTTAAGAAAAATTTGTTTAAAATCATTTTTAATTTTTTTTCAACTTTTTTTAAAAATAATTGAGATTTTTTTTCTAGCACATATACAATTTTATGTTATCAATCATTTTAAATATTTTATTAATCAATAAAATATAAATCATTAATCTCTTATTTAATTAATTATTAAAATGTAAAATATTAACTACTTTAAAATATTATAATTTAATGGTTAGAAAAGTACTTTAATGTTAATATCATATATTTTAATAGTTAATGTGATATATTTAATAAATAATTAATGACATGCATTTTGTAGTTAATAAAATATTAAAAGTGATTAATAGTATAAATCTTTATTTTATATTACAAAAATATTTTTATTTTTTTGAAAAAAATTATATTTTTAAAAAATAATTATAAAAAAATTTGGTGCATGAAAAAATTTGTCAAAGAAATTTTTTTGAATAATATATCACACACACATAACATAATATTTGTGTCAAATATTCTATTTCAATAATATAAATCTTTTAATTTTTACAAAGTACATGCACATAGAAAAAGTAAACACATCCTTAGGCACCTCAATTTGATGGACGTGTGGGGGGCCACACTCCTTTGCACAAAATTGACAAATGTGTCGTCTATTAGACCATAATAGATGGTTGTCCTTAGTCTTAGGGTACGATTTTGACAATTGTGTCATTGTTCTTCAAATGGAACCAATAACTTTCAACTCATCAATTCGATTAAGCAGCTTCCACCACAAACGGGAATATCTAAAACTTAGGCTTCAAGCCTCATAACTTCAAATCTCATCAAAAATTATAAAGAGTCTTACAATTTTATTTATTTTTTCATACATGATGGACATCCCATACAATTATTTAGTTTTATTATTGAGAAATTTGAAAATCTATGGACAAATGACTTATAAAGGTGTTAAAGAAGAGACAATGTTGAAGTTAAAATAAAGTTAACGATTCATTAAAATATATGATTATTGTAAATGCGTTAGAAAAAAATATGAGGATTTGAATTGTGTTTTCTATTTTTGAAAATTATTTGAATTGCTTTAACAAAAATATATGTTCTTCATTAATTCATTCAACTTATAATTATAAAACAGATGAGATAAAAATAAAGTTGAATTATGAAAAACTTATATTAAATAAGAGAGGGAGATAGAGAAGTAACACATGTGTTTTATATTAGTTCACAACAAACTGTTGTTATAACTAGTCTTTCCTTTACATAAATATTTTGCCTCAGTACAGTCGATGAGTTAATTCACTATTTAAACAATAGCATACAAGTATTGTTTACTTTGTCTCTTCAAGCTTTGAGTATTTTTATTATGCCTCTCCAAACAGTTTCCATTAGCATCTTTCTCAACTTTCGGGCAACCTCTCATTGAGGTTCATAAGTAATGTTATACCTCTTCAGGTATTTCTTACAAATGAAAAAGTTGTTGTCACAAAACAATTAATTTACATCAGTTCTACTTTGTACGTGAATTGACACAAAGTCTGCTTTTAGAATTTTAACTCTCATTGAGAGCATATTACATTTAAAGTTTATCAATTCAAGTGTATAAGGTACTTTGACTGATTTACATCAATTCTAATAGCTCTTTATTGAGAGAATTTTTCATTCATTCTTTTCTTTTGATGTGTTATAGGCTTTCACAAATTTTTTTTAACACATTGTCTTTTTCATTCTCTCAGCCCATTTTCATATTGATCAGTTTCTACTTAAATATTGAGAAATGTTTATGTTGAGAATGTTATCGTTGGAGATCTTGAATCATTATTTAAGGCAAAACAACTTTTAAGGTATATCCATGTATATCTTCATAATTAATTCGGCGTGTCTTCAATTAAGAAGACAAATCTAAGAGGATAGCATGCGCTTCTTTAATTAGAGAATAAATTCCTCTTTGACGAGCAGTGGATGTTAGAATGTAGACCTCTTGTCATAGCGTTGACTTTATTAGAGTGTTGATTTAAAGCGTTGACCAGATGGTCAACTGGTTTTGCAGAACTATCAAACGTAGAATTATCATAGCAGACTTGTATTAACAGTTTCTTTAGAGTCATGGTGCACTTGATTGGTTAACCCTATTTCTTTGTTCGTTAGAAGATTTAACTTCTACCAAAACATTGATTGTATCAGAGACTTTATTTTGAACTTTCTTCTTTTGACCTTTGAGTCACGGGATCAACAAAGGTCTTGAGTCTTGTAGCGTTCTTTTCCTTTGTGATCAGAGGAACAATTACTGATTTGTATTTCCTTTGTCTTTAACACTTTAACTCGAACTGTAGATTTATCAAATGCTTGTTGCAATGCTTCTTATTGCAATATTATGACTTATTCTATTAGTATACATAATTATTTGTTTATTAGGTGATAATATCCTATGTTATAAACACTTAGGTTATTACCTCTAATTTACTTATAATTTATGCTACCTTAAAATAAAAATTATTAATATAAATCTTTGTCTTCTAACTTAATCTGTACATTTAGCAAATACAGTTAGGGGTAATTGTTTGTTTTGTTATTATCAAAATATCAACCAGATAATTGTAGCTGAAACCACTTTTGCACTAACATATCGACTATGATGATTAGATTAAAGAAAATGAAGAGCATCGACAAAAGGCACACATTCGACAAGCTATAGGTTGACAACATTAAAAACTAAACACGCGTCAATCTAGATTGAGTCTTTGCTGAAAATAGTTCTGCATAAGTAATTTCTACAAAAATAGTATGTCGCTAAAATGACAGTTACTTAATTTACTTCTTCTGTAAATAAGAGTTTTCATTAGAACTAGAAAAACAAATGTCGAATATTTAATTTCTGAAGTTAACTCCAATATATACCAGAAAACAGATTCACGTTTCCCATAACTTAAATATATTCTCCATGTCCTTAAAATACCTTTAACTTTCAATAAATTTTATCATTCAAGTCATTTTAATTCAGTCGACAATTCAATACACTCTTTTTTTTTACTTCATTTACTTTCACTTGTAATTTTATATTTAAATCATTTACTTTATGCATCATTAATTCTAATTTTTTTAAATACATGCACTTTATTTAATGCAAATTTAAATTTTCAATCAATTAATTCAATTGTCCTTTTCTATTTAACCCATTTTAATTTATAGAATTTATGTTAACAGTTATTAGCCGTTTAACCATTTGGTTTCCCGCCCGAACCTACTTTCAAAACTACATCCTCACACGTATCAAGATTCTGGTAGTTGCATTAATTTAAACATTTATTTGTAATTTTGATTTAATTGACTTAAACCAAAAATCATCGTAACAAGTTTAGAAAGTGATTAAAAGTGAACTAACAAACATCTATAAACTAGCTTTGATGGTTGAGTACATTATGTCTACAATCAGATTCTAAGGACTAGATCTACTATTGAACCACTCATTAAGATCACCTCTTGAGTCTAGCCAAACTCTACACTCTAGAAGGGTGTGTATTGAAGATTCCATGTATATTAATCATATGACTTATATAGGTTTTATAAGTGAGAGCAACCATCATCTCATAAACTAGTTTGTCATAAATTATAATCTCGAATTTGAAATTGAAATTGAAATTGAGTTAGGCTAAAATCCAAATTTTAAGAATGATTAAATGACCTCTAAAACAAATGATTAAAAGAGAACTAAATAGCATTCCGACGAAATGGCATAGAACGATTGTACCATGTGATTTTGGAATTCTTCTAACAAAAAACCAAACTTATATCATTGAAAAATAATTAAACACTTAGGGGTCCGTTTTCACGAATAAGATATGAAATAAAATAATATGATATAAAGTTGGACAATGATATAATAAATATTATCGTATCATGTTTTGATACACATATTATAATAATATTTTATTTTGTCATGTATTTAGTATATATGCATTTTATTATGAAAATGATATAATATATATCATATTTAAATAACAAAATTATTATTATGAACAATTACGTAATATTTTTATTCAAATTAACTTATTATATTTTTAATTATTATAAATTATAAAAAAACTAAAAATTAAATAAATAATAGACTAATTTGATATTTAAAACAACTAAATAAATAATTTACAAATTTTAAAAAAAATTATCAGTAACTAAATAATTCTATTTTTTGGGTTAGATAATCTAAATAAAGATGTGATATATTTATTATATGTGAATAAAAAAAACCTTTGTCAACAAATTATATTTATTTTAAAATTTTAATTCATTTTCACATTTTATAATTTTGAATACTAATTTATTAAACTATATAAAAAGACAAAACTACCCTTGTGATAAAATCATAAAAATAATTTAAAATAATTTTTAATATTTTATTTTTAATTTTAATATCAAGTTCTATAAAATTTTTATATTTATATTTTATTAGATTTAAATTTTTCTATTTTAGATTATATTTTTTGAATTGTTTTTATATTTATATTTATATTTTATAAGAGTAATTGTATAAATTATTGTTTTTATCATATGTTGTTGGTTTCTACTAGAGAGACAAAATATAATAAAATTCTAGATTAAGTTATTATATCATATCGATTCATCAAATACCAATTTTTACAAAATATAATAATTTATTCTTATCATATCTTTTATCATGTCCATCAAATAGACTTTTAGAATTAAACCAAATTGGTCTTTCAAATAATGTTGCATGGAGGCCTTTGAGATGTAAAATTATTTACTAAATACATCATCAATTTCATTTAACAGCTAATAAAGTAGAAAACAAATAGTTGCATGGAGTTAATAATAGTTTTTTTTTAATCGATTTTTGGGGGTTACTGGGGCCTTTTTTCCTTCGAACATTCATAGTGAGTATTATTATTGAGAAAATCATCGTTTTGGTCCTTAAATGTGTGAGACGATCTCAGCATAGTATCTAAATGTATTGAAATTGAAAAAATATTTCATAAGTGTGTCTATTATTAGTAATTTCATGGATTATGTTGATTAACAATACATACGAAAATCAAACTAATTAATGAACAATACATATATTTGAGTACTAAATTAGACATTCAAAGATATTTTTGTATTTTAGATATATTTAAATAAAATACAGTTACACGCTTGACACAATAAATGACCAAAATGAATGTTTTACTTTACGTAAATATTAAATTTTATCAATTTAACCGTCCAATATTTTTATATTATTTTAATTACCATGCATATAAAAAATGATAAAAATTGAGTGTGTTAGCTATAGAATCTCATGTTAAATATTTTACTTGTATTTTCTTTTTATATAATATTTTACTTATATTTTAAAAGTTATATCATATCTTGAATGTAAACTTACTTAATAAAATATTAAATAATATTAAAATTGTATAAAAATTAAATATTTAATTTACTCAATAAAAACTATTAATTTACAGTTGAATAGATGAAATTCAATGATTACAAAGAGTTTTTAAACAGAATAAATAAAATTTAATGTTTACAAAAAAAGTTATTAAATAAACTAACTTAAATAAAAGTTACTTCTAAAATTAATAGATTTTTAGTAACCCATGTGTGTGACAGACATGTACTAATTGGTTTCAATATGGTGAAGGAGATGTATGAAACTTTGAAAAGAAAAGTAAATTAATTACTGTTATTGCTCGTTTAACTCCCACTATTTGCCAACAAGAAATAAAAATACTACTGAAAACACACTTCCAGTAATGCATTTAAGTGAAATATTTACTCCTGGAAGGAAAGTCAAGTTTTGGGAAGTTGTTGAGCATCTCATTGATTACTGTTTTTTAAATTCGTTGTGAGCCCAATTTGGTCATGATGGACCTCAACCTAACTAACAACATAAATAATATCAACAAAAAGTCCATAGAGTAATAATCATACAAACTATTGAAAATTCGAACCATACCAACAAAAACGAAAAGAAATGGGCCTTATTTCTGATAAGAAAATTCTTACCATTAATTTCGTTTCGTCATCATCATTTGTTTTCCAGCATGGTCATCAGGGTTTATCAAATTTAGGATATGCAAATAATATTGTGATAAGAAAAAATAAAGTATTATATTTAGTAACAATTAGTAAAAAAAGTTAAAATATTAATAACCTCTCCTTTATAAGAATCAAAGCTATTATAGCACTAATAAAAAGTCACAAAATCTCAAATGTCTACAAAGTTAGACAACAAAATATAGGTGTATTTTACAAATGCATGCGTAAAGAAGAATAAACGGAAAGGTTTGTCTAGGTGGGGGATTCGGATCATTTGCTTGGACATTGTTTCATTACAATTACAACTACTTTTCTTTCTTTCTTTTTGTTTTATTTTTTTGCAAAGGGTTTCACTATGACTACTTATATACATCAAAATAATTTATTGTTGACAAATTGTTTTGACATTGAGTAGCCGCCACAATTAGAGGAAGTTTGGAACCATTCAACAAATAAATACATATATTAATATTATGAATGTTTCTGTGTTATTATCATTTTTTACTCGATGAATGTAATTGTGTTAGACATTTATTTTTATAAAACACCATTGTATTTCCCCGGTTTTATTCAGAGTTAAACATATATAAGACTACTATTGTGTTGGATCCGGTTGTAAAAAATTCATTTATCTATATTAATGAATAAAAAAGAAGATAATATTATTGATCAGTGTGTCTAATTCAATTCTAGTGGCAAGATGATAATTAAAGAAATAGAGTTGATATAATTTTTCTTTGAAGTCATAGACTCGATGTTCAATATGGAGATATCACTTCATTTCAAAATATAAATAAATATTGATTTATTTAGTATAAATTTAGATCAAATATATTCAAAAATAAATTATCAATTTTTGCTTATATTTTAGGAAGGATGGAGTAATTGAAGAAGATATATTTTTCTTTAAAATCATATACTATGTTTTCCCTAGTGTATTTAGTATTGAAATTTTGTTATGATGATTATAAGTACTTATGTGAATTCAATATATATATATATTATAAAAACATAATTAACAAATATTTTTTTGTAGAATTTAATTTAATTTTGATATATTAGTAAAAAAAATTTTAATATATTGTCAATATAAAATTAATTTATACATACATCCAATTGTCTCTTATTCATGTGATATCCGAGGTCAATTCAGTGGTTGTCCATTTTTTTGTTAATATAGGGATTACTACTAACCCTTTTCTCTTATACATCCTTGATATGGTCATGCATCATCTAGATATGGATTTGAGTTGCTTCCACATGAGATGATGAGTTGCTTCCACATGAGATGAGAAAGAAAGAAAGAAACATGAAATAGATGGAGAAGATGAAGAAGGAAGACACCACAACCTAGAAGATTGATAAGTTGTTGGGGAATCACCACAATGGTAAGGAAGTCATTGGGAATATGACCGTTGAAGCTTGATTAATTCCAAAACTAATCTTCAACCAAATCTTCTAGAATAAATATCACCGTTGAAACTTGATTAATTTCAAAATGAATCTTCAACCAAATCTTCTAGAATGAATATGATCGTTGAAGCTTGATTAATTCCAAAATGAATCTTCAACAAAATCTCCTAGAATGATTATGACCATTGAAGCTTGATTACTTCCAAAACGAATCTTCAACCAAATCTTCTAGAATGATTATGTGCAAGAATGTCCAAATAGCTCTTGAAAATAATTCTACTTGAATCTTCTTTCATACGCTTGTTTAAGAGCAGCAAAAACATATCATAATTTGTTCTTGGACCATCAGAATCATGAAACAACTCAGTCACCAACAGAGCATTGACTTTTCATTAGAGTCGTTGACTTTTTCATCAGAACATAAATTGATCATTGGAGTCAGATGATGTGTTGCTTAGGGCAAGTAGTCATAGGCAGAGGCAGAACGACGTGACTTAGAATTAGTGGCATGCGCGATGTCAGCTTGTTGCATCTTCAGAGTATGCTGCGTATGAGAGGCAACATCTTGGAACAACTTGCAGTCTTCAGAGCAAGTGGAACATGAGCTTAAGAGATGACTCAAATAGAAGCTTTAGAGTTATTGTAGCGGACATGTAACAGCCCATCCTTTACCGTTACCGGCACTATTAATCACGACCTTCTCGTCCCTTTCCACCTAATGGAAACAACGAGTTTTTTCCTTCTATGAGAATTGAACTCGGTACCTAGGGGATAAGTACCATCGTCCATTCATTCCCACTAGGTGAAATGGGGCGAGAAGGTCGTGATTAACAATAACAGTAAGGGCTAGCCTGTTACAAGGCGCTTTAGAGGCATGCTTTAGTCTTCAATGGCAGACACGCAAAAACTTCAGAGGCACATTGAGCAGACGCTTCTGAGGCAAACCTTCAGAGGCAAATGTGTGCACACAACAACACGTGTAATAACTAGAGTTTGAACGTCGTGTTGACTTCCTTTGACCTCACTTGACTCTAATGTCTTCGTTTCCTCTGACATATTCACTTCCTCTAATATCTTCCTTTGCTATCATTTCCTCAGTTTCTTGGTTCTATTTACTGCATGCTCAATAAAATCATTAGTGCGATAAATTGTTCTCACAAAGTATCTTTGTTATCATCAAAATATGATAAAGGAAATATTCCTAGAACCAACTTGATTCCAACAATTTGTGAAAAATTTATTTAATAAAAACAAAGTAAATCAATAATAATCAGCAAGGCTCCCCTAACTCTAAGCATGTATTTAAATGTAAGAGTTATAAGAAACATTCTAACAATTTTTTAAAGTATATACTCCCCCTTTTTAAATGTTTTAAATCAGAGTATATACAATTTGTTTTAAGATTGTTCGCAAAACCTCATCCCCCCTTTTGTCATCAGACAAAGAGAGTGAATGATTGTCAATCAGAGCATTCCACATTAAATCATACACAAACAACAATATTGAATTGCAAATGACTAGAAAGTCAGTATAGATTCCATGTATCAAAGCAGAGCATAGATAAGTTTAACTACTAATTCAATTATACTAGAAGCAATGCATTCATAAACCATAACATCATTTGGAAATAAAAACCATGTTTAGATTTTTCTTAATAAAATCAAATAT
Source organism: Cicer cuneatum (assembly GCA_037974295.1). Classification (NCBI taxonomy): domain Eukaryota; kingdom Viridiplantae; phylum Streptophyta; class Magnoliopsida; order Fabales; family Fabaceae; genus Cicer; species Cicer cuneatum. The sequence continues at coordinate 43,547,259 of JBBPBO010000003.1, read as the reverse complement.
GTCTTTAGGAAGGGAATTTGTAAAGAAATCTGCCCACTGATGAACAATGTTGCCAAGTCGAATGTTTAAAATAGTCTTTTGGACAAAAAAATTGTTTGATTTCTATATGTTTTTCCCTAGAATGCATAATGGAGTTATTAGTTAAACAGAGTTGATGTATTATCACAGAAAATATAAATGTTACTCTCATAATGCTTGTAAACTTTCAGTTGATGCTTCATCCATAATAGTTGAGTAGTGTGTAACACCCCAAATTTCTAATTAATATATAATAGTAATATTATAATAAGTTATATTATATGTGTGTTTGTTGTGGTGTTATAATTTCTTACATGTTTTTTTATCTTAATAATTTATTTGAATTATTAATATTAAATATATTTATTTAAATTGATTTTGGGCAAACTAAAAAAAATGTAAGAATAAAATAAAATGAAACCATGCATACATTAGACTGCGTTACTAACACACTATCCTTTCATTATGAGAATTGGCAGTAGCCTTGCTTACGGAAAGGAAGAATAGAGGAAAAAAAAGGGATTAACCGCTGCTCTTTGCCTCTAGACTTGTCTCCTAATACCAACACCACGATCATATATGCTCTTCTTCATTCCATCAATTGGATACAATCTGGTCTGAATAAAAAAAAGAATAAGACATATGCCTTTAATCCCCTATTTTCTTTCATTCCTTCCTACCGTGTAAACCGGCAATTCTTTTCTTGTCAATGTTAGTATGAAATCTAGAACCTGACTAATTTATATTAATCTTGGGCATAATTTTTCTTTATGTTTTTAATTATTATACGATCATGTATAGTCTATTCAAATGCTTTATAATTATAACTTTATGTTATATCAAAAAGTCTAAAATTTGTTTGATGTCTAAAGGCTTTGGTTTATTTTAATTATAATTCAAAGTTTTATAGTGTTCACCAAGCATTAAGTTCATTTTCAAAGATTTACTTATTTGAATTTGTTTTAATTCATATATGTTGTGTGTGTGATTATTTTCTTCTGATGATTTTTAATGGTTTGACAACCATTGAATTGAATGAATTTGTTTTTCACTTATATTATAAGCTAGAAGATGAGTTTTCTTTAGGTAACTTTCACAAAAAGAATTTATTTGTCTCTTGATTATTCTTTATTGCGTTGGTCTTCAGAACATTTAAAACAAAACTGAAGTATGTAATTGTCCTTGATTTGAGAGGATAATACGTTATTTAAGGTTGAAATGCAAGGAAGATCGATTTATATGATAATGAAATGAAAGGTGAAAGCAGGAACATGTTTAAATTGTTTAATGAGAAAGTAATTCATATCAGTAGACTTAGACATGCTATGAGAAAAAGACAGCATAAAGATGGCCCAAATGCACATCAATGCATCTATTTGATGCAGAAAGGTTAAAAATGAGATAATCTATTTTCAATGAAGATTCTAAAGCATTAAAAATGGGATATGAATCTATTTTTTTAACTTTAAAAGTTGTCTTTCAGCCAGATATATGAATACATATGTATGGTGGTGATTGTGTTCCCCATTTGAACTAAACGACTTGTAGTTAATTAGATTGTCTCTCTGGTGTGCTTGATGGGGTTATATATAGTAACCTAACAAAGAATTTTTTTCTGCAAGTTCCGAATCATATTTCAAGTCATGTACTTTGTTCATGCATAGATTTTCTAGATTTATTTTTCTGAAGTTTAGATTGGGTATAGAAGCATTATTTCTCTAATGATAGTTACTGGTTAAATGCATGTTTTTCAATGTATAAAAATTTCCATAGTTATGACTGATAATTTAATTTGTTGCCAATTTAAGCAGAAACTCTAAGCTTCTATTTGCTTTTTTGAAAAAAATAAAAACTGGGATGAAGGTTTGAAATTGCTTTAAATATATTCCTACTTGAATTTCAAAACAAATTATAGCATGATCCACTTCATTCCTTTTGTGATGAATTTTCATGTGCCTCTCTTTTGATTGTTTGGTAGTGCTATACTTGAAATTGTTGGTGCATTGTTTATTTATCTTATTTTCTTTTCTTTTTCCTATATTAATATAATCATAAATGTGTATACTCCTGAATACATTTGTGGATGTTAGTACAAACACTAAGCAATTTATTTATTTTAGCAATTAATTAATTTGTATTTTGTTGTTGTGTTATTTTATTACTTCCACGGATTAATAGAGACGGTGGTAGGCGAAGACGCGACACATTAAATAAGCGGATCGGTTTCACTGGGAAAAATCTTCAACCAAGGTAAAGGGTGAGATGAGGTTCGATTTTATGAGTATAAAATAACGTGGGATGAACGGGAATACCGTAATTCCCATATATTCATCTGAGGCTTACTACGTACGGTCGAACCCTATTGAGTAATAATAATTAATTAATAATATATGAATGGTAATGGTGAGGACTAAAAAAATAATTTAGCAACCTATAGAATTGCCGTGAATTTATTTATATCAATATTGCATATTGTTTGATTTTATGAAACCTTATGCTGATTATTATTCTATGAATGATATGTACTTGAGTGCTCTTGTTTAATTGATTGAAATCGTGATATTACTTGAATGGACCGTCTGTTTGATTTCTTATTCTGTGATTGATAAAACTGGATTGTACATTGTGAGTGGTGTAAACCAAATATTGGGATTTTATTGTGATTGACTGAAATATATATATTGATGTAAATTCTGATGAATTACTGTGAATTCAAACTGAAATTTATTGAGTTGTGACAATCGAGTAAGTATGAAATAGGTGTTGTAGGCTTTGGAGTGAGGATTATTTTGTCATCATTAGGGAGTGTCTGACAAACCTAGTGATTCGGGAAGTACAATTGAATGAGCCTGATCGTGGAGGGCTACAGTCGAACTATAAGGTAAGACTGGTAGACCTTGGTGAAGTGACTAGAATATCACTAGAAGGGGGGTTGAATAGAGATATTTGATGTTTAAAAATTTAAAGCTTTATCCTCTTCTAGAGGATGAAAGTAAGAAGTTGGAAATTCAGATTAAATGAAAGAACAGATTAATTGTAAAAGAGAGAGAGAGAGATTGAGATTGACACACACAACTTTATACTGGTTCACCCAAAAAATGGGTTACGTCCAGTTCTCACACACTTGTGAGAATTCACTAAAAAACAGTCAACCTCTCACAGAGGTTAGTTACAACTTTAGTGTTCTTAAGCTTCACCAAGCTTACAATCTCTTCTCACAAATTTCAATTATTTCTAAGTGTAACTCACTTAGAAATTACAGTATAGTTTGAAGGTGTTTTTGATGTTTCTCTTAACTTGCACTTTCTAAAAGGATGTTTCAAGGATCTAATGTAATACAATAGAAAGTGTAGAGAGAGGATGAGAATGACTTTTGATAGCTGTTTTTCTTTTTCTTTTAATGCTGTATTGTTGTGTGTTGAATGAAGAAGTGCACCATAGCTTTTATAGAGTAGTAAGAACGTCTAACAATGGGTCTTGATGCTTCATATCCGTTGGGCACAGTGATAAAAAAGTCAAGGTCTAGTATTCTGAATTACAGAAATGCCATCCAGCTGTCTTTTGTCTTGTTTGACTGCAGGAGGATGAGAATACAGTCCATCCTCGTATGGCAGATGCAAACCTCCTGGAAGTCCGTGTCTTGGCTGTCCTTTTTCTTTCTCGTTCTCCAAGGCATGCCAGGTTCTATTTTAGGCTTTGTTTAGTATAACCTTTATGTGCAGGTGAAAAGGTAGAACCATTTTTATCATAAGCCTATGCATTAGAGCTAGAGGTCCATTCTTCTATATTCCATATATCTAAGTTCATCCTCTGCCTTTCTTTTTCTTCAGTTGACTTTTGTTTTTCTTTCAAACTTCAATACTGAATTGACTTTGCATATGGAAGGAAAGCAAAGTTAACGTGAATATTAACATTTTGGCTAATAGTATGTTCATCCTCTTCGAGGGTTCATCTTCTGGTCCATCCCCTCATTTGAAAACTTGTTGACTTTACATAGTTTTTATGTCATTTGAAGAATAACCTGTTTTCTATTTATAATACACTCAAGAGCACATATTAGTTTTAACAAGAATCATAATCATTTAATTTTGTTATCATTAAAACCATTTGAAAGAGATTTTGTCTCAGCAATCTCCCCCTTTTTGATGATGACAAAATTCTTTTTAGATTATGATAGATATTGAGAGAACAGAATATAAGCTCCCCCTCAATATTATCAGAAATGATTTAAACAATTTCTTGTTTAAGTATTTGTTGAAAACTTTTTGAAAAAAAAATTTGTTTAAGAGCTAACATTCAAATTGACAAACAATTAGAAGGCATGATCCACAAAGTCAAAACAAACATATGTCAAAGTTATTACAGACCAGAGGCAGAATGTTTTAAACAAAATCAAGAAATTGAAAATATAAAATAAACTAAAAACATCAACCGGTCTTCATAATCTTGCTCCCCCTGAATTTAGGCAGCAACAAAAAGAGGAGGGCAGACGGATGGAGGAAGATTAGGTGGATGATGATGAGTCATTTGAGGAGGAGGAGGTGGAAGGGTGAGATTCATCACTCGGAGGTGGTTGAGCTTGTGGAACTGGAGGACGGTCTCTTGGGAGAATGGTAGGAATGAAGTGGTTGGTGATCCAATTGAGAAGGAGGCCAAAATGAGTCAGCTGATGTTGAAAATTTGTGAAGCTTTCAAACATCTTCTTCTGGTTCTTACGAATCTTTTTCAGCATTTTCATTTTTTTCAGTTCTTTGCGCTCTTTCTTCTTGTGGTTGGAGCAATCTTCTTGGGGAACATCAGGTGTTTCCAAGAAGGAGTGAGTGGAGTCAACCTGCCCTGGTACCTCGGGAGGAGCTTTGGAAGACTCACCAGCCAGAGGATTAAAGGACAATGGACAAAATGTGTTTGGAGTAGGAACAGACGGAGTACCTGTGGGCAATTCTTCATGAGACGGTAGTGGAGAGGATGAGTCAATTTTGACTGGTTCTGCTAGATTCATACCAGCAAGCTCTTCTTCATCAGGAATTCGTGGGGAGAATGTATGATGTTGCATAATCAGATCGTGATAAAGCTCGACACCATCTTCCATAAGTTGAAGAGGAGCATCCTCTGGTGGTTCAGGGGCATTAGTGACAAAGTCGAATGTGGATGGAATTATAGCCAAGGGTGAAGAATGGGTGAGACATGGAATGTCAGAATCACATAGAGGAGATGAAGTTCTTTCAGGATTAATCACAGGTTCCAGATTAGGAGACGGAGTCTCATCAGTAGGAGGATGGATTGGTTCTAATGGAGGTGGTGGAGTAGCAGGAGTAGATTTTTTGAGTTTTTTCGACTTTTTGGCTGGTGGAGTTTTGGATGATTTTCGTTTTGAAGGAATGGATGTTTTGGTGGAGGAAGGTATATCTATAGGTTTGAGTTTCATCTGTTTGATGTTACGCATAGAGAAACTATTGTTGAAGAGGACAGAGGGTTCGTCCTCAAGGGACAATTTACAAAATTTAATTTTTTTTGTCAAGAGCATCCCATAGGGGGCAGACCTTCCCAGAACAACAGCATTTAACATGAAGTTAAAAATAATATTCCCCAAATGAAGACGAGTACCTGTTGTGAGATGATGAATGAGTAAGAGGTCGAGTTCAGTAACTTTTTCAAAGCTGCCTGCCCTTGGAACAATGGAATGAACACATATGTTATGGAGAATTCTGCATAAGGGCTGGAGATTAGAGGCCACTTGAGGCTTAGGGGAGTGAAGGAGTGAATTTTGAAGCACCTCAGTTTTGGAGACATGGCACTGAGAGTACCGTTTTTCAGAAAAGCACAGAGAGCCTTCATCTAGAATGTCCAGAATGTGACACAAGGAGATAGGATTAATCTCCATATGCACACCTTTAAGAACAATACTGAACCCAGTATCGCCTTTGGACCCAGAAGCCGCAGCATAGAACGCTCGCAACAAGGCGAGGATATTGAGGTTCATTAATTTTTAAAACAGAAGTCCAGCCAAGCTGATCAAAGACATCTTCAATGTTAAATCCTTCTTTCCTAAGGTCAGAAAAATCAATAAACTTCCCATTTACGACCGTTTTATCGTGCCATTTAGAAAGATAGACTTTCTCTAAGGCTGGAGTTTCAAACAGAGAGCTAGAGGAAGCAGATTGTGGTTTAGAAGAGGGTTTTTTAATGGATGATTTTTTAGGTGAAGGAGAGGAAATGTTACTTATAGGTGGTTGTGGAATGGAGTCAGCAGAAACAGTTTTCTTTGAATCATCAGAGTCAATAACATGAATCGTGTTATCCTGTTGAGTTGGTTTTTTGGATGAGAGGATTCCATACATGATTCTGGATGATCGTCGAACAGGAGCAGGTATGGAGGTCTTGGATGAAGAGGAATGGGTTCGTTTTAGGTGAGGAGGAGTTGAGGCAATGTTAGGGATGGTGGCTGTATGAAGAGGAGGATGAATGGTAGTTATTGGTTCAGGTTGAAGGATTTCTTCATCCTCTTCGTTGGTACTTGAATACTTATCATATTCATCTTCAGAGTAATGTTCTACGATTTTTTCGTTTTGCAGAAAACTTGGTGCGGGCCATGAAAAAGTTTTGCTAAGTTTTGAAAGAGAAGGATGAAAGGATTTGATTTCAAAGGAAAGTGTTTTCACGATTTGATGAAAGGAAAACGGAAGGAATTTTTGGAAGAGAGAGGTTACGATAGTTGAGGATTGGACGTGAGGGAATGATGAGATAGGCTGGAGACTAGGCCGCGCGTGACAGGAGCAGTTACTTTTTCAGCCGTCAGCATTTAATGCATGACGGAAGCCAAGGAGTTTGGTTGGAAAACTGCACAAAGAGGGAAACATGCTTGGCAGTTGTTGACCTTGGTCCGTTTCACCAAAAAAGACAAACATTTCTATGTTTTGAAACTTGCAGAATCAGTTTGGGCAAAGTAATTCAAATTTTGACCCAAACAATTGGTTTGACAGAATTAGGAGTTTGAAAGGGACCAAGCTTATGACCTTATTAGTGAATGATCCTCTTGATACCTTTAGAAGCACAGTGATTTTTCCAGGAAATTTATCATATAAAAAGTAATAATAAATTTAAAAATAAATAAAAAATTAATGAATTTTGGACAGACTTATGATGGAGAAGTTTTCCAAAATATTTTTGTATCTATCCTCTTGAAGAGCTTTGGTAAAAATATCAGCTAATTGTTTTTCAGTTTCAATGAAAATTAGCTCAATATCTCCCTTTTGAACATGATCTCGTATGAAATGATGTTTAATTTCAATATGCTTTGAACGAGAATGTTGTATGGGATTTTTGAAAGATTTATGGCACTTGTATTATCACAGAGGATGGGAATTTTTGCGTACCTTAGTGAATAGTCCTCCAATTGATTTCTTACCCAAAGTATTTGTGAACAACATTGGGCAGCTGATACATATTCTGCCTCTGTGGTAGACAAAGCAATTGTGCTTTGTTTTTTGCATGACCAACTTATGAGAGACTCCCCAAGAAATTGACATGTTCCACTCGTGCTCTTTCTTTCAACTTTATCTCTTGCATAGTCCGCTTCACAGTATGCCAAAAAGTCAAGGTTTGAACTCTTTTTATACCAAATTCCAACATCAGTGGTACCAATTAGATATCTGAAGATTCTTTTTACAGCTGTACGATGATATTCCTTTGGAGAGGATTGAAACTTGCACAAAGTCCAACAGCAAACACAATGTCAGGTCTGCTTGCAGTTAAGTATAGTAAGGATCCAATCATCCCTCGGTATTCCTTTTCAGATATTGAGGTTCCTTCATCATCTTTGTGTAATATGGAGGATGGATGTATAGGAGTCCCCATGGGTTTTGCTGAATCCATGTTGTATTTTTTTAGAAGATCTTTGGTGTACTTTTCTTGGGAAATAAAGATGCCTGAATTCATTTGTTTAATTTGTAACCCAAGAAAAAATTTTAATTCTCCCATCATGCTCATCTCAAACTCGCTTTGCATGAGGTTAGAAAAATCTTCACACATTTTTTCATTTGTAGACCCAAAGATTATATCATCAACATATATTTGCACAATCAATAGATCCTCTTTAAGAGTTTTCTTAAAGAGTGTGGTGTCAATCTGTCCTCTTGAAAAACCATTTCCTTTTAAAAATGAGCTTAACCTCTCATACCAAGCTCGAGAAGCTTGTTTTAATCCATAAAGAGCCTTAGAGAGTTTGAAAACATGATTAAGTTTTTTCTCATCTACAAAGCCAGCAGGTTGGTGAACATACACCTCCTTATTTAAGAAACCATTCAAAAAGGCACTTTTGACATCCATTTGAAATAATTTGATACCTTTATGAGTGGCATAAGCTAGGAGGGTTCTAATAGCTTCAAGTCTAGCAACCAGAGCGAATGTTTCATCATAATCAATTCCTTCTTGTTGGTTGTACCCTTGAGCCACTAGTCTTGCTTTATTTCTAATGACCTCTCCATCTTCATTTAATTTGTTTCTAGAAATCCATTTTGTTCCAATGATAGATTTGTCCAGAGGATGGGGTACAAGATCCCATACTTTATTTCTTTCAAACTGTGAAAGTTCCTCCATCATTGCTTCAACCCATGATTTGTCACATATTGCTTGATCAATATTTTTTGGTTCAACTTGTGATATCATGGTCATGTTATTTGCAAAGGACTGTCTGGTCCTCACACCATTTGCCGTATCTCCAATAATCAGATCAAGAGGATGATGCGTTGCTACCTTCCATCCTCTTGGAGGCTGCTGTGAGGATGGATCAGAATCATCCTCTTCGTTTGGACTGTGTACTTTTGAGGATGAATGTTCATCTTCTTCTATTTTATCCATATTCTCTAGACACAAGTCATCAAACTCATCAAAAATAACATGCATGGATTCCTCCACAGTTTGAGTCTTAAGATTATAAATTCTATAACCTTTTGACGATGTGGAGTATCCTAAAAATATACCTTTATCGGATTTTGGATCAAACTTTCCTAAGTTGTCTTTATTATTTAGTATGTAGCAATAACAACCAAAGATATGAAAATATGAAATATTTGGTTTTCTACCTTTCCAAAGTTCGTAAAGAGTTTTATTTAAATTTTTTCTAATGGACACACGGTTTAAAACATAGCTAGCTGTGTTAATGGCTTCAGCCCAAAAGTATTTTTCATTGTTGGCTTCATTCATAATAGTTCTAGCCATTTCTTGTAGAGTTCTGTTTTTCCTTTCAACAACTCCATTTTGTTGAGGAGTTCTTGGACAAGAAAAATTATGGGAAATACCGTTTTCATCAAAAAATATTTTAAATGATTCATTTTCAAACTCACCTCCATGGTCACTTCTCACATAAATAATTTTAGTTGTTTTTTCATTTTGAATTCTTTTACAAAAATATTGAAATGCATCAAAAGCTTCATGTTTGTGCTTTAAAAATAAGACCCATGTAAAACGTGAGAAGTCATCAACTATCACAAATCCATATCTTTTTCCACTAGGACTTGGAGTTTTAATGGGACCAAAGAGGTCAATATGAAGAAGTTCAAGAGGGTGATTTGTTGAAACAATATTTTTTGAGTGAAAACTACTTTTGACTTATTTTCCTTTGGCACAAGCGTCACACACTTTGTCTTTTTCAAAATTAATTTTTGGAAGACCTTTGACTAGTTCCAATTTTGATAGTTTGGAAATGGTGTTTAAACTTGTGTGCCCATCTCGTTTGTGCCAAATCCATTTATCTTTTTCAAGAGAAATAAAACAAGATTTAGTAGGCAAATCATCAAGATATAATACATATAAATTCTTTTTACGAACACCAGAAAAGAAAACTCTACCCGAGGATGAATGTTTAACCTCGCATAGAGTGGGTTTAAAGATAACTTCAAAACCACTGTCACACAGTTGGCTAATGCTTAGTAAGTTATGTTTTAAACCGTCTACATACTGAACATTTTCAATTTTTGCAGAATTATTTTTACCAATAATACCTGTACCTGTTATTTGAGCTTTATCATTATTTCCGAATGTGACTGATCCTCCATTTTTTGTTTCTAGTGAAATGAAACAATGTTTATCCCCTGTCATATGCCTTGAGCAGCCACTGTCCAAGAACCATGACTTTCTTTTGTTGATCAGAGGATATGCCTGTGTCAGAATTTAGGAGTGACTTAGGTACCCATATGGAATTGGGTCCTTGGTAGTTAGTCCGTCCTCTTGTAAGGATTTTCTTTTTATGGTAGCAAACGGAATCATGGTGTCCATACTTATCACAAAATGAACATTTCCTTTTATTAATTTCAGCCCTTTTCTTAGCATGACAAACTTTGGTAGTATGTCCATGTTTTTTGCAAAAGGTACATTTAGGTCTGTCCTCTTGTTTATTTGGTAGAAAGAAGTTTTCATATAATTTTTGCTTTTGAGAACTTTTAAATCCAATACCAGCTTTGTCAAAAATTCCAGATTGAGATCCCATAATTTTTTGAAATGTTTCAGTGGATTTTACAAAGTTGGTAATGTCCTTTTTGAGTTCTTCTACTTTTTCTCTTAAAACACTCTTTTCAGTATCCTCTTCTGGAGGATGAACGTTGACAATCTTCTTGTTCAGAACTTTTTGTTGTTCTGACAATTTTCTATGAGATGCCTGCAAGTCTAGAATGATTTTTTGATATTTATCATTCTTAGCTTGGAGTTCCTCATTTAACTTCTTTATTTCATAAAGTTGGTTCTTAAGAAAACCACATTTATGAGATAAAGTGTTTGAGTCATTTAAGAGATTGTCAAATTCAATTTCTAGTTTTTCACAAGAGGGACATAGATCAGTAATGGTTACCTCATCAGTATCTGAGTTTGCCATACGACAGAGGTTAGCTTCTTCTTCCTTGTCTTACTCGGAGGATGATCCATCGCTGTCATCCCAAGTGGCCATCATAGTTTTATTTTTATTTTGAAATCTTCTTGTATTTCTTTTGTTTAGAGGACATTCAGTTTTGTAATGTCCCACTTTGTTGCATCCAAAACAGGTAATTTGACTTTTGTCAGTTTTTTCTTTTTGGGGAGACCTTTTTTCTTGTTCTCTTCTCATGATCATCCTCTGAATTCTTCTAGAAATCAGAGCGAGTTCATCCTCCTCATCAAATAGAGGATATTCTGAGTTTTCTCTTTTTATGACATCTTCATTTTTCTTGGAGGAAGTACTTTCAGTTTGGCTAGATTTTAACGCAATCATTTTTCCTTTTTTGCTTGGTTTATCAGCAAGCAGTAATGGTTCATGAGCTCTAAGAGTTCCAACCAGATCTTCTAATGTCATGGTGGCTAGGTTTCTTGCTTCTGTGATTGCCGTCACCATTGGTCTCCATTCTTTTGGTAAACTCCTCAGAATTTTCCTTATCCTCTCTTGAACTGAATATTCCTTTCCAAGAGATCTTAAGTTATTTAGAATGATTGTTAGCCTTGAGAACATTTCATCAATGGTTTCTTCTTCCTTCATTTCGAATAGTTCGAATTCTCTAACCCCCATGTCAATCCTCGCCTCTTTAACATGACTTGATCCTTCATGATGGATTTTCAGAGGGTCCCATAGTTCTTTAGCACTTTGGCATTCTTCAACTCTGTCATATTCTTCCCTGCTCAAAGCACACGTTAGAAATAAATGAGCTTTAGAGTTTAGAAGTACCTTAGCATTTTCTTCGGGTGTCCATTGTGCTTGAGGTTTTTCATCGGAGGATGAATCTGTGTTGTTGATTCTAATGACGTGATTTCCATTCTCAACCACAGACCACATGTTGTTGTCTTGTGATATGAGCAACAGTCTCATTTTTCCTTTCCAGTGATAGTAATTTGTGCCATCGAAGTAGGGAGGTCTGCTGGATTATCCTCCTTCAGGAATATACTTGGCTTTTGACATTTTTCTTTTGATCTTTTTCTCTTACACTGTTAGGTGTAGTTTTCTAGAGAACCTTACTCTAATGCCAATTGAAGTGACTAGAATATCACTAGAAGGGGGGTTGAATAGAGATATTTGATGTTTAAAAATTTCTTTTAAGATTTAAAGCTTTATCCTCTTCTAGAGGATGAAAGTAAGAAGTTGGAAATTCAGATTAAATGAAATAACAGATTAATTGTAAAAGAGAGAGAGATTGAGATTGACACACACAGCTTTATATTGGTTCACCCAAAAAATGGGTTATGTCCAGTCCTCACACACTTGTGAGAATTCACTAAAAAACAGTCAACCTCTCACAGAGGTTAGTTACAACTTTAGTGTTCTTAAACTTCACCAAGCTTACAATCTCTTCTCACGAATTTCAATTATTTCTAAGTGTAACTCACTTAGAAATTACAGTATAGTTTGAAGGTGTTTTTGATGTTTCTCTTAACTTGCACTTTCTAAAAGGATGTTTCAAGGATCTAATGTAATACAATAGAAAGTGTAGAGAGAGGATGAGAATGACTTTTGATAGCTGTTTTTCTTTTTCTTTTAATGCTGTATTGTTGTGTGTTGAATGAAGAAGTGCACCATAGCTTTTATAGAGTAGTAAGAACGTCTAACAATGGGTCTTGATGCTTCATATCCGTTGGGCACAGTGATCAAAAAGTCAAGGTCTAGTATTCTGAATTACAGAAATGCCATCCAGCTGTCTTTTGTCTTGTTTGACTGCAGGAGGATGAGAATACAGTCCATCCTCGTATGGCAGATGCAAACCTCTTGGAAGTCCGTGTCTTGGCTGTGCTTTTTCTTTCTCGTTCTCCAAGGCATGTCAGGTTCTATTTTAGGCTTTGTTTAGTATAACCTTTATGTGCAGGTGAAAAGGTAGAACCATTTTTATCATAAGCCTATGCATTAGAGCTAGAGGTCCATTCTTCTATATTCCATATATCTAAGTTCATCCTCTGCCTTTCTTTTTCTTCAGTTGACTTTTGTTTTTCTTTCCAACTTCAATACTGAATTGACTTTGCATATGGAAGGAAAGCAAAGTTAACGTGATTCTGAACATTTTGGCTAATAGTTGGTTCATCCTCTTCGAGGGTTCGTCCTCTGGTCCATCCTCTCGTTTGAAAACTTGTTGACTTTACATAGTTTTTATCTCATTTGAAGAATAACCTGTTTTCTATTTATAATACACTCAAGAGCACAAATTAGTTTTAACAAGAATCATAATCATTTAATTTTGTTATCATTAAAACCATTTGAAAGAGATTTTGTCTCAACACTTGTGTAACCTCTGGTGGGGAATTCCTAAGTGGATTAGTGGGTTATTCCCAAAGACCGGGAGCTATCGTGCAACACAAAAGTACCCCGACCGTCGTGTATATGTGTCTCAGGTTGAGTTGAGGGGATCTATGAGGACTTGGCCATTCATGAATTGTCCATCCACTCTTGTAGTGACATAGTATCAGGCCTCCTAACCAAGTACTTCATAGTAGAATGGTACCAAATAATGAAGAGGTATAGAGTATAGAACATGCATAACATTTCATCCTTGTAACTATTTTATTGTGATTGATTTAGATTAACCTTAATATAATGTTCTTGAGTGTTTCTCATGTTTGTACTAATTTGACTATTTGCGTGTTCTCCTCGTGTATCTTATACTGTTACATAATTTTGAAACTCACCATTTCGTTGTTTGTGTTTGGCATTTGCGATAGACGCAGACGAGTTTTAAGCCGCAGGTGATGATTAGTACCATCAGAGTGGCGAAAGCCATCTTGTCTTGAAGACTCTTATTATATGCATTGAGTTAATGTCATATTTGAGCGTCTTTTATTTTGGGAATTTTCGCTCTGATAGTGACATCGGGTTGGGACTACATTTGCATTTACTATTAAACTTATGTGCGTGTACTTCAAAAAGGATTTTGTTTTCTAACATTATGATTTCGAGTTGCTGAGTTTGATGAAAATTTTGGATTAAAGTGACATGTTCATAATTATGTGATACTCTTTACAAAAAAAAAGTGTTTGAGAGTTTATATATTTTCTTGAAGAATTTCAATTAAAAAAATTAATATTAATTTGGGGTTTAGGGTGTCACATGGTGCATTGCCATAATCCATCAATCATCTACTAGAGCTTCATCAAGAGAGGTACACTCAAACACTGAGTGCAAACCAAACAGAGAAGCATCCTTGAGGGCTGATATGGTCTTTAGAGGATCATTAGTGTTCCCAATAATCAGAGAGTCTGGATGACTTGTACTATCATCCAATTTTAGCTTATGGAGGATCTTGACTTGTTCTGACGTTGACAATCTTATCATTTGTTGTTCTGTTCAGTTCATGTGATTTTCATGATTCATCTGGTTTGCCTGGTTCCTCTAGTTTACCTAAACATGTAGAATTTTCCACTAGCTTTGACTTTTTAGACATGGACTGTTTCTGAAAACCCTCTTGGTTCTTCCTTTCTGGTTTTCAAATTATAATATGCACATCCTCTAATTAGAGATTCTGGATGAAGGGATTTATATTCCCATCCAGGTTTGGATTCTTGATCAACTTGATTGGAGTGCTCAGGGATATCTCTTGATTCTAATTTTTTGTCTACCAATTCTGATTATGTTGTTGTATCCAGTTCCTCGACTAGTTCTGGTTCATATGATAGTTCTCGTTCTTCTGATGTATATTGTGTTGACCGTTCCTCCTTCCACCAGAGTCATTTCTTGGGATATAAGCTTTTTTTCCATCATGAGTTGTGAGTATCCATTGTGCAGGTACTATAATTGGTGTTTCAACTTTGCTGCTAAGGATATATGCAAGATAAACAATTTTTTCCTTTGGTATCCAAATTTGGTTGGATCCTGGTTTATTAGTTGAGAAAGATGTCTTGTCTTTCCATGTTTTTAGCATAGGACAAGTTATTCTATTATGACCTTTCTTGGAGCAAACAATACACATATCATCAAAGGGAATAAACTTAGCTTTAACCACTGTTTCGTTAAAACCGATTCCGCTCTTATTATTTATACTAACACCATAGATCATAGATGCAAGCTTGCTTCTATCTATGTTGTTTGCAAGGAAATCTTGAAAAGCTATTTCATATTTGACTGAGTTACAAATGGTTTTCTATAAAGGTTTTGAAATAATTTTATTATTCAGAGTCAGATTTTCTCTCTTAAGTTCTTCAAAATAATTTTTCAGAGAAGTATAATTTTCAATCAAATTTAAATTAACTTTTCTCAAAGCTTTTAGTTTTAAAGAAGTAGTGTGATTTTTATTTAAAAATCATTTATAATAGTAATCAGCTCAGTACGAGATAAATAAAAAAGTCATCCCATGTAGCCATAAAAACCTTCTTCTTAGACTTGTATTCTTTCCTCTAGAACTTCCTTTTCTCCAGATTTGGATATTCTTATTTGAGATGACCAGGTTCATTGCACCCATAACAGATGATACTTTTCTTATAAGATTTTTTATCATTTCCTCTGGTCGACTTCCTGGAATCTCTTCAAGGGAAATAGTTCTTCTTATTGTACCACATCCTCTGAATCATTCTATAGATGTATTCAAGCTCCTTATCCTCTAAGTCTTCATTCTAATCCTCTGAATCACTATCCTCTTATTCTGGTACTGGTTGTTGAGCTTTCTTATCCTTGGATCTGAGAGCCAGAGTCTTCAACAATGTAATTTTCCAAAAGCCACTAATTCTAAGTCACACAATTTTTCCTCTGACTTTTATTATCTAAGAAACACAACTATTCACTCCAATAAGAAAGTCAATGGCTCTGATGGAAAGTTAACGACTTTGATTGAAAGAATTCATTATGAAGAAAAGACTTAGCCAAATCAAATTTTCTGAATATTCAAGAATAAGCTCGAATCCATTCCCGCTCCAATCAATCAAGAGTATGAAGGAATATTCGTGTGAATAAGTTTTTGAACACAATATGAAATTAGATACGATTCAGAATTATAATTGAAGGAAATATTTGACCAGGGTGAAAAGAAAATATGGTCAAAATAATTGTTCACAAGAAGATATGGTCAAAATGTTGTTCAAAAGAAGATATGGTCAAAATATTGTTCACAAGAAGATATACTCAGAATTTGCTGACAAGAAGATACACTTAGAATTATTCACAAGAAGATACACTCAGAATTATTCATAAGAAGAAACACTCATAATTATTCAGAAGAAGATACACTCATAGTTTGTTCACAAGAAGATACATTCAGAATTTGTTCACAAGAAAGATATGATCTATATTTTACAAGGAAAAAAGTGAAACCCTAATCTATTCTATAAATAGATATTCAAGGCTGAAGAAGAAAGAACAAACTCATAAACTCAGAAATCCATACAATTCAAAAAAACTTTTGAGAGCTCAAATTTCCTATGTATTCAAAGTTCAAAGGTTTAAGTTCTAGAGAAACACTTGCTCAGAAATATTTTCTAAGTGTTTTAGTGTGAGAAATCAATTGTAACAACTTGCTTAGTAGAAGCAAAACACAATCCGTTCCAAATTGTGTAACCTAGTCTGATAGTGGCTTTAGTGTTCCTCAAGCAAGTTGTGGTTTTGAGGTTGTGTTGAGAATACATGACTTGTAGGGTTAAGGTGTAGTTCCCTTCAACAATCTGTGGTTTTAAGGTTGCGTGGAAAAGACTTGACTTGTAAGACCAAGGTGTTTGTTTGCCTCAAAAAGTCTGTAGGTGTAAGGTCTTTTGAGAAGAATGACTTGTAGGGTCATGTGTTGTGTAATTCAATGATTTGAATTAGTGGTTAAATCAATCTAAGTGAAGGGGCTTGATGTAGCTTCCAAATTGGAGGTGAACCATGATAAATTTGTTTGTGTTACTTTATTTCTGCACTTTTTATTTTACTGTTGCCTCTGATTACTTAAGCTTGATTGCTATTGCCTTTGTTTTAGTTAAAAAGAATCCAACTTAGACAAACCAATTTAACCCCTCTTCTCGTGTTTGCACCTTCATGATGATATAGCTAGCCTCAGCTTAAGGAAGAGACAAAAGGTAAATCCCTATATCGAGTTTATGTTGGAACCAAGTTGGTTCTATACTTAGAATTTGATGTTTACAAAAGTACTTTTATGTAATCTTATTTTTGACTTAGAATAATAATGAAAAATGCCACCAGAAGATGAAGTCACCAGAGGTAGAAGATGACGTCACCAGAAGATAAAGTAAGAAGTAGAAGATGAGGACACCAGAGGATAAAATCAGAGAATGACACCAGATGATACACCTTTAGAAGATATCAGAGGATGTCATCAAAGGCAAATGGAGACCAACGGTTACTGCAGTACAGGAAGCCAGAGATATGAATACCTTGAGGCTTGAAGATCTGATCAGCTCCCTCAGGTCTCATGAAATAGAGCTGGATGCAGATGAACCAAAGAAGAAGAAGACTTTAGCCCTTAAGTCAAAACAGAAGAAAGCTGCAAAGGTTGTATTAGAATTAGAGGATAGTGATTGTGAAGATGATGATCTGGCTTACATAACCAAGGAGATTGCAAAGATGTGGCAAAACAGAAAGAAGAAAGCTCCCATGAAAAATGGCAAATACTCCAATAGAGGAAAAGAAGAAGCTGACAAGAAAAACATCATCTGCTATGGATGTAATGAACCTGGACATATGAAGTCAGAATGTCCAAATATGGAGAAAGGAAAGCATCACAAGAAAGGTTCCAGATTCAAGAAGAAGGGTCTGTTGGCAGCATGGGATGCATCTGACTCAGAAGAGGAATCATCTGATGATGAAGAGGCAGAAACAGCTATGATGGCTCGCATCAAGTTTGCCTCTGGACTCCATAAAGGTACTAGCTCTAGAAGAAAACATTCATTCTGGCAAGTCTAGAAGCACATCAGAGGAAGCAGTATTGGCTCTGATGGCACATACCAACTCAAGTTCTGGATCCAGCACAGACTCTAGAACTGATTCAGAAGATGAAAACAAAGAGGTATTCTCTGATCTTACTAAATCTGAATTAATTACTGCTCTTAAAGACTTCCTTAATGTCAACAACAAGATGTCTTTAAAACTGAAAACTCTCAGGGAAGAAAAGAAAATTCTAACCAAAGAAGTACAAATTTTAAAGAATCAGAATGTTGAGTTTGCAACTGAAAACACTAATTTTAAAACTGAAGTTGCCAGACTCAATTATGAAAATCTAACTCTCAAAAGTAATTTTTGCTCTACTTCCAATACTGTTTGTGAATCTGATATGCATGAACAAGCTTTTCAAAACTTTATTGCAAATGTTATGGAAAGAAGTAAGTATGCTTCCATGATTTATGGAATCAGTAACAATGGTAAGAGAGGAATAGGTCTTACTGAATCTGTTGCTGAAATTAAATCTGCTCATTCTAATGTTCTGTGTATTATTTGTGCTAAAAATGGTCATTCTAAATTGTCTTGTCCTATGATAAAATCTGGGAAAGACAAGAGACTTGTTAAGTCTAACAAACCTGGACCCAACCAATTTTGGATACCAAAGAACAAAATTGTTTATGTTGCAGATATTTTGAGCAACCAGAAGGAAACACCAATCATGGTGCCTGGTCAATGGATGCTGGCCATGCACAAACAGAAAAAGATGTATGTTTCAATTTCCACTAGATAGAAGCAAAATGAGTCTGATGAAAGAACGTCTAGTCAGTACAATTCACACAAGAATCAGAACCAAAACTCGAACCAGAACCAGAACCAGTATCAGTATCAGAATCAAAGGTTCAGCCACAAACAGCAGAATCACACACATCAGCTTCAATATTATTAGAAGACGCATAATTACCAAAATCACCATAAGTTCCAAAATCACCAGAGGAACATGGTGTATCAGCCGAAGCAGAATCAAGGGAACAGTTCAACCAGTCTAAACAAGCCAGAAACAGAATTGGCTCCGAAGGTTCGAACATAATCTGATTACAGCACCGAGTCTGACTCTGACTCTGATGGTGAAGTATCAGAAGAAGAAAGGTCTGATCTGCAACACAAAGCATGGTATCTGGACAGTGGATGCTCCAAGCATATGATTGGAGATAGATCAATGTTCCAGAAGCTGACTCTGAAGAAAGGAGGCAAGGTTTCCTTTGGAGGAAACCAGAAAGGTCAGATCATTGGTACATGCACAATTGGTAACAATTCTTCTTCCTTATCTATTAAAAATGTTTTATTAGTTAAAGGTCTGAATCACAATTTGTTAAGCATCAGTCAGCTAAGTGACTGCAAGTATGATTTTGTGTTTAATCAGAAAACCTGCAAGGCTGTAAGTCAAAAAGATGGATCTGTTTTGTTCACTAGTGTTAGGCAGAATAATGTCTATAAGATAGATCTATTTAGTCTAGTTAAGCAGAAAGTTAAGTGTCTTTTATCTGTTAGGGAGGAAAATCTAATTTGGCACAAAAGGTTAGGCCATGCAAACCCTAGGCTGGTTTCTGAGTTAAGTAAACTTCAGCTAGTGAGAGGTCTCCCCAAAATAAGTACCAAATCTAAGATTTTGTGTGAAGCATGTCAAAAAGGTAAACAGACCAAAAGCTCTTTTAAACCTAAAAACTGTATTTCTACTTCACAACCGCCTGAACTGCTTCATTTAGATCTATTTGGTCCTGTTCAAACTGCATCCCTTAGTGGTAAGAAGTATGGGTTTGTCATAGTTGATGATTACTCAAGGTGGACTTGGGTAAAGTTTTTGAGAAACAAAGATGAATCCCATAAGGTATTTATTTCTTTCTGCAAGCAAGTTATGAATGAAAAAGGTTTTAAAATCATAACTATTAGAAGTGATCATGGAGGTGAGTTTGAGAATAGGTACTTTGAAGAATTTTGTGATGAGAATGATATCTCTCACAACTTCTCATCCCCCATAACACCTCAACAGAATGGAGTTGTTGAAAGGAAGAACAGGTCACTACAGGAGATGGCCAGAACCATGCTGAATGACATGAATGTTGCTACCTACCTATGGGGAGAAGCTGTCAACACTGCATGCAACATCCAGAACAGAGTTTACATCAGGTCTATTCTAAAAAAAACTCCATATGAACTGTGGAAAGGTAAGAAACCTAATATTTCCTATTTCAAACAGTTTGGCTGCATTTGTTATATGTTAAACACTAAGGATAATCTTGCAAAATTTGATTCCAGATCTCAAAAGTATACCTTCACTGGTTACTCTGAGAGATCAAAAGCTTATAGAGTGTTTAATAAAGAAACTAACACTGTGGAGGAGTCTATACACATTAAGTTTGATGACAAACAGCTTGACTCTGAGAAGTCAAAGCAAGATGAGGAAATTGCAGGTTTACTAGAAGCACAGGAAGCAGGAGCAGATCAAACAACAGAACCAGAGAAAGAAAAGGATGAAAGCAAATTCGAAGATAATGTTGAACCTGAAGACAAGTTAGAAGGAAAGAATGGGTGGAAGTACAAGTCTTCACATCCAGAAACACTGATTATTGGAAGCGCAGCTGAACCATTGAAAACCAGATCATCACTTAAAGAAACAAGTCTGTTTGGTTTACTTTCTACCATTGAACCAACTACTGTTGATGAAGCACTGGCAGAAGAAGGATGGATTCTTGCAATGCAAGAAGACCTGAATGAGTTTGAAAGGAATGATGTTTGGAATCTGGTGTCCAGACCACACAAAAATATCATTGGAACCAAGTGGGTGTTCAGGAACAAACTCAATGAAAAAGGTGAAATAGTCAGGAATAAAGCTAGGCTTCTGGCACAAGGATACAGTCAGCAAGAAGGCATTGATTACACTGAGACTTTTGCTCCAGTGGCCAGGTTAGAAGCAATTCGTATCCTACTCTCTTTTGCTGCAAATCATGATATTACTTTGTATCAAATGGATGTCAAAAGTACTTTCTTAAATGGTTATATAAGTGAGGAAGTCTATGTCAAACAGCCCCCAGGTTTTGAAAGTTCTGATTTTCCAAACCATGTTTTTAAACTTAAAAAATCTGTACATGGTTTAAAACAAGCACCTAGGGCATGGTATGACAGACTTAGCAATTTCTTACTTAAAAATCAGTTTGATAGAGGCCAAATAGATAACACTTTGTTTATAAAATCTATTAAAGATGATATTCTGATCATTCAAGTTTATGTTGATGATATTATCTTTGGATCCACTAAGATTTTTCTGATTTGATGCAACAAGAGTTTCAGATGAGCATGATGGGAGAACTTAAGTTCTTCCTAGGAATTCAGATTCAGCAAGGCAAAACAGGTATACTCATTCACCAATCTAAGTACACTAAAGAACTTCTCAAAAAGTTCAAGATGAGTGATTGTAAGCCTATGGCCACCCCCATGCACCCCACCTGCTCACTTGGAAAAGATGAATCCGGCCAAAAGGTAGACTAGAAAACAAACAGAGGTATGATTGGATCCCTTCTTTACCTAACTGCTTCTAGACCTGACATTTTGTTTAGTGTTTGTGTCTGTGCTCGTTTTCAAGATGACCCTAGGGAATCCCACTTAATTGTTGTCAAAAGAATCCTTAGATACCTTAAAGGAACCACACATCTTACCTTTCTCTACAAGAAAACCTCATCTTACAAACTAAGTGGTTTTTGTGATTCTAATTATGCTGGAGACAAATTAGAGAGGAAAAGCACAAGTGGCAACTGTACGTTTCTAGGTGATAATCTAATTTCTTGGTCAAGCAAGAGACAAAGCACCGTTCTCATGTCAACAGCAGAAGCTGAATACATATCAGCAGCAGGATGCAGTTCACAGTTAATCTGGATGAAACATCAGTTGGAAGACTACAACATCTTTGAAACCAACATCCCTTTGTTTTGTGACAATACTTCAGCCATAAACCTAACCAAGAACCCTATCCTACACTCTAGAGCCAAGCACATTGAAATCAAGCATCACTTTATCAGAGACCATGTTCAAAAGGGAACAATAAGCATCCAGTTTGTAGACACAGATCATCAATGGGCTGATATCTTCACCAAACCATCGCCTAAAGATCGATTTGAGTTCATCAAGAAGCATCTCAACATAATCTCCATATATGACTAGATCAAGTAGTCTTTTTAGAGGAGTATTTTTTAAATTTTTATTTTTTGTCTTTTATTTTCTGTATTTATTTTTTTTGTACTTTGTAAAAAAAACCTCTTTTTGGCTAATGACAAAAAGGGGGAGAGAAAAAGGAGAGATAACAAGGAGAGTGAAAAAGAAAGAGTGAAATAAAGAAGGAGTTGAAAAGGAGAGGTAACAAGGAGAGTGAAAAAGAAAGAGTGAAATAAAGAAGGAGTTGAAAAAGAGAGAAGAAAATAAGAGAGAAAAGAAAGAGTGAAATAAAGAAGGAGTTGAAAAGGAGAAGTGATAAGAAGAAAAGAGAGAGTGACAAAAGAAGGAGTTGAAAAGGAGAGGAAAAGTATGGGGCATTAGACTTAGGGGGAGAAGCTTGATTTGAGGGGGAGCCTAACAAAATAAGTTATAAAAAATACAAGGTTTTGTCATCACCAAAAAGGGGGAGATTGTTGGAACCAAGTTGGTTTTATACTTAGAATTTTGATGTTTACAAAAGTACTTTTATGTAATCTTATTTTTGACTTAGAATAATAATGAAAAATGCCACCAGAAGATGACGTCACCAGAGGCAGAAGATGACATCACCAGAAGATAAAGTTAGAAGCAGAAGATGAGGACACCAGAGGATAAAATCAGAGAATGACACAAGAGGTTACACCTCTAGAAGATATCAGAGGATGTCATCAAAGGAAAAACATCAAAGGACAAATAACATCATCAGAGGATATCTTTCTTGGTCCAGATCAGAAGGAAGCAGAGTGCAGAAGGAGACTTGGTCCAGACCAGAAGGAAGCTTGTCTGAGGGAGACTTGGTCCAGACCAGAAGAAAACATAAGTCAAACTTGGTCCAGACTTAATCCTAACCAGAAGATAACTTGGTCGTGAATATAAGATTTAATCCAGGCTTGATCCAGATCAGAGGATAAATGTCCAGATTAAAAGATCAATGGTCTAGATTAAAATATCACAAGTCCATATTTAATTCAGATTCAATCCAGACTCAGTCCAGACTTGGTCCAGATCAGAGGGTAAATGTTCAGATTAAAAGATCAATGATCCAGATTAAAGTACCACGATCCAGTGTTGGCCGAGATCAGAGGATCACATAATTGGCGCAAATCAGATTACATAGTCCATAGTTGTTCGAGATCAGATGATCATACGGTCCAGATTTTAATCAAGATCGAAAATTAGTAAAAGAGTCATAAACTTCCAAAGGCAAACACTCGAGTTTTCAGTGAGGTTAATTGTGAGTATCACCTTTCCAGAAGCAAGTACTCTTATTTTTTATTCCCTTGTGTCAGATCTATATTGTTGAATTAGAGTCGACAATCTGAAGAGTCAGAAGAAGTAGCAGGTGACTTAGCAATTAGATTCAAGGTGTTGAAATCCCTTCTGCAATATGGGGTTGTCAGATTGGTAAGAGAATACTTGACTTGTGAAGTCAAGGTGTTGTGTTCCTCAAAAGTCTAGGATTGTTAGACTATTTGGGAAGACTGACTTGGAGGTTCAGTAGTGCTGTTGTAATTCAGAGGTTTTGATTTAGTGGAAAAAATCCTTCAAGGTGAAGGGACTGGATGTAGCCTAGTTAATGGTGAACCAAGACAAATCTTTGTGTTGATTGTTTTATTTTATCCGCTGCTAATTCTGCTTGCTTATATATCAGATTTTAAATAATCATCAAAAATTGAAAAAGAATTCAAGTATTACAAATACAATTCAACCCCCCTTCTCGTGTTTGCACCTTCAGTTTATTCACTCTCCTATTGATTTTGGTAGTGGTAATGAACTAACTGAACATGAAGCTAGTGCAACACCATATGAACCCCTCAACAAAGTCCACCCCTCAAACCTTCACTACTTGCTCTAGTTCTGATTCAGATACATACACATCACATGAAATGTTTGAGGCAACCCTAGCTAAAAGTCTTGCAAGATTTAGGTATAGATCAAACCCCTATCATCTTAATACGGAATTTCTTATCTCAGCACCATCACCTTCCCACATTAACCCTCCACAAAAACCTAACCAAACATCCACTCAAACCTCTCCCACCCCTTCCACACTTATTTCTAACCCTCCCCCACCTATGCTTGTGAAACCTATCCATGGAATGACTGAGATAGAAATTCATGTTGTAATTTACTTAGTATCTAAAAAATCCTCAGATGACTCACCTATTTCTAGCTCCACCCAACCTCAATCAAAACCTAATACTTCCATATCCCTCGATCTAGCCCCTTTTATTCCCCATATCCTTATAGATTCCAAAACCTTGACTCATTCATTACCTTTTTCATTGCTAAAATTAACAAGATTAGGAATATGAATGCTCAGAGTTTGGATCTTGATGAAGTCTCAAACAAGTGGGACAATGTTCTTTGTTTCGTCACAACCTAGATTAGGGAAAACATGGAGCATAGAATGCATCTGGCTGCTCAAAACTCAAGTGTTTTCAAGCATACTGCTTAGATCCTCTACCTTTGGGTGTTCCATTTTCAAAAAGCTCATGGAGACCAGACTAAAAAGAAATTGATTGCTACTTCAGAAGGTCCATCAATTGAAGATAACTTTCCCTCTTGTTATGCTCATTTGGAACCACAAGTGGTTGCTTCCTTGGCACCATTGAAGTTTCCTATGATCATCCCACGTGTTGAGTTACCTCCATTGGATGTTTCTGTTGCTGTTACTTCAAGATTTGCAGAGTCTGCCTCGGAAGGGCCGTTTACCATTTCTTTTGCACCTGATTTTTGTTGGAACCAAGTTGGTTCTTGCAATTAAAGTTTTGATGTTAACAAATGTATTTTATGAAAATCGTATTTTGACTTAGAAGAAGAATGAAAAATCAGATAACGTAACCAGAAGCAGAAATCAAAGGATAACATCATCAGAAGCAAAAATCAGAGGATGACGTCACCAGAGGATGTCACCAGAAGAAGAAATCAGAGGATGACGTCAACAGAAGATACAAATCAGAAGCAGAAGATGTCATCAGAAAATGACGTCACCAGAAGATTAAAATGCATCTAGAGGATACTAGAGGAAACATCCAGAGGATGTCACTAGAGGGTACTGGAAGATACCTCCAGAAAATACCAGAGGATATTATCAGAGGATATCACCAGAGGATAAAATCAGAGGATCCCATCAGAGGATAATTTCAGAGGATCTTATTAGATGCAAAAATCAGAAGCTGCATCATTAGAAGCTGAAAGTATGCTTAAAACAGAATCTGAGAAAAATGCTCAAAACAAAATTGGAGTAAAAGACTCAAGAAACAGAATCTAGCTAAAAGTATGCTCAAAACTGAATCTGAGCAAAATGCTCAAAACAGAATTGGAGTAAAAGACCCAAGAAACAGAATCTAGAGAAAAGTATGCTCAAAACAGAATCTGAGCAAAATGCTCAAAACATAATCAGAGCAAAAGACTCTAGAAATAGAATATGAGCAAAATACTCTAGAATATTCTCAAAACCGAATCAATCAAAATGCACTCCAGAAGTAAAGCATCAGATCAAAGTGAAACTCTAATTTCAACTATAAATAGAGGCTTAATGCTGAAGAATAAATCATCGAAAAATGGAAGAACTCGAGCAAAAATTCCTAAGTATTCAAAGAGTTCAAAGGAGATAAACACTTGCTTAAAAGATAAATATTTTCTAAGTGTTCTTTTCTTAGAGTGTGAAGCAGATCGTCATCATAAATTTTCAGAAGCAAACACTCTAGTTCACTTTAAGCTTATTGCGAGTATCAACTTTCTAGAAGTAATTACTCAGTTCTAATTTTGATCCGTTGTATAAAATCCTATAGTGTTGAAGTTTCTTCTAAAATCTGGGGTTGTCAGGTTGTTAGAAAAAGAATTAGCTTGTAGGTTTAAGGTTGTGAAGTTGCTCAAAAGTCTGAGGTTGTCAGACTGTTTGAGAAGACTTGGCTGGTATAGTCAAGGTATTGTTATCATTCTTCAAAAGTCTGGGGTTGTCAGGCTATTTGAGAAGACTTGGCTTGTAGAGTCAAAGTGTTGTTATTCCTCAAAAGTCTGGGATTGTTAGGCTGTTTGGGAATACTGGCTTGAAGGGTCAGTAGTGTTGTAATTCAAAGGAGTTTGAATTAGTGAAAAGGCTTTCTGAAGGAAGGGACTGACCGTAGCCTAGTTAATGGTGAACCAGGATAAATTGTTGTGTTCTTATGTTATTATTATCCGTTGTTGAGTCTGATTAATTATCCATCAAATAACTCACATCAATATTCAACAAAACAACAAAAGAATTCAAGGTTGACAAACACAATTCAACTCCCCTTCTCGTGTTTGCACCTTCAATTTTGTCCCATCAAAGTTTGTAAAGAATAAATATTTTGATGGACTAGAAGATAAAATAAAAGTGTTCATGGAACAAACAACCAATAATTAGGATTCTTTCAGAATATCTTAGGACTACAGTCTAGAGCATCAATTATATTTTAGAGCAATCTACTTTTAAGAACTATGATTTATAATGGACAGTGAAGCATCAATTATATTTTAGAGCTGTCTACTTTTAAAGCGGTAGTTAATTATGAGGTATGTGTCAAGGTAGCCCCAAATACATAAATTTTAGAGAAGTGTTATGTCTGAAGGATATTTGTGGCTTCTATTGATGGCTAGATTTGAGTTCAGTTGTTTGTGTTAATTATTATTTTTTTATGGCTTGATTATGATTAGCATGTAAGTTTGTGGCACTATGATATTGTGTTTGTGTTGCTTTGTTAATCATACAAATTGCACAATCTTCCTTTTGAAATTGAACTTATTTTGAATATATTTGGGAATAAGTTGGCACCCTTCATATTGCATATTAACTTTAATTTGAATGTGTTAGTTTGCATTTGATGTTGACACTCATCACATATCTTAGAAAGAAGTTGGAATGCATATTAGTTGTTTTATTAAAAAAAATTATTATAAGAAGAGCTAAAAAAAACATAGTAATGAGGTTGGAATATCACAATCAACTCTAATGCATACAAAGTTTTATATCTTAGAAGGATAACATATTTTATCAAGTACAAGGAAGTGATAAAGAAGGACAAGTGCGATGTATGGACAAAATTTCTAAATCTTAACAATACAAAATTTATGTGTTTTAAAACAAAGAATTGAGTAAAAGAGTTAAAAACATGAAAGATTTGTTAACATATATAATGATTTTAATTAAAAGTTGATTTTCTAGAGAAGATGTAAATGATATAATAATATATGCAGCAAGAATTGTGTATATATCATAATTTTCTAACTTCTTTTTTTTATTTAATTTAAAAACAAAAAAGATGTAACGACGCCGTTTATTTATTTATTTTTATTTATCGCAAAACATATAAACAGACACGCTTAGTTTGCTGTGCTGCCCTTTCACACACATCGGTTCATTTCCGGTCCGTCGCACCCACTCAGTGTGCTCGTGGATTTTTCGCAGCTTACTGAACAGAGGTGACGCGGCATTCACCGGAGCTCCATCATCAGGTTCAAGCTTCGTTAATTTCATTATATAGGTCATCAAAGCATTTATCTTATGTTAACAATGTGTATCTTGTCAATTCTTCTAGAAATCTTAACTTCCGGTCACTATTATGCTTAATTTTTATCAACGCTTTTATTCAAGTCTTAATTGTTATTCTTAAAAAATATAGATAAACCACATAGTAACTACTTCATAACTACCTAATTGTAACAGAAAGGAATCTAAGAGTCACTAACTAACGGAGTCAGTTAGAGATTTACAAAGATTTTTTTTTTTCATTACTGTATTCCAAGTTTTTTCATTAATTTGCTTTCTCACAAGATTCTTCATCAATGCCTCATTTTTGTACACCTTTGGTGAGTTTTTTTTTTCTTACTATCAAGTCACCTAATTTATTTTCTCATTGTTTTTATTTTTACTTTGTTGGATGTTCAGATTTTACCTAGGTAATTGAATTCTCCTTACGTCAACATTTTATAAATTGAAGCAAGAAACCCTAAACTAAACCACCATCAATCATGAAACAAGTTTCTGCTACACAAGATAATGGTAACACCAACTCGTATCCAAAGAAATCAATTCCACCCTACATGAAAGCAATCTCTGGCTCCTTAGGAGGGATTGTCGAGGCTTCTTGCCTGCAACCGATTGATGTGATCAAGACCAGATTGCAGCTTGATAGATCAGGGAATTACAAGGGAATTGTTCATTGTGGTGCCACAATTGTGCGATCCGAAGGGGTACGGGCTTTATGGAAGGGATTGACACCTTTTGCCACACATTTGACCTTGAAGTATACTCTTCGAATGGGTTCAAATGCCGTGCTTCAGTCAGTGTTTAAGGACCCTGAGACTGGGAAGATTAGTAATCACGGGCGGCTTCTTTCTGGGTTTGGTGCAGGGGTGCTTGAAGCTGTTGTTATTGTCACGCCATTTGAGGTTTGAGCATTTTATTTTCCTTGATAGAAAATTATAAATTAATCATGTTTATTTATATCAGCTCTGATATTTATAACAATGCTGAATTAGATTCATGATTTGAATGAAGTCTTGAATGGTATATTTCAAATTAGTTCACCATTGTGGTTGAAGTCATCTTAAATCGGGCCCTGTTTACTTTCTTAAAACATTTTCCGTTTTCATTTTTTAAAATATATGTTCATTTAAAATTTCTAACAAGGAGATGGAAGACTCATTAGTGAACAGTCGTGATAAGAGAAGATGGAAAGTTTGTTATGAAGAATGCATTTTCACAAATGATGAAAACAATGTTTTGTCATTTAAAAAATTTCAGATCTGTATTAAAAAATTGTAAAAGAAAATGTTGAGAAAAATATTGGATCTACATTCTTTTATGTTTATTAGTTGAATTAAAACTGAAAACAGAAAATATGGGAAGAAAACAGGCTCTAAATAGTCCACCTTACAAAAAGTATCTCCTTGATTTTGGCATTTTGATTTTTCAAAGATTCCTTTTGTACTGAAACTATTCTTTTGTAAATATATACTTAATATCGGTTTATGTATATTGTATAGCCCCTAACGGGATAAGACTTAATTCTGAACTACTTGTTATTGTTGATAAGTTTATAGTTGCAATGTTTTAGTTTGAACCTTACCTTTTGGATTTATGTCTTGTAAATTGTTATTTTTATGATATAAAGACCCTGGATTTAGATCCACTTAAGATGTGCTATTTAGAGGAGAAAGTGAAAAATTTATAACCATGGTTTTGATAACTTAGTGGTGTGAAGCTATTGATTTTTTAATCAAATGTTATAACTTTAACTCTACTTTTTCATTCTAGAGTGCATTCTTTATTCTATAGGATTTTAATTCTAAGACCTGTGAAGATTTCTCTACTGTCTTTAGTGGAAAGTAGAGATAATCTTTCTTAAAAAATAAGGAACAACTAAGTTGTAGGAACTCAATGCACAAATAGATTTTGTACCCCATATCTTATGAAGTGCAACAAATATGGGGTGTATGGCAGGGTTGACATCCTGAAAATGCTTGAATTGGTGGACTCGGGTGCATCTCATAATTGTGTTTTGGAACTTGGGAGACTCTGGGTCTGCAACAAAGAAGAGCTCCAGAATATGCTGTTGAGATTGGGGATGGTTATATATTAAGAGGAAGAGGGTGTGCAAATTCCTCAATAAGAATATCATTCAGGATTTCTATTTGTTAGAATTAGGTGTTGATGTAGTGTGGGGTTATGTGTAGGTGGGGCTAGGAGATATTCATGCAAATTTTAAAAAGCATTTGTTGACAGTTAAGGTGAATGATTATTAGGCTTTATCCTGAACGGTGGCTTCCTTAAATGCCATGATGAAGGAGCTGCAAAGAGAGGCTGAAGGTTAATGTATTGAATTGGGGATGATTGCATTGTGCCAAAAATAATAGAGGGATTAGAAGAGCTATTGAAGGAATAGAGGGATTTGGTTGAACAGAGCAGAAAAATTGCATCCTCAAAGATGTTGTGACCATGAAAGGATGAAATATAAGATTCCCAGTTTCAGGCCATATCGTTACCCACACCACTGAAAGGATGAAATTTAAAATTTTGTGAAGGATGCTAGCAGTTGGCTTGATACGCCCTAGTGTAAGTCTTCACTCCAATCAGTTAATTTTAGCTAAGTAAAATGATGGGAGTTAGTGTTTTTGTGTGCAAATTATAGTGCATTGAACAACACTGCAACCCCTAACAAATGCCATATTCCTGTGTTTGAAGAGTTGTTAGATGAATTATGGGGGGCTTACCTATTTCTTCAAGTTAGATCTTAAATCTGGGTATCACTAGATTAGGAAAAAAGGGTTATATTCATAAATTAGCTTTTGGGTTCCACGAGAGGCAGTACATATATTTGGTTATGCCCTTCTAGTTAACTAATGTACTTGCTATCTTTCAAACATTAAAGAAAGAAATCTTCAGGCTATATTTAAGGAAGTTTGTGTTGGTGTTCTTTGACTAGACACTAGTTTATAGTGTGGATCAATAGTCCCATAAAGTGTTATAGAGGCCGATAAATCATTCTTTTAGGCTTTGTTTCAGAGTTTGGAGGGGAGGGGAGGGGAAGGGAGAGCGTTGGAGGGAGGACAAATTGAGAGAATTTTTTTACATTTTTTTAAGAGAGTGATTTGTAGAGAAGAGTAAAAGAATGCTTATGATTAATATAAATATAATTTATAGAGTATTATAACAACATGAAAATGATATAAAGAGTTTGCCTAGGTCCTCCAAAACCCTCCTCCAATAAAATTTTTGAGTTCTCCAAAATAGGGGGATTTTGTATTGTGAATAAAAACAAACCCCTCAAAACCCTCTCTTCCCAAAACTCTTAATTCCTTCTATTTCTTCCTTCCTTTTTTTTAAAGTCCTCCCTTCCCTTCTCCTCCAAACTCGCAAACTCGCAAACAAAGCCATAGAGTAACCCAAATTCAGTTAACTAATGCCCCTGCAGTTTTGGAGTAACCCAACTTGAATATTTGGGCCATGTTATATCAACATGGACTATTAAAGGCTTGCATGGTTTTATGAGATTGATAGGTTATTTTAGAACATCTGTTAGAAATTATGGAATTATTGCCAAGCCCCTAAGTCAAATTAATAGTTTCAAATAGGTAGAAGAGGCTACGTAAGCATTTCAGATTTTGAACGAAGCGATGACAAATTTCCATTGTTGGGTATGCCAAATTTCAAGTTACCATTTGTCATTGAAACTGGTGCTTCTAGTACAGGTTTTAGGGATGTTTGATGCATTAGGGGAGGCCATTAGCTTTTATTAGCCACACTCTCTGAAAATCAAAACTGATGTCTGTATTATATATGAACTGGAACAAATGATAATTGACTTTGTTGTACAAAAATGGAGGCAGTATTTTTGGAATCATTTCGTAGTCCTTTCTGACAAAGGAGTCTGAAGTAATTTGTAGGTAGTGATGTCAAAAATGGCAGTGTTTCTTTTGATAGTATCCTAAGCCTCATAATTACTGGGAAGTAATAGTTCTTATTCTGTACAAAAAAACCATAGACAGGTCTTAAAAACCTGCTTATTGAAACCAAGTTTATCTTGTGTTTTGCAAGTTTGATTACACGCTGCTTATTTTTTTAGTTATCTTAAGTGATTGCACTAGTGAGCTACATTTTTTTGGGTGTAAAGTCAGTCCTTCAGATTGTGTGGCTTTTCAGCATATAACATCACAAACATCCATCATCCATGCGTAGTTGTTGTCGTTGGCATGTGGAATTCCTAGTTTGCATTATATACCTTGTGCTATTTTGCAGGTTGTGAAGATAAGATTGCAGCAGCAAAAAGGGCTAAGCCATGAGCTTTTGAAATATAGAGGTCCTGTGCATTGTGCACGAATGATCATTAAGGAAGAAGGCTTTCGTGGGCTTTGGGCAGGTGTTACTCCGACTATAATGCGTAACGGGACAAACCAATCTGCCATGTTTACTGCCAAAAATGCGTTTGATGTGCTTTTGTGGAAGAAAAATGAAGGGGATGGTCAAGTTCTTCTACCATGGCAGTCAATGATTTCTGGATTCCTTGCAGGTACAGCAGGTCCATTTTGCACTGGTCCCTTTGATGTAGTGAAAACAAGGTTGATGGCTCAGGGAAAAGAGGGAGGTGAAATGAAGTATAAGGGTATGATCCATGCAATCAGAACAATATATGCAGAAGAAGGACTTGCTGCCTTATGGAAGGGTCTGTTACCTCGGCTCATGAGGATCCCTCCTGGTCAAGCCATTATGTGGGCTGTGGCTGATCAAGTAATTGGTTTGTATGAGAGGAGATATCTTCAAACTTAATCTTTGTAGGATTCTTTTTTTTTTGTTTTTAACATTACTTTTGCTTTCTCCATAGACCAATTCCATTGCAAGCCTAAAAAAGTAGTCATTTAAAGGGAATTTAATTTTTTAATTCCCTTGAATTTAATTTGGGGATCTAAATCCTAAACCTCAAAATACAAAGACTCCATTTCTTAGGGAATTTAGCTTAGAGAAGTGTCAATAATACTTGGCAGAGCTACTAGCAAGCTTTGTCATATTTTGGTAATATGTTGAGATCTAAAATAATGTTAGATGATGTATGTTTTTTTAAGCAAAAATAATTTTAGACGCCATTTCATTGAAAACAAATACTACTTAACAGCAAGTTACTTTTTATTTTTTCTAGTTGTTACACTCCCAAAATATCCAGTTACACCCTACGACAATTTCCAAGTTATCTAAATTATCATAATACCTAAAGTGCCTCTTTTATAATATTTAAAAAAAAATTAATTGTTCACCTCTTGACTTCCTCACTAAAATTCCGTTGACCATGGACTGACTTGATGAAATATTAAAGAACAAAGTGCTTCATTACTATTTTATTGCTTAGGCAAGTATTTTTTTAATGTTTTTTTTACATTTTGTGTTTAATTTTTTTTCAACCCCTAGGTATCGTATGTGAACTAGGTTTTTTCAAAAAAAAGTTGGCTTAAGTGTAATTTTAGTTCCAAGGTATCGATTCACATAATTGGTTTTTCTATTTTAAAAATCAACAGTTTTAGTATTCCATCAGATTTTTAACTAAAAAAAATGATGATTTACATATTTTAAACTAGTGCGTAGTATCATGTTTTATTATAGTTAAAATTAGTATTATGTTTTCATGTTTTTTTAATATAAAAAAGTTACTAAAGAAGCCTTTAAAATATAACTCATACACGAGATAAATGTTTAATCAATTTGTTTAATTTAGTGTGTTACTTTGCATCTTCTAAATAAAAATGAGAATAATTATTATATAGTGATTTGAATTTATTATAAACACCATAAAAGGGTATAAATATTTGTTACTAGCGAATTAGTTAAATTTGTGTTTTTTTAAGATTGTTAGTATAAAATGAGAACAATTATAATACATTAACTAAAATTTTGTCACACTTTTATTATGTTGTTTTATGTGAAAATGAATCACTAAATAAATATTTGGAGTGTATAATTCTAACACGAAATAAATATTTGCCACTAAACAATCAATTAAATTTGGTGTTTTTTGGACATTTTCTAAACAAAATGAGAATAATTAGAATATACTAATTTTAGATTATTATAATCACTGTAAAAGGGATAAATATTTTTCACAAAAGAATTAATTAAAACAAGTTTATTTAAATATTATCGACATAAAAATGTGAACAATTATAATACATTAACTATAATTTTTCACAGTTCAGAGCTTACAATTCATATACGAGACAAATATTTGTGATTAATTAATTAGTTAATTTTTTTTTCACGTTATTATAAACATGGATAAATATTTTTAACTAAAGAATTATTTAAAATTAGTATTTTTATTTTAATTTTGTCGTCATAAAAATGAGACTATAATTTTTTCACACATCATTTTTTCATGTTGTATTTCTGCAGATGAATTACTTAAAAAAGTAGTTGAAACGTACAATTTATACATGGAAAAAAATATTTGTCATTAATTAATCAATCAAATTTTTATTTTTTATATCTTCTAAACAAAAATGAGAATAATTGGAATATACTCAATTCAGTTTATTATAAAAATCAAATACATGACAAATATTTGTTGCTAAATAATCAGTTAAAAATGATACACATATTAGGATAAAATAAAGACTTCGGTGGAGAACATTTTGTGTTAACAATGAATTCAAACCATGAGATATTATCTTATTTAAATTTTTTCAAAAAGAATTCTCACAATTATGTCATGTTTTTAAAATTCATGTGAAAATTGCATGAATTGTTATTAATTCGTGAAAGAATGACATTATTTACCATTATACATTTTTTAAATTTTGTTTATTTAAATATTTTTTATTGTAATCATAAATTAAGTTTTTAAATAAAGTTATAGTTTGCTTCAATTCTTTTTTTTAATAATATTTATCATCTCCCTTAGAATATATAACTACAAATACTATGATATGTAATCAAATAGATTAATTTATGTACATATTGTCTAATATATTATATGTGTAATACAAAAATATAATGTTAATGACTGTATTATAATATGACCAAAAAAATGGTGCATAAATCAAATTTATTAAAAAAATTATTTTGTCAAAATTATATTTATTTACGCAATAACCTAATACATACTTGACAATATTCACTTATAATATATACCACATGAATCAAATGATTTTAATTATTTATATTTTAAAAATAATTTGAATAAATTATTTTGGCAATAATATATCATGTGCTTGCTAGGAGCTACACAATAGTACATATATATA